>SJYT01066637.1:437334-519944 GCA_006410635.1 Cephalophus harveyi
TCAAAAATGATTAATATTTGATTCAATACCTACCTAAATTTGGCAATATTATTATTCTTTGTATTAATAGTGTTTTTATTTCCTGGGCCATTAATCTTTTCTGTTTCAATGTAACATATAAAATGATATAATTATAGAGTTTATACAATCATGCATGCAAAACTATATCTGGTTATTTTTTAAATTAATTGTGTGGGTTTTCATCCAATATCTCAATGATAACAATGTGAATAAAAATTGGGCTGAGTTCCAAGTAGCTATTAAAGTACCTAAAATAGAATGTCCATCATTTTGAGGAACACACACATACATACACACATGCACACACACACACAATTTGGAGTAATTATGCCAAATCCATGATATATTTAGAATGAAAATAAAAAACAAATAATTACTTTAAAATGTACTCATCTTGCAACTGTTTTAAAATGATTTCTTCCTTCCTGTGCTACATAAACTTGCCTAGTATTGCCCAGTGTAATGGACAGGAGTCATTTCCAAAAAATCTAAAGTGTATTTTAATTTGTGTATTCTCCTTAGGTAGCACTAGAGATAAAGAACTCACCTGCTAGTGTAGGAGATGTAAGGGAAGCAGGTTTGATTCCCAGGTCAGGAAGATCCCCTAGAGAAGGAAATGGCAACCCACTCCAGTGTTCTTGCCTGAAGAATCCCAAGGACAGAGGAGCCAGGTGGGCTACAGTCCATGGGGTCACAAAGAATTGGACACAACTGAAGTGACTGAGTACACAGTTTAATTTATATTTGATTTTTACATATGTGATTTTTTATGGACAGAATCTTCATTACAATTACTTTTTTCCAAAGTTAATATCAATTTTTATTTTATAGCATCCAGAGTTGTTTGCTTTATTAATTTTAAAATTTTTATTCAATGGACACTCACATTCAGACATTAAAGATTACAATAAACAGGTTAAATAAAGTCTTTGCATGAGTAAGAGAAACTATCTTGTGATTAAAAAAGATTCAATGAATAATTCCCATGTGGATGATAAAGATATGATTATTTTTATAAATTGGCTAAAACAAATAATGTTTGCATTCTCTGAGATGTTTCAATTCATAATGAACACCTGAAAGAGGTAACCCAAATGAACTGATCTACGAACAAGAAACTGATTCAAACTGATAGAGAACAGACTTTTGGTTGCCAAGGGGGAAGGGGAGAAGGGAAGAAAGGATTGGGAGTTTGGCACGAGCAGATGCAAACTGTTACCTATGGGCTAAGAAATTAACAAGGTGCTACTGCATAGCACAGGGAACTATATTCAGTATTCTGTAATAAACCATAATAAAAAGGAATATGAAAATATTATACATATGTATATTATATATATAACTGAATCACTTTGCCATACAGCAGAAATTAACCCAACATTGTAAATCACCTATAGTCAATAAAATAAAAAAGAGACAGCCTACTATCTGAAATTTATCCTAAATTCTGAAATTTCAGAATTCACCCTTTACACATACATAGACACTGGAGACAAGAATACAGGAGTGGGTGGCCTTTCCCTTCTTCAGCAAATCTTCTCAACACAGGGATTGAACCCAGGTCTCCCACATGGCAGGCAGATTCTTTACCAGCTATTCAGTTCAGTTCAGTCGTGTCCGACTCTTTGCGACCCCATGAACTGCAGCAAGCCAGGCCTCCCTATCCATCCCCAACTCCTGGAGTCCACCCAAACCCATGTCCATCAAGTCAGGGATGCCATCCAACCATCTCATCCTCTGTTGTCCCCTTCTCCTGCCCTCAATCTTTCCCAGCACCAGGGTCTTTTCCAATGAGTCAGCTCTTCCCATCAGGTGGCCAAAGTATTGGAGTTTCAGCTTCAGCATCAGTCCTTCCAATGAACACCCAGGACTGATCTCCTTTAGGATGGACTGGTTGGATCTCCTTGCAGTCCAAGGGACTCTCAAGAGTCTTCTCCAACACCACAGTTCAAAAGCATCAATTCTTCAGTGCTCAGCTTTCTTCACAGTCCAACTCTCACATCCATACATGACCACTGAAAAAAACCATAACCTTGACTAGACAGACCTTTGTTGGCAAAGTAATGCCTCTGCTTTTTAATATGCTGTCTAGGTTGGTCATAACTTTCCTTTCAAGGAGTAAGTGTCTTCTAATTTCATGGCTGCAGCCACCATCTGTAGTGATTTTGGAGCCCAGAAAAATAAAGTCTGCCACTGTTTCCACTATTTCCCCATCTATTTCCCATGAAGTGATGGGACCAGATGCCATGATCTTTGTTTTCTTAATGTTGAGCTTTAAGCCAACTTTTTCACTCTCCTCTTTCACTTTCATCAAGAGGCTCTTTAGTTCCTCTTCCTCTTTAGTTCCTCTTTACATATGTGATTTTTTATGGACAGAATCTTCATTACAATTACTTTTTTCCAAAGTTAATATCAATTTTTATTTTATAGCATCAAGAGTTGTTAGCTTTATTAATTTTAAAATTTTTATTCAATGGACACTCACATTCAGACATTAAGGATTACAATAAACAGGTTAAATAAAGTCTTTGCATTAGTAAGAGAAACTATCTTGTGATTTAAAAAGATTCAATGAATAATTCCCATGTGGATGATAAAGATAAAGGATGATAAAGAGGGTGGTGTCATCTGCATATCTGAGGTTATTGATATTTCTCCTGGCAATCTTCATTCTAGCTTGTGCTTTTTCCAGCCCAGTGTTTCTCATGATGTACTCTGCATATAAATTAAATAAGTAGGGTGACAATGTACAGCCTTGACATACTCCTTTCCCTATTTGGAACCATTCTGTTGTTCCATGTCCAGTTCTAACTGTTGCTTCCTGACCTGCATACAGATTTCTCAAGAGGCAGGTCAGATGGTCTGCCATTCCCATCTCTTTCAGAATTTTCCACACTTTATTGTGATCCACACAGTCAAAGGCTTTGGCACAGTCAATAAAGCAGGAATAGATGTTTTTCTGGAATTATCTTGCTTTTTTGATGATCCAGTGGATGTTGGCAATTGGATCTCTGGTCAAAAGGAAAACCCAAGAATACTGGAGTGGGTAGCCTATCCTTCTGCAGATCGAGCCAGAAATAGAACCAGGCTCTCCTGCATTGCAGGCAGATTCTTTCCCAAATGAGCTATCAGGGAAGCCCCACACACAGACACACACACTCAGAAATCTGGCAGAACTGAGGCAGCACTCTTCTTCTGTAAAGCACATGTTAATATCACCTAACAATTATATATATATTTCTAAATGTATGCATTATATAAAGTTATGCATATAATTCTTAAATGGAGTATGATATTTTAAATCCAAATTTGCTCAACATATTACCTAATTCTTGACTTATTTCAATGACATGAACTTAAACGATTCTCATACATAAAGACAGAACTGTTATTTAGGAAATTAAAGTACCTGCAGTTCCACAAAATCTCTGGCATAGTGTTCTTACGGAAATAACATGTATTGCCTCTGCTTTGAATAAAGAGAAAATCTCATTAAGAATCTTGGAACTTACTGCAATAAAATCAGCAGCTTACACTGAAAACAGTTACTTCATTTTCTTCATCCCTATAATGTCTGAAGTAAACCTCATGGCTTTGAGTAATAAAAAAATTAGTTTCATTGTGTTTTTTTTTTCCTAATTTCCTATCAAAAAATGACTTAACAACACATTAGAGGATCTTTTGGAAAACAATATTTTTATTATCCCAACAATGACCATCATTAAAGTGACTTCAGTTTGCATTTTAACATAGATCTAAATACAATGAACATCAATTTGCAATTCTTTTTCTAATAGAAGTCAGATGGTCTTCCATCAACCCCAGTTACTCTACTGCACAGCTTGTGCATAGTCCGTTCATAGGAAAAAGAATAGTGCTACCCTAACAGAAAATAGAGGTCTTTTCAGGTGGCTCAGGTGTAAAGAATCTGCCTGCCAACTCAGGAGACCCAGGAGACCAGGTTCAAGCCCTGAGTCAGGAAGATCCCTGACAGAAGGAAATGGCAACTAACTTCAGTATTCTTGCCTGGAAAATCCCATGGACAGAGGAACTTAGCAGGCTACAGTCCACGGGGTCACAAGGAGTCGGACATGACTGAGTGACTGAGCATGCATACAACCCAAAACAGAAGCCTGTTTTATGCACTGACCAGATCTTAAGAGGGTTCAGCTGAACAATAATTCTTAAGTTGTATGTATTTTAGGACTCACTGTTTTTCATTTAATTTTAACTAAACTAAATCATGAAGCTGAAAGAAAAATCACTGTGAAGAGCTTTAATGCTCTTGTGTCGATCATTTGAAATTCTTGCCCCCAAAATGGTTTCTGTCAGTTTATATTTACCCAGGAAATCCTTGAAATGTAACATAGTAGCAACAGCTAAATTGGAAAGACTGGCATTATGTCATATTATGTCACCCAGGTTTTGACACCTGGATGGTTCTAAGCCTACATGAACCGTCAATAACTGCAATCCAGCTGTGCTACCAGTTCACAGTGATTAGAACTATGTCACGCTAAACTGCAAAGTTCATCACGTGGGTGTAAGATGGCATTGGCGACAAAGGTTCGTATAGTCAAAGCTATGGTTTTTCCAGTATTCATATACAGATGTGAGAATTGGAACAAAAAAAATAATAAATAAATGGAATAAAATCCACCCCCCCAAAAAAAGAAGGCTGATGCTTTTGAACTGTGGTGTTGGAGAAGACTCCTGAGAGTCCCATGGACAGTAAGGAGATCAAACCAGTCCATCCTAAAGGAAATCAACCTTGAATATAATTGGAATGACTGATGGTGGAGCTGGAAGTGCCAGTACTTTGGTCACGTGATGTAAAGAGATGATTCACTGGAAAAGACCCTGATGCTGGGAAAGATTGATGGCAAAAGGAGAGGAGGGCGGCAGAGGATGAGATGGTTAGATAACATCGCTGACTCAATGGACATGAATTTGAGCAAACTCTGGGAGACAGTGAAGGACAGAGGAGCCTGGCGTGCTGCAGCCTGTGGGATCACAGAGCTGTACAGGACCTAGTGACTGAGCAAGGGGGGATGGCCATTCTTTTCACTTCAAGTGAAAAGCTTTCCACAAAACGTCAACTTATCAGACTTTCTTAAATTCACATTAAATCTCTTTCTTGGTTCTTAGTCCTGCTGCAAATACTGTATGCATCTAATCACCTATTTAATTCTCCAGACATTGTTCCCACATGGACAGAACCAAAAAATGACAACCTCTGTCTTTGAAGAGTATCTCCTGTGGATATCATTTTCCTAATTGCTCCTCGAAGGTAATGCTGACTAAAGAGCCTGTTCTATTCTTTTTTCTTTCCTTTCTTTCCTTTTTTTAAAAAACACATCTACATTTGAAAAGACATCCATTTTTCTCACTTCTTCATGCTAGACACTCTTAACCCCCTCAAGACGAGAACTCCAAAGAAGCTAAGTTATTTCTCCAGGGCCACATAACTTACCTGTACAATAGTTGAGTCAGAACTGAAAATGGCATTTCCTGCTTTTCCTTTACCAAGATCATAAAGAAAGGCATATAAATAAATATTTAAATAAAGAAATACATATAAATAAAAGTTGTAACATGAAAATGTTAATAGTCAACCTTCCATCTAGTTTCTGTTTAGTTATTAAAGACATAAGGCGATGAATGACAAGTGAAGGATAATATTCCAACAATTCAGAGTCCTTATTTTTTATGATCTTGCCACTGCAACTTTATCATCCACAGATAACCTTTACATTTTGTGCCCTTATCATTCCTTAATATGGAATGTGCTGAGTAGTACAGAGATTTTAGATGCTGGAATTATTAATAACAACAATTAATTCTCTGAAAACTTCAGTTGTTCATTTTTTTCATTCAAAATAAACCATTCAGAAAACAGATTTGCGAGAAATTTAAGAAAATAAAATGAGCCCTTTGATAACAAGTGGACCCATATCTTTACTTTCATAATTAATTTCACCATTATTACAGCTTAATCTTTTTGGTGTACCTTTCAAACCATCTGCAAAAGCTAGAAAAATCTGGAGTTGTCAAGTGCTATGCAAATTGATGAGTCCGCTCCTCAAATAGCTTCTGGAAAATGAATAGCCCCACTGATATGTCTTGTCATCAAAGAGTATTTGATTAATATTTCCCCTCCTTACAAAGATGACCAACACTTGATTATATGAGAGGTATTACTAAGTGCAGAACCTAAATATATCCTATGTAAATAGAGACATCCCAGTGAGGTAGAGTTATTTATAGGCAGCAATTATCTGAAGCCATCATACTTTCTAGTTGAGCCAAACACTGATTTTGAATTTCTTTAGTTTTGCAAAAGCAAATTGCTAGTGATGGTCCCACAGCAGCCATAACATGGTTTTTTTTTCATAGATGCTGTATTTTATAGCCACCTTGCACTTAACTTTATTATGCCAAAATGCAAGCTTGGGTATAGAATGATGGTGCTGAAGGAAGTTACAGGTTAGGATGTGTTGGTTTATGTGTATGTAACTTCTCAAAGATAATGTCATACTAATGACTGATGCACTTTATTTTTCAGTTGCTTAAAGGAGGTGCATTGCTGATCTCTATAAAAAGTGGATTGACTTTGCTATACATGGCAACACTTAGCTGCCTGCATGCCATCAATCCTGCCTGCCTTTGCAATACTGCACATCAAATACACTGTCACAGACCTCGGGTGGGACGCTCCAGCTAAGACCTTACTGCCAAGATATGAGGTAGTACAGGTATTTTCAGGATTTGTAATCCTTTAAATTCAATTTTCAAAAACAGCTAGATATGTAAGAAGTTTTGGCAAATAACTGCTTTCTTGTGACCTTCACTTTGCCTCCTAGACCCAGAGAGACAGCAGTAAGTGGGATTCTCCAACCAAAGTCTACTCATCTGCAGAATGGGAGAATAATGGGCTGATATAGAATTGAGTAAGTTAATATAGGCATATTGCTTGGAGGAAAATGCTTGGTCCCAATTTATATGTTATTTTTTATTAGTAGTCATTTAATATTAGTGTTAGCATTAACACATTCTTATCACTATTATTACAAAGCCAGTCATTGTCATTAACTTAAATTGAGGAACCATAAATAAGGGTCCAATAGTCTACTTACTTTCAAGATTAACTGATAATGTGTACCTAGGAATTGGACTTCCCAGGTGGGACTAGTGGTAAAGAATCCGCCTGCAAAGCAGGAGACATAAGAGACACGGGTTTGATTCCTGGGTGGGGAATATCCCCTGGAGGAGGGCATGACAACCCACTCCAGTATTCTTGCCTGGAGAATCCCATGCACAGAGGAGCCTGGCGGGCAACAGTCCATGGGGTCACAAAGAGTCAGACATGACTGAAGTGACTTACCATCCACACAGGCACCTAGGAATAAAAATACAGCTAATAATGGGGTGTGTTGGTTAAAAGTATTGGATGTGGTACCAGTCAGAACTAAATTTGAAATCAGTGACAATTAGATAGTAGCTGTGCAATTCTGTAAAAGTAGTAAAAATCCGTGTTAAAAAATTACTCTGTGTGTGTTAGCTCCCCTGAAAAATAGAAATTGATACTATCACCAATTCAAGACAATTTTTGAGAGGGTTAAATGAGATAATACTTGCAATTTTGACACTGAGGATTCACTCATAGGAGTGTGGGAAGAGATGTATCTATGTTCATGTATATATGTATCTACATATTATAGACAGCAGATTGCAAATACTCACTGAAGTCTGTATTTTATTATATAGCAGTACAGGGAGGCCTGGCGTGCTGCGATTCATGGGGTCGCAAAGAGTCAGACACGACTGAGCGACTGAACTGAACTGACACATCATTTTGAAGTGCTAAAATGTGTTTCCAGTTGCAAAAGAGAAACAATCTTCTGTATCACTTTTATTTAACTATGTGTGTATGTGTGTGTGTGTTAGTTGCTCATTCCTGTCTAACTCTTTGGTACCCTTGGACTGTAGCCCACCAGGCTCTTCTGTCCATGGGATTCTCCAGGCAAAAATACTGGAGTGGGCTGTCATTTCCTTCTCCAGGGGATCTTCCCACCCAGATATCGAACCCAGGTCTCCTGCATTGTAGGCAGGTTCTTTACCAACTGAGCCACCAGGGAAGCTCCACTTAAATACATAAGTATTACCAAATTTGTGGCCCAGAAAATACTTACCTAATAAGTTACATGCTAACAATTTTGTAGACCCGATATAGCTTAAGAACTGCACTTTCTTACATACATATATACACATGCATACACACGTACCATTAACACCATTGTGTTTTTAATACACTAATGGAAATCAAGAAGAAACTAATTCTCTAGGACTACTGGATAGCTTTCTTGTAATTTAAGACTCCATCTGTTTTAATCACTGTATTACACATCAGTGAGGTAATTGACTAAATTTCCCTTACCAAACAGAATACTTAGTAATCACTAAATTTTAAATGAAAGTGTGTGTGTGTGTGTGTCTTAAGTCACTTCAGTGGTGTCGGACTCTGTGTGATCCCATGGACTGTAGCTCACCAGGCTCCTCTGTCCATGGGATTCTCCAGGCAAGAATACTGGAGTTGGTTGCCATGCCCTCCTCCAGGGAATCTTCCCCTCCCAAGGATTGTACCTGGATCTCCTGCACTTCAGGCAGCTTCTTTACCATCTGAGCCACCAGGGAAGCCCAAATGAAAGCATATATCTATACAAATTATAATAAACTCAAGACGGTTGGATATAATTCATGTATTAATATGTTCGTAGTACATGGTTCTTATGAAAAGTTACAGGTTTGTGTTAAATGTTGTAGCCTAGTTAATGATAATTAAAAGACAAACCAAAACAACATCAGCATAATATCCTGAATTTCTCATTATCATTTCTTTCTGCCTGTATGGATATTTAAGAAAATTTGGGAAGCATAATGCTCTCTCTTTCTTCTTTTTTCAAACTGTTAAAATACCTTCTACATTCTTGGAATAGAGAATAAACAAAACCAAAATCTTTCAACTTGCTTATTTTTGCCTATTATATGTTATACCTGGTCTTTATCATATTTTCAATATTTCTTTTCAATGAGATGAGTTCATTTTGTATTTAGAAATTCTAAAGGACAAAGACGATTCAGTATATTGCCATAATCTTAGATAGTTATATAATTGCTTAACATGATATTTAAAAATTGGAAGAAATGCAGAATGTGCTTCAATCTCTAATGACAACTGCAAATGTCTCTCCTGTGTGTTACACTGTGGTCTTTAAGATTTCTGATAAATAAAAACAATATTCATTGTTTCAGAGTCTCTTTATTTGGTCATATTTTTATTTAATCAAACTACCCACGCTTATCACAAAAATATTTATACATTACAGAATTTTGCAAACTGAATTGTGAAAAACTCCTTATTCTTTTCTAACCTTAACTCCTCAACCCAAGAGTTAAAATTGGTAATACCTTGTACGTGACATATCCATGTAGAACCTTTATTGTATATGCAAAAATGGAAGATATACACATACCATCTTACAAAAACTAGGCTTCAGTCACATTTCTATGTGTTGTTGTTTGTCTCATTTAATAATATAGTTCAGAAACTCAACAGAGATATAACTCAATTTCCTCAAAGGATGCACAGTATTCCATAGTTTGGGTGCACCAAAATATATACAGTGAGGTGCTATTGTGATTGGCCATTTAGAATGATACCATCTTAAATTCAGATGTAATTTAAACATAAGTTGTTGTGTGTATATGTATAATTATACGTAAGCATGACTGTTAAGTCGCTTCAGTAGTGTCCGACTTTTTTTGAGACCCTACGGACTATAGCCCACAAGACTTCTGTCCATAGGGATTCTCCAGGCAAGAACACTGGAGTGGATTGCCATGCCCTCCTCCAGGGCATCTTCCCAAGCCAGGGATCCTACCTGTATCTCTTATGTCTCCTGCATTGACAGGTGGGTCCTTTACCACTAGCGCCACCTGGGAAGCCCAATCATACATAAATATAATTATGAACAGAGTAGGTACATATGAAGTTAGAACTTTGATAATTTATATTATCTTTGATAGATTTTAGTGGATAAATCTTCCTACAAGCTTTAATTTGTCCTCTTTGATCTTTTTTTCTGTTCTCTTTATTATCTTTCTCCTTCATTTTCTTCCTTCCTCCCTCCCTCCCTTCCTTGCTTAGTGAGGAAATCTGCCTGGATATTTGGAATTCACAGCAAGACCTGATGCCCTTCTTTCCTTCACTGTAGGATGCAGTGTGCCCTGAGATCTTGAGTCTTCTCATCCCTTTCTTGTGTAGTAGGATCCTAGCGACTTAGATTAGATCAGGCATAAGAATCATAATAGAACAAACCTTACACCCTGTCATCTGAGGATACACAAGTTCATTGACTTTCTAAAATGATCTGGCCTTGGCATATGTGACAGTTGTTTCACACTTTGGAATTAAAAAGTGACCTGTTTTCTTCTACCAAAGCCATTATTTCACTGATATGAATTATTAAATGTAGGTTTTATCTTGCATTTGATTTACAGTGGCAAGCAATTTACATTTGTTTTGATGCAAAGAATCTCACGGGAGCAACTCATGAGATGAAGCTTCGGCATTTGTCTAGCGCCATCTACTGCCCATGTCCTGCAGAAGCAGGGATCTCACCCCCGTAAGGAAGCTGACAGTACCCTATAGTGCAGCTTCAATAGCGGCCAACATGATAGGACTGGAAAGAGAGAGCGTGGAAGAAAAAGCTGGGTGGGGAAGCTAAGTAGTGGTAAACAAAGCAGAGAAAAGAGACTAAAACACTCACACAGGCACGGAAGTACACTCGACCATGAACTTAGATGTTAGGTTTTTTGTACATACAGACATTCACAAACACACACATCACACAGTCTCAAAGGATTAATGAAAGCCATTCAATAAATACCTAGCAAATCATTTTTTTTTTCGGTTACAAAGAAGAAATTACTATTAGCAGGGAACCATATTTTTGTATTTCTTCTGAATAAGTTATTATTAGAGTGAAATATTAATATTTCAGTGAAAAGAAAACGATCTATTCAAACCCATTAGAAAAATACCCCATTGTTGTTTCAGTTGCTCAGTCGTGTCCGACTCTTTGTGACCCCATGGACTGCAGCACGCCAGGCTACCCTGTCCTTCATCTCCCAGAGCTTGTTCATGCTCATGTCCACTGAGTCAGTGATACCATCCATTCATTTCGTCCTCTGCCGTCCCCTTCTCCTCCTGCCTTTAATATTCAAGCAACAGGGTCTTTTCAAAGGAGTCAGCTCTTTGCATCAGGTGGCTAAACACCCCACAGGATAATGATTATAATACAAAAAGTACAGTCAGTTCAGCTTGGTTCTAGCAATGGCAAAAGTACAAACGGTTGCTGGATCTGTTCCCCTGCTGGGTAATAACAGGAATTTAATGAAATATGCAGGCCACTTTTAGAACTCAGACTTCAAGTCTTCTATTACTTTGATATAAATTTACCTTCCACAATAAGATAATTCATATATGTCCACTTGCTGCTTCTTTAAAAGGGAGTAACATTCATAGGCAACACAATTCACTTAGAATGTATTTAAAAATACAGCAAATCTGCTACCTACAATCAAATTCCATTTTGAGAACATGTTCCTCAGTCCAATTTATCCATAAGTCCAACAAAGTTACCCTAAGTACCCGACTATCACAATCAGCTCTACGCATATATGCTAAGTTGCTTCAGTCACATCCAACCCTTTGCAGCCCTATGGACTGCAGCCTGCCAGGCTCCTCTATTCACGGGATTCCGCACGCAAGAATACCACAGTGGGTTGCCATGCCTCCCTACAGGGCATCTTCCCCGACCTAATGATCAAACCTGCATCTCCCGCGTTTCCTGTAGTGCAGGTGGGTTCTTTACCGCTAGCGCCACCTGGGAAGCCTAGTTGGCTGTATAGTACTATTCCGTAATAGATTTTTTTTTTTTTTGGTTTTGCCATACATTGACATGAATCCGCCACGGGTGTACATGAGCTCCCAATCCTGAACCCCTCTTCTACCTCCCACCCCATATCATCTCTCTGGATCATCCCCATGCACCAGCCCCAAGCATCCTGTATCCTGTATCGAACATAGGCTGGCGATTCATTTCTTACATGTAAGTATACATGTTTCAATGCCATTCTCCCAAATCATCCCACCCTCTCCCTCTCCCTCAGAGTCCAAAAGTCCGTTCTAAACATCTGTGTCTCTTTTGCTGTCTCGCATACAGGGTTATCATTACCATCTTTCTAAATTCCATATATATGTGTTAGTATACTGTATTGGTGTTTTTCTTTCTGGCTTACTTCACTCTGTATAATAGGCTCCAGTTTCATCCACCTCATTAGAACTGACTCAAATGTATTCTTTTTAATGGCTGAGTAATACTCCATTGTGTATATGTACCACAGCTTTCTTATCCATTCATCTGCTGATGGACATCTAGGTTGCTTCCATGTCCTGGCTATTATAAACAGTGCTGTGATGAACATTGGGATACATGTGTCTCTTTCAATTCTGGTTTCCTTGGTGTGTATGCCCAGCAGTGGGATTGCTGGGTCATAAGGCAGTTCTATTTGCAATTTTTTAAGGAATCTCCACACTGTTCTCCATAGTGGCTGTACTAGTTTGCATTCCCACCAACAGTGTAAGAGGGTTCCCTTTTCTCCACACCCTCTCCAGCATTTATTGCTTGCAGACTTTTGGATCGCAGCCATTCTGGATTTTTAATGCTTTTCAGACAAATATTACATAAAAACACTAAACAAAAAATAAATAAAAACTTTAATCTTATAGTACAGTACCTTATAGTACGATAGCAGAGTACACCTGGCATATCGGGGCTGGAATCGAGTGAAGAGGCAAGAAGAACTACTGCCTGGAGGAGGAGGAGGAGGTGGGAGATGGTAGAGCTGAAGGCTCACCAGCAACAGTAGACGGGGCGCCAGCTGCAATTTCACTCGCGCCTGACGCCGGCGGCGCAGGGTCTCGGTTCTTGTTGGATTCAATTCTATCTATCTACCTTCTCATTTCTGGACACCCTGAGCTTGAATGATACTTTATCACTGTATTATACACAAAAGTGCAGAAATACACAACAGCTTGTAGAGGATGTACACATGTAACAATGTGATCCAGACACGTGAACTAACTTACGTGACCAAATGAGAGCACACATTCACATATTTGAAACTTCGCAACTTGCTGGTCCACATGTAGGAGACTTGCTGGTCCACATGTAGGAGACTTGCTGGAATTGTGTAAGAACTCACACCTCTTGGAAATACAGAGCAGACTGACAAAGATATGCAAGTGGCCTGTTTTTTGTTAGGATCTCTATTGCATGCAGATTAAAAACACTTTTCAATAATAGTTACCCTTATGGCAGAAAGTGAAGAGGAACTAAAAAGCCTCTTGATGAAAGTGAAAGAGGGGAGTGAAAAAGTTGGCTTAAAGCTCAACATTCAGAAAATGAAGATCATGGTATCTGGTTGCATCACTTCATGGAAAATAGATGGGGAAAGAGTGGAAACAGTGTCAGACTTTATTCTGGGGGGCTCCAAAATCACTGCAGATGGTGACTGCCGCCATGAACTTAAAAGACGCTTACTCCTTGGAAGGAAACTTATGACCAACCTAGATAGCATATTCAAAAGCAGAGACATTACTTTGCCAACAAAGGTCCGTCTAGCCAAGGCTGTGGTTTTTCCAGTAGTCATGTATGGATGTGAGAGTTGGACTGTGAAGAAAACTGAGCAATGAAGAATTGATGCTTTTGAACTGTGGTGTTGGAGAAGACTCTTGAGAGTCCCTTGGACTGCATGGAGATCCAACCAGTCCATTCTAAAGGAGATCAGTCCTGGGTGTTCTTTGGAAGGAATGATACTAAAGCTGAAACTCCAACACTTTGGCCACCTCATGTGAAGAGTTGACTCATTGGAAAAGACTCTGATGCTGGGAGGGATTGGGGGCAGGAGGAGAAGGGGACGACCGAGGATGAGATGGCTGGATGGCATCACGGACTTGATGGACGTGAGTTTAAGGGAACTCTGGGTATTGGTGATGGACAGGGAGGCCTGCTATGCTGCGATTCATGGGGTCGCAAAGATTTGGACACGACTGAGTGACTGAACTGAACTGATGCTTAGTTTTTTCAACCAGATTTCTTGAATCAGATGATGTGCAAACTTTGAAAGAAATCAGCATATTTTAATGCTTTCTTCATTCTAACTATACAAGAATGCTTTTTGCAGCCTTTGCAGGTGGCGGTAGTGCTGAAGAACCTGCCTGCCAATGCAGGAGACCTAGGAGACACAGGCCAATCCCTGGGAAGATCCCCTGGTGGAGGGCATGGCAACCCACTCCAGTGCTCTTGCCTAGAGAATCCCATGGACAGAAGAGCCTGGTGAGCTATAGCCCATATGATCGTAGAGTCAGACACAACTGAAGCGACTTAGCACACACACGCACACACACACACACACACAAGGAAAATATTTCCATCTCAGAAATGCTTATTTATATATGCTTTTTAAAACTTAGCAAGCCAGCTTAAAGCTGATTAGTTAACAAAGTTCAATGAAATATATTTTACATGTAAAATTTTAAAGACTACAATTGTGACCATTCTCCTCTGGGCTGAATGTACCAGTTTATATTTGACTCATTTCTCATTTTCTGGGAGCATTTTTTTTCTTTCTCATATCTAAACTAGTTGAAGTAATAGGACTTAAGAATTAAGACACAATTAGCAGCACTGTAGGAAAAGATGAACAGAAAAGTAAAGAATAAATTACTTTGAGAAGGTTGGCTTTCTCCTAATTCACATGCCCACCATAAAAGTGCTTACACACATTATATAAACTCAGGACAAATAAAAATAAAAATTAAATATACAGAGAAAAGATCAAAGAATTTCACGGAAAAAAATAAAAGCTCCCCCTTTATTTGGAGCTTAATTTTAATAGCTCTGTTTCAAATTTACTGTGCTGTAACTTCCATTTATAGAGAATTAAGTTTTTCTCTTTATCATCCTCTTGTTTATCACACCACATTCTTTACACTCAAAGCTTTGTCTGCTTACAATGGCACTTGAATAAGAGAGGAGTGTAGCTAAATAAAATATGAGGCTAAATTTATAGAAATGTGCACAAAAAGATTCCAACATGCAGCTAGAATTTTGATGAGTATAAGAAAACCCATTTGCATTTTCTAATCCTATAGGAACGAAAGTTCAAATAAGTCAGGTTTCTTTACATTTTCTCTTATCTAAGGAACTACAGGGAAAGAAAAGAATAAGTAGAATCATCTGCAACCATTTAAATACTTTCTTCAAAGAAGAACCCCAACTGGCTACGTGTCTGGACTTGACAAGGGTTCGATTCATCCTCCATAACGCATAATCTAAAGATGTGGTGTCTCAAATCTTTTAACGAACATGTCTATCATCTTTGCTCCAAGTAAAACCTGTAAACAACCAAACTGTTCTAACCAATACAGCTTTAGGAATGAGAGACCATTGTATTTAATTGGAAAAAGGAACCACTTCAGTAGAGAACTGATATCCACACAGCCATACACACCCACACACACACCCCCACATCTGTATATACTCATGCTCCTGTTCAAAAATATTAATACTACCTGTTAATATCCTATTAGAGTATAATCAAGTCATTTCATTTCTGCAGGTTACATATCCCTAGAAAATGCTATCATTGTCTGAGAATAGTACCAATTTTTCTTATGAGTCCTGCAAGTTCCCTCCAAAGTTGGGTCTAAGAAAGTTATTTGTGAGTAAAAATGATTTGCAAGTAAAACTATTCCAAGTAAATAGATTATTTTGGAGGTAGTGCTGCAAAACTGTAGAGAGGAAGGAGCAGGTGAGGCAAGGAGATAAAGGGGAGGGAAGAAGCAAACACACGGGGATTATCAAGTAACTCAACCCTGTGGGCAACTTGGGCTCAATCTCACTAGGAAACTGGGAAGAGTAGGACTTCCACCCCAGGGCATCCTGCTTGAGAGAAGTCTAACGGCTATATAGATAAATGCATCTTCTACTTTCTAAAAAGTACCAGAAATACATAAAAAGTAACCTCTGCAGAAAGACAGGTGTGGAGGGAAGATGGTGTGGAATCACAATTTCTTATTATCCTACTGACTTTGTGAATGCCTTTTGCTCTTTGCGACCCATGGGCAACAGCACGCCAGGCCTCCCTGTCCATCACCAACGCCCAGAGCTGCTCAAACACATGTCTGTCTAGTCAGTAATGCCATCCAATCATCTCATCCTCTGTCATCCCCTTCTCTTCCTGCCTTCAATTTTTTCCCAGCATCAGGGTCTTTTCCAATGAGTCAGTTCTTTGCATCAGGTGGCCAAAGTATTGGAGCTTAAGCTTCAGTATCAGTCCTTCCAGTGAATATTCAGGATGGACTGGTTTGATCTCCTTGCAGTCCAAGAGACTCTCAAGAATCTTCTCCAACTCCACAGTTCAAAAGCATCAATTCTTTGATTCTTGGGTTTCTGTATGGTTCAACTCTCACATCCATATATGACTAATGGGAAAAACCATAGCTTTGACTAGAAGGACCTTTATTGGGAAAGTAATGTCTCTGCTTTTTAATATGCTGTCTAGATTAGTCATAGCTCTTCTTCCAAGGAGCAAGCGTCTTTAAATTTTGGAGCCCAAGAAAATAAAGTCTGTCACTGTTTCCACTGTTTCCTCATCTATTTGCCATGAAGTGATGGGACCGGATGCCATGATCTTCATTTTCTGAATGTTGAGTTTTAAGCCAGCTTTTTCACTCTCCTCTTTCACTTTCATCAAGAAGCTCTTCAGTTTCTCTTCGCTTTCTGCCATAAGGGTGGTGTCATCGGCATATCTGAGGTTACTGATATCGCTCCCCCTGATCCTGATTCTGGGTTGTGCTTCATCCAGACCAGCATTTCACATGATGTAATCTGCATATAAGTTAAATAGCAAGGTGACAATATACAACCTTGATGTATTCCTTTCTCAGTTTGGGATCAGTCTGTTCAAAAGGAATTAAGTAAGTGGTAGTTATACAAATGATTCCCCATAAAAAGAATGGACCATTCTCATCACAAGTTAGAGAAGCTGTTAACAGTGTTTGGGAGTAATTTTCTTTATCTGTGTAAGGTCTTCTCTTCTGGGTTTTATACATTTTTAAAATTCCAGATAGCGCACTGCATCCTTTCACTTAGGGAACGCCCAAGGTGAATTGGTTGATTTTAAGTTAAAAGCTTGGAATTTGTTAATATGTCACAGGGATCTGAGGATGAGAAGACATGACCTAGTACATCATGTGAAATGCCAGGCTGAATAACTCACAATCTGGAAATAAGATCGCTGGGAGAAATAGCCACAACCTCAGATACACAGATGATATCCCCATAATGACAGAAAGCAAAGAGGAACTAAAGAGCCTCTTGATGAAAGTGAAAGAGGAGAGTGAAGAAGCTGGCTTAAAATTCAACATTCAAAAAACTAACATTATGGGCATGGGCATCTGGTCCCATCATTTCACGGCAAATAGATGGGGAAAAAGTGGAAACAGTGACAAGATCTTATTTTCAAATTGTGGTGCTGGAGAAGATTCTTGAGAGTCCCTTGGACAGCAAGGATATCAAACCAGTCAATCCTAAAGGAAATCAACCTGGAATAATCATTAGAAGGTCTAATGCTGAAGCTGAGGCTCCAATACTCTGGCCACCTGATATGAAGAGCTGACTCATTTGAAAAGACTCTGATGCTGGGAAAGATTGAGGGCAGGAGGAGAAGGGGATGGCAGAGGATGAGATGGTTGGATGTCATCACCGACTCAATGGACATGGGTTTGAGCAAACTTCATGAGATGGTGAAGCACAGGGAAGCCTGGCATGCTGCAGTCCCTGGGGTCCCAAAGAGTTGGGCATGACTTAGTGACTGAACAACGACAAGATACAGAAGAAAGTACAGATGCTCCAGGAAGAGGGAATGATAACTGAAGGAAGGGCTGATGAAGGCAGAGGGTGTGCACCGATGGGCAGTGGATTCATGAAATCAGATGACAGGACAGTAGGGTTTCAGAGTAGAGTTCAAATGTTAAGGCGATGTGATTTAATACTGTAGACACCAAGCAACATTTATAAACAATAATATAATGTAATATTTATGCTTTGGAGTATGGTGACCACATGGAAAATATACTCAAGGAAAGAGAAAATGCAAGCAGGGAGAAATTGATGAGAGATGTACTGTAATATTTCATGTGAAGAGGTGAGGATCCCAACTAGGGGAGTGATTAGGGAGGCAGGATATAGGAAATACTTTTTAAGAAATGTGTAAGAGATGTATTTTGGTAGGATATGAAAATCAATTAAAGTCAGAAAATGAGGAGCAATAGTTATGATTAACAGAATGATCCAGCATGGGTAACTAGTTGGATCATAGGATTAACTGGTATCATGGAAAGAGACTGGGAGAACATTTGGGGACTGGGGATGAGATTACAGGGACTCCCATGACATTGGGTTTCCCTGGTGGCTCAGACAGTAAAGCATCTGCCTGCAGTGTGGGAGACCGGGTTAAGTCCCTGGGTCAGGAAGATTTCCTAGAGAAGGAAATGATAACCCACTCCAGTACTCTTGCCTGGAAAATCCCATGGACAGAGGAGTGTGGTGGACTACAGTCCATGGGTTTGCAAAGAGTTGGACAGGACTGAGTGACACCACTTTCACTTTCTTCTTTCAACCCCAACATTGGAAATGTGTGTTTGCAAGTCACGGTGGAGGTAAACAGAGAAATGCACAACTGGAATTTGTTTACAAGGCGCTAAGCTTAATTTCCAAGGAGGGTCTATAAAATCAGAAGAAAGTAAAGGGAAAGTCTGAGCCCAGAAGAGCAACATAATTTAAAGAACTAGCATGGGTAAATCTGGCCAAGAGAAAAGAAAATCTGGAGAGAATGATTTCTGAGTTAAAGGAGCATCTGAAAAGGAGTCTGGGGTCTGTAATGTCACAGAATACAAACAGCCTATGGGATGGGGGCAGGGAGGGCAAGACGGACACATTTAACAGGAAATCACTTAATGTTCTCAGAATTCTGGTTTTTATCTTGGGGACTATTCAAATCGGAACTTTTTGTTGAGACTCATGCCATTTGGTTAAAAAGTAATATATATCTGAAATCATTCACTGATGACTTATCTTGGATTCAAAACTAACTTTTTACCTTCCTGTAGGATGCCTTAGTTTTGGTAGTTGTCATCCTATTTATAAGGTCTAAGAAACTGCTTCTTCCTGTTTGAAGATGTTACGATACACGGTTGGGCTGAATTCCTCTTTCTGGAGAGATTTAAAAGAACACACTGCTATCACTTTTTAGAGCTATCCATTCAGGGAAGTGTTTCCCAAAGGATGGAAAAGATGAGGTGAGCGCTGAGGACCCCACACAACACACTGATTCAATTGCAAATTCATCAACAGCACAAAGCGAGCCAAATTTACTACCCCTGAGCAGCAAGCCATTGGCTGCTTTGGAAAAACTGAGAATTAGAATGCTGTCCCATCCCTTTATCAACATGCCTGGTGCGTTGATGATGTTGCTTGGCTGAAAAGAGAGCGGCTTCTTGTGGTGGTGTTCTACCAGTGCATTCTCTGATACAGAACCGCCGTCTTTAAATGCCACCTTTCCTGCCTTTCCCACCGTCTGAAATCCTCTTTATAAAAGAGACACAACTTCTTGTGTTCCCAGAGCTCACACTGTCTGTATTGGATTTTAGATTTGCTTACTTTGAAGTGTTCTAGGACAATAATTGGAAATAGAGATGGAAATGCGCTTTTCTGTTGTGCCTGTGGTTGCTGCTGAACTATCTATAAATATCCCACTTGTATCTATGGTAAGACAATTTGAAACAATTTTGTCTTCAATGCATTCATTTCTTTCATGGCACTTCCTTCCTGCAAGCGGAATTAAGTTTTAATTTTTGTTGTCATTCTTGTTACAAAAAGCCACTCCTTATTTACTATCTTTGCCTTCATTAAGCACCCTTAATGAGCCAGGAATCTGTTCTGTTCCTGAAACGATAATAAAGTCCTTGCTTGCCCTTCCATTTGTCCAAACATTTCCATTTTTCAGGGTTCACGTCCCAACTCTTTTCCTAGAGGACTTTGCCAGCTACAATGACCCATACTGATCTATCCCTATTAACAGCATCCCTAGCATTCAGAATTTAAATTAATTAGATTAGAATTTAATCACATTTTACTTTTGGTCTCTAGATTCAGCAGCTCTTGTGTGCTATGTGAATATGTTGTGCACAGGCCTGTTTTAGTAATTCTCAACACATTATCGGTATTTATATATCTCGTGAATTCATTATTAGACTGCTCATTCCATGAGGACGATGACTATATAAGTTTATCTTTGAATGCACAGCAGTTAATATACTATAGGTACATGACAACTGTTTAGAGAGCAAGCAAATGAATAAACAGCTCAGTGTATCTGGCATATTTCTCTGTATCTCTATATCTGTATATCATCGACCTATAATCTTCCTACCTACCTATCCATCCATCCATCCATACACACATCAGATATCTATTATCTAATTATCTACCAACCATCTATCTACCTATCCATCAATCTATCCATCTATGAGATATCTATCACCTATCTATGTATCCACCCATCCATCCATCCATGCATCTACTTAGCTATCTTGCCTCCCACCTACAGTTGAATTTTGCCTACATTCTTAGGCTATCTAATGTTAGAAACTAGATGGTCTATCATTTTTCTTTTAATCTCATCTGTCCCTCAAAAGGATATTTTACAAGCTCTAACTTAATAAATTTATATTTAATTACTTGATTTTACTGGTGAATAAATCAACTCTCTAGATGAAGTTCTACATAAATAAGGTATCCTTGAAGGTCTCCATCAGCCTCAGCCATTTGACATTTGGAGAAAGGGGCGCAGGGCAGTGGTACACATTTCATTATGCCTCTGTAGTCCACACACTTGATGTTCTCAGCTACTTCATTGCCTACCTGCATGCAATAACTTTATTTGGGTCCTATGGTTAAAAGACAAGGTATAGCAATTTGCTCAAACACCTCGTCTTTTAACCATAGGACCCAAATAAAGTTATTCCATGCAGGTAGGCAATGAAGTAGCTGAGAACATCAAGCATGTTCTTCCCCACAGTAGTAGATATAATGGTCACCTGAATTAAATTCACCCAAGCCCATCCATGAGAGTTCTCTGATTCCTAAAATGTCAGTGTTCACTCTTGCCATCTCCTGTTTGACCACTTCGAATTTACTTTCATTCGTGGACCTAAAATCCAGGGTTCCTATGCAATATTGTTCTTTACAGCATTGAACTTTACTTTCACCACCAGACACATTGACAACTGAGTGTTGTTTCTGCTTTGGCTCAACCTTTTCATTCCTTCTAGAGCTATTTCTCTGCTCTTCTCCAGTAGCATATTCTGCACCTACTAACCTGGGGAGTTCATCTTTCAGGGTCGTATCTCTTTGCCTTTTCATCCTGTTCATGGGGTTCTCAAGGGAAGAATGCTGAAGTGGTTTGACATTACCTCCTGCAGTGGACCATGTTTTGTCAGAACTCTCCACCATGACCTGGCTGTCTTGGGTGGCCCTACATGCCATGGCTCATAGTTTCATTGAATGAGACAAGACAGTGTTCCATATGATGTTTCTAGAACTAACACCAAAAAGAGATGTCCTTTTCATCATAGTGGACTGAAATGCAAAGAGATACCTGGAGTAACAGGCAAGTTTGGCTTCAGAGTACAAAATGAAGCATGGCAAAGGCTAACAGAGTTTTGCCAAGAGAATGCACTTGTCATAGCAAATACCATCTTCCAACAACACAAGAGACAACTCTACACATGGACATCACTGGATGGTCAATACAGAAATCAGATTGATTGTATTCTTTGCAGCCAAAGATGGAGAAGCTCTATACAGTCAGCAAAAATAAGACTGGGAGCAGACTGTAGCTCAGATCATGAAATCCTTATTGCCAAATTCATATGTAAATTGAAGAAAGTAGGGAGAACCATTCAGGTATGACCTAA
Source organism: Cephalophus harveyi (assembly GCA_006410635.1). Taxonomy (NCBI): domain Eukaryota; kingdom Metazoa; phylum Chordata; class Mammalia; order Artiodactyla; family Bovidae; genus Cephalophus; species Cephalophus harveyi. The sequence continues at coordinate 459,524 of SJYT01066637.1, forward strand.
ATCAAATCTCTTATGATTATACAGTGGAAGTGAAAAATAGATTCAAAGGATTAGAGAGTGCCTGAAGAACCATGGACGGAAGTTCTTGACATTGTACAGGAGGTGATAATCAAAACCATCCCCAAGAAAAGAAATGCAAAATGCTTGTCTGAGGAGGCCTTACAAATACCTGAGAAAAGAAAAGAAGTAAAAGGCAAAGGAACAAGGAAGGATATACCCCTCTGGATGCAGAGTTCCAGAGAATAGAAGGGAGAGATAAGAAAGCCTTCCTAAGTGAACAATGCAAAAAATAGCAGAAAACAATAGAATTGGAAAAATTAGAGATCTCTTCAAAAAAATCAGAGATACAAAGGAAACATTTCATGCAAAGATGGGCACAATAAAGGACAGAGATGATATGGACCTAACAGATACAGAAAATATTAAGAAGAGGTGGCAAGAATGCACAGAAAAGCTATAACAAAAAGATCTTAATGACCCAGAAAACCACAGTGGTGTGATCACTCACCTAGATCCAGACATCCTGGAGTGTAAAGTCAACTGGGCCTTCGGAAGCATCTCTAGGAACAAAGCCAGTGTAGGTGATGGAATTACAGCTGGGATATTTCAAATCCTAAAAGATGACGTTGTTAAAGTGTTACACTCAATATGCTAGGAAATTTGGAAAACTCAGTAGTGGCCACAGAACTGGAAAATGTCAGTTTTCATTTCAATCCCAAAGAAAGGCAACCCCAAAGAATGTCCAAACTATTGCACAGTTGCACTCATTTCATTACATTACTGGCAAGATAATACTAAAAGCCCTTCAAGCTAGGCTTCAACAATATATGAACCAAGAACTTCCAGATGTACAAGCTGGATTTAGAAAAGGCAAAGGAACCAGAGATCAAATTGTCAACATCCACTGGATCATAGAAAAAGCAAGAGAATTCCAGAAAAACATCTACTTCTGCTTCATTGACTACTTTGAAGCCTTTGACTGTGTGGATCACAACGAATTGTGGAAAATTCTTAAAGAAACAGGAATACCAGAACACCTTATCTTCCTCCTGAGAAACCTGTATGAAGGTCAAGAAGCAACAGAATCAGACATGGAATAATGGACTGGTTCCAAATTGGGAAAGTATTACCCCAAGGATACATATTACCACCCTGCTTATTTAACTTACATGAAGTGTACTTCATGAGAAATGCCGGGCTGGATGAAGCACAATCCAGAATCAAGATTTCCTGGAGAAATATTAATGACCTCAGATATGCAGATGACACCACCCTTATGAAAATAGGTGAAGAGGAACTAACAAGCATCTTGATGAAGGTGAACGAGGAGAGTGAAAAGGCTGGCTTAAACTCAACATTCAAAAAACTAAAATCATGGCATCCGGTCCTATCACTTCACAGCAAGTAGATGGGGAAACAATGGAAACATTGAGAGATTTTATTTTTCTGGGCTCCAAAATCACTGCAGATGGTGACTGCAGCCGTGAAATTAAAAGATGTTTGCTCCGTGGAAGAAAAGCTATGACAAACCTAGACACCATATTAAAAAGCTGAGGCATTACTTTGCCAACAAAGGTCCGTCTAGTCAAGGCTATGCTTTTTCCTGTAGTCATGTACAAATGGGAGAGTTGGACCATAAAAATGGCTGAGGCATTGAAGAAATGATGCCTTTGAACTGTGGTGCTGGAGAAGACTCTTGAGTCCCTTGGACTACAAGGAGATCCAACCAGTCCATCCTAAAGGAAATCAGTCCTGAATATTCATTGGAAGGACTGATGCTGAAGTGAAAGCTCCATGACTTTGGCCACCTGATACAAACAACCAACTCATCAGAAAAGACCCTGATGCTGGGAAAGATTGAAGTCAGGAGGAGAAGGGGACGACAGAGGATGAGATGGTTGGATGGCATGTGTTTGAGCAAGCTCTGGGAGCTGGTGATGGACAGGGAAGCCTGGCATGCTGTTGCCCGTGGGGTCACAAAGAGTTGGACACAACTGAGCAGCTGAACAACAACAGTAACTTCATGTAATGAAAAGCACATGGCTTTGGGGTCAATTAGACCTGGAATGTGGAGAAGGCAATGGCACCCCACTCCAGTACTCCTGCCTGGAAAATCCCATGGGCGGAGGAGCCTGGTAGGCTGCAGTCTGTGGGGTCGCTAAGAGTCAGACATGACTGAGCGACTTCACTTTCACTTTTCACTTTCATGCATTGGAGAAGGAAATGGCAACCCACTCCAGTGTTCTTGCCTGAAGAATCCCAGGGACGGGGGAGCCTGGTGGGCTGCCGTCTATGGGGTCGCACAAAGTCGGACACAACTGAAGCGACTTAGCAGCAGCAGACCTGGAATGAAATCTTGGCTTTGCGAATGTTTCTGTCCAGTTCTGGGCAAGTAATCCTTCTAAACTTCTGCATCCTTACTTAGAAAGTAGAAATAATAAGAGTCCAATGTAGTTATATTATTTTCAGGTGTTAACTAGATTATGCTGATAACAAACATGGAATTATAAGTGGGTGAATTCTCTTGGGAACCTTCAGAACACGGTGGATTTCTAACATTTATTGGGCTAGGTATCCTCAACTGTCCTTTGGATCAGTGCCATTACGGCCTCTCCATGAGCTTTATAATGAGGCAGAACGGATTCTCTGCCTCCAGCTTCCAGTTGGCTTGGACCATGTGGAACACTGAAGTGTCTGAAGAGTGGGGAGGTGAGCTGGGGGTTTTGTTCCTTTGCTTTCCCTCCTGGAGGGTTTAGAAAGGACAACTGCCCCCCTCAAAGGCAGTGGCTCCTGCCAGTGACCTTTCTACTTCAGTGATGTAAACTCACCTTCCCTCTGACCCTCAGCACCAGGACAGAAAAGGACTGCAGAGAATATCCCATTGTTCCTGTATTTCCCATACTCTGTGTACAGCCTTCTAAGCTCTCTCCCAAGGTATCCAGTCTGACTGTGCTGTTCCTGGGGAACCAGATTAAAATACACTTATAACAGGATCATAATTGTTGTGGTTTTTATATAAAATTACCTAGACCAGATCCTACTTCCTCTTCTAAGTATGAAACAAGGAAACATTTTTCATATTCATTTGACTCACATATCTGAGATTAAGAATTTGGAGGAAGGAAGGAAACACTTTTCACATTCTTTTGACTCAAATATCCGAGATTAAGAATTTGGAGGAAGGAAGGAAGGAAGGAAGGAAAGGATGAGGAGAATGATAGTTTAATGGGAAATTCTGTGACTAGATTCAGTGAAGACAGCTTGTGAGCCAACAGAGTCAGCGCCAATTAAACTTAAAAAAAGAAAAAAAAAAAAAACAGAACAGAAGGGGGAATGACAATTAGCTCAGAACACTTTACAATAAGACTGCAACATCTTCTGTGAAAGTGCTGTGGATTTCTTGGGAACAGTATCATATGAAAGATTTTACAGTAAAAAATAAAATTAAAAAAAATCAATGTTACATGTACGCACTGCCATCTATCCTTGTAAAAGAATGCATAGTTTTGTCTTACAGAACAGTTGTGGACTGTGACATCCACCAGATCATCGGTATGGTGGATTTTAATTATCAGATAAAAAGGAATGGTGACATTCAACATAGATAAATGATACATAGATGGATAAACTTACTGATACATGCATATAGATATACATATAAAGACATAAAGAGATACTGTAACATTTTACATAGATAGAAATAATTAGATCTAATTCATGCATGACAAAACTCACCCTTGTAAAGTGTATTCTTCAACAGGTCTGTGTATTGAGAGTCACACCATCAGCATCAACTAGCTGTGAACATATTTACCACCTGAAAAGAACCCAGAACCTGCAGCGGTTATGAGAACCTTCCTTTCTCCTCTCCATCCAGCCCTTGATAGCCACTAATATATTTTCTGTGTCTATACATTTGCAAGCTCTGGACATTTCTTACAATAGAATCACACAACCTATGGTCTTTTGCGACTTGGCTTCTTTCACTTCCAATAATGTTTTCACGGCTCATCCACGTTACAGCGTGTGTCAGCTCCTCTTACCCTTTTACTGCAGGATACGTTCCATTCTGCAGATACACCGCATGTGTTTATCCAGTCATCAGTGGATAGACAATTGTATTTCTTCCACATTTTGGCTATTATGAATAACATAGCTATGACTATCCAGGTTCTAGTTTTCTGTGGACATATCTTCTCATTACGTCTCATAGATACATAACCCAGGAGTGAAAGTCTGCCTCACATGGTAACTTTAGGCTTAACAGTTTGAGAACCTACCAGACTTAAGGCTGCTCTGCTGCATATTCCCACTAGTACTGAGTGAGGCTTCCAGCCTCTTCACATCCTGGGCAACTCTTGTTATTACCTGTATTTTCAACAATGGCCATTGTGATAAATACCCGGTGCTTCTCATTATGGTTTCAATTTACATGACTGAGGGACTGGGCACACAAACACACACACCTCACTTAGAGCACAGTCTATTCAGATATCTGTGCACTTTAAAATGTGGCTGCCTTTCTGTTGGTGGGCTGCAATAGTTATTTGTATGATCTAAATAATTAGAGTACAAGTCTCTTCACAGACACATGGTGTGCAAAATCCCACATACCATGAGTTGTCTTTTTCCTTTCTTTATGGTGTCCTTTAATGCACCAAAGATTTTAGTTTTGATGTAATCCCCTTTATCTCATTAAAAATCTGTTTTTCATTTGTTGTTTGTGTTTTTCCTGCTTTATCTGAAAATAAAAACAGAGTATCACCGCTTCTCCCATGATCAAAAAGATTAATGATTGCATTTTCTTTGTAAGCCTTATACTTTTGGCTCTGATCTTTAGGTGTCTGGTCCATTTTGCATTAATTTTTGTATATTGAGTTGGGTAGGAATCCAACTTCATTACATTGCCTGTGAAGTCGAGTTTTTCCCACACTATTTGTTGAAAACACTATTACTCCTCTCACTAAATTGTCTTAGCAGTCATAAAAATCAATTGACCATAAATGTGAAGGTTTATTTTTAGACTTTCAGCTTTACTCCTTGGATCTGTATGTCTACCCTAAAGTTAAGACAACACTGTCTTGATTACAACAGCTTTATAGTAGACATGGAAAGTGTGAATCCCACAAATGTGTTCTTCCTTTTCAAGACTATTTTGAGTATTCTCAGTTTCTTGAATTTCCACATGAATTTCAGGATCACCTTGTTAATTTCTACAAAGAAGTCAGGTGGCGTTTTCACGGGCACTGCATTGAATGCGTGTGTGTCCTCAGTCGTGTCAGATTCTTTGCGACTACATGGACGATAGCCTGCCAGCTTCCTCTGTCCAGGGGATTTCCCAGTCAAGAATACTGAAAGGGTTGCCATTTCCTTCTCCAGGAGATCTTTCAGACCCAGGGATCAAACCCATGTCTCTTATATTGCATTGGCAGACAGGTTATTTACCACTGAGACACCAGGAAAGCCCACTGCACTTAACTTGTAGCTCAATTGAGAATGTTCCCTTCTTGACAATACTCACTCTTCTGACCCCAATTATTTATTAATTTTTAAAACTACATTTCTTAGTTTCCAGAGTTTAAGTTAGAACTTCTTTCATTAAAAGCATTACGGAAGTTCACACTTCTTACAAACCATTGTAAATGGAATTGTATTATTTAATTTTATCCTCAGCTCATGACAGGGTACAGAAACTCCATTTATTTTTGCATTTTCATCTTGTATCCTGCAAGCTTGATGAACTTGATTCTTAGCTCTGGGTAGACAGACCATCCTGTAAGGAAGAACTGAATAAAGAAGGAAGCCCCCTGGTCTCTCAAATACAATAACAAGAATATAATATCCAAAATTCAGAGCAGGGGAGGAGCAATGTTAGTGGCCTGTCCTCCTAGTGAAATTTTATACAGTGTGACCATGACCTGGAAACAGATGGAACCCATATTCTTGGCCATACTTATTCAGTGTGAAAGTGAATTTGGAGGAGAGGGTGGACTGTCACTCAAGTGCCACAGACGCAATCTTCACACGTAGATATTCTTGAGTAGATGTTCCTTCATTTTATGTATGCATTTAGAACAATTTCAACAACTCTGGAGTGTTTTTTGCTTTGGTTTTGATCTTTTATGCCAGATATGATCCTTTCACTGAGGGGGCAGATCCATGGGGTTTTTCACACCCCCATGACAAAAATGAAACTCTGCTGGCAGTAGCTTTTTTTTTTTAATAGGCTGTATTTTTAGAGCAGTTTCAAGTTCACAGCAAAATTGAGCATAGTGTACAGAGAATTCCCAGAAGCCCTCTTCCCCCATACATTCATAGCCTCTCTTGCTGTCAATATCCTACACTGTATGGTATATTTGTTACAACTCTTGAGCCTGCATCCACACTTCATCATCCAAAGTGCTTAATATACCTTAGGGTTCATTCTTGGTGCTGTATTCTATGGGTTTGGGGGACTATATAATGATATGTATCTACCATGAAAGTATCATAAAAAATAGTTTTCCTTCCCTAGGAGTACCCTAAGCTCGACCTAATCATCCCTCCCTCCCCCTTGACCCCAGGCAGTCACTGATCTTTTTATTGCTTCCACAGTTTTGCCTTTGCCAGAATATCATACAGTTGGAATCACACAGTATAATCTTCTTAGACTGGCTTCTTTCACTTGGTAATACGCATTTATGTTTCTTTCATGTCTTTTCATGGCTTGATAGCTCATTTCCTTCTAGTGCTAAAAAATATTCCATTTTCTGGACATACTGCAGCTTATTTATCCATTTACCTGCTGTAGACTTTTTGGCTGCTTCTAAGTTTTGCTAATTATGAATAGAGAGGCTTCTATAAACATTCATGTGACGGTTCCTGTGTGAACACGTTTTCAACTCCTTTGTGTGAATACCAAGGAGTGCAAATGCAGGATCAAACAGTAAGAGTATCTTTAATTCCGTACGAAACTGACAAACTTTGTTCTAAAGTGGCTATACTTTTTTGCATCCTCACCAGCAATGAATGAATGAATGAGAATCCCAGTTCTTCTACATCCTTACCAGCATCCCTTGTGGTCAGTGTTCTGAACTGGTCATTCCAGTCGGTGTGCAGTGGCATCCCATTGTTTTAACTTGCATTTCCCTGATGTCACACATGCTGTGGAGCAACTTCCCATATGCTCATTTGCCACCTGAATGTCTTCTTTGATGAAGTGACTGTTCAGGTCTTTTGCCCATTTTTAAATCATGTTCAATTTTGGCTAAATGGCAATAATCTTTTAATATGTAAATATATTTAAAGAAAAAAGGGATATGGCACTAATAATTAAATGTATGATCTACGAATTTTTCATAATACAATTAAGACATCGAGATGATAAAATTTAGAATTAAAAGTGATATATTTTAAATGTGGCAGGAGTTTCAATATTTGAAAAAATACACAAGGAACATTATTGAAAACAAATCTGGCAATAAAAAAGTGACTTTTTTCCATAATGGGCTTAGGAGAGGAAATAAAATTTTTATGGTTGAGAAGACATCTATGATTCACTTACATAAATAAGCATCGTTATGTAAGTGACAGAGTTATGTAAACATAATCATTACATTATTCTGTTAAATCAACAGATGTGAGATCTCTGGGAAAAAAAAAAAAGAACCTCAGGATGTTGTAAATTTGTGAAGAAACTATCATACTTCTGGTGTGATTACATCTCTAAGGGAAGATATAATTCAAAATCCTTTTTAAATGGCTAGATTAAAATATCCAACAAAACTATGTGCAGCTCTTTTTTGACCCATAAATTCCACTTTTAGCAATTTACTCTGAAGATAAACAATATGCCTAAAGATGCTTTCCAGGCGGCACTAGTGGCAAAGAACCTGCCTGCCAATGCAGCAGACTTAAGAGACAAGGGTTTCACCGCTGGGTCAGGAAGGTCCCCTGGAGGAGGGCATGGCAATTCACTCCACTATTCTTGCCTGGAGAAACCCATGGACAGAGGGGCCTGGCGGGCTATAGTCTTATGGGGTTGCACAGAGTCAGACAACTCAAGTGACTAAGCATGGCATGGCACACCTAAATAGTATATATTGGAGATATGTAGATATATGCATACGTGTATGTGTATATATATATATATATATTATCCTTGGACAACGGTAAGTTAGGGACAAAGTTAGGGACATCAACCCATGGCACACTCAAAAACCATTTGTAGTCAGGCCTCCAGCTGTAGCTCCATAATCACAGATTCAATCAACCACACACTGGATAGTATTTTCTGTTTGCTATTGAAAAACACCTGCATATAAGTGGACCTGCACATTTCAAACTCATGTTGTTTGAGGGTCAACTGTACATAGTTGCTGTTTATGGGGAAAAATAATAGAAAATTAGTGAAAACAAAAAATATAAAAATGATAAACCAATAGCCAATGAGAACGGTTATCTATACAGACCTGTTGGGAAAAGTCAGAAAGAATGTCTGAAAGGACTGGAGTAGAGAAGGGATGAGCAGAAAGACACATTTCTCTGACTATAATTTCTTCAATAGCTGTAACTTTTAGTGTTACAGTAATATTTCACATAAGTAAAAATAATAAAACCAAACAATATTCAAGGAAAGCCCAGATTGGAACACAAAGCTTAACAGATGAAACTTACTGTATCATAAATGCATAACACGGTTACAAAGACAAGGGATGGAGAGTCACAAAAAAAAAAAAAAAAGGAAAAAAAAAAAAGAACCTCAGGATGTTGTAAATTTGTGAAGAAACTATCATACTTCTGGTGTGATTACATCTCTAAGGGAAGATATAATTCAAAATCCTTTTTAAATGGCTAGATTAAAATATCCAACAAAACTATGTGCAGCTCTTTTTTGACCCATAAATTCCACTTTTAGCAATTTACTCTGAAGATAAACAATATGCCTAAAGATGCTTTCCAGGCGGCACTAGTGGCAAAGAACCTGCCTGCCAATGCAGCAGACTTAAGAGACAAGGGTTTCACCGCTGGGTCAGGAAGGTCCCCTGGAGGAGGGCATGGCAATTCACTCCACTATTCTTGCCTGGAGAAACCCATGGACAGAGGGGCCTGGCGGGCTATAGTCTTATGGGGTTGCACAGAGTCAGACAACTCAAGTGACTAAGCATGGCATGGCACACCTAAATAGTATATATTGGAGATATGTAGATATATGCATACGTGTATGTGTATATATATATATATATATTATCCTTGGACAACGGTAAGTTAGGGACAAAGTTAGGGACATCAACCCATGGCACACTCAAAAACCATTTGTAGTCAGGCCTCCAGCTGTAGCTCCATAATCACAGATTCAATCAACCACACACTGGATAGTATTTTCTGTTTGCTATTGAAAAACACCTGCATATAAGTGGACCTGCACATTTCAAACTCATGTTGTTTGAGGGTCAACTGTACATAGTTGCTGTTTATGGGGAAAAATAATAGAAAATTAGTGAAAACAAAAAATATAAAAATGATAAACCAATAGCCAATGAGAACGGTTATCTATACAGACCTGTTGGGAAAAGTCAGAAAGAATGTCTGAAAGGACTGGAGTAGAGAAGGGATGAGCAGAAAGACACATTTCTCTGACTATAATTTCTTCAATAGCTGTAACTTTTAGTGTTACAGTAATATTTCACATAAGTAAAAATAATAAAACCAAACAATATTCAAGGAAAGCCCAGATTGGAACACAAAGCTTAACAGATGAAACTTACTGTATCATAAATGCATAACACGGTTACAAAGACAAGGGATGGAGAGTCACAAAAAAAAAAAAAAAAGGAAATAAACTAACCAAAGTAACTTGAAAACACTATTTTGATTACAGACACTAAGGTTAAAAATGAAGTCCTATAGACAAATATTTGTACTCTCATCAGTACATTTGTTTTCCACCAGGGTGAGTGAAGTCGCTCAGTCGTGTCCAACTCTTTGTGACCCCGTGGACTGTAGCCCGCCAGGCTCCTCTGTCCATGGGATTCTCCAGGCAAGACTACTGGACTGGGTTGCCTTCTCCAGGGGATCTTCCCAACCCAGGGACTGAACCTGGGTCACCTGCATTGCGGGCAGATTCTTTACCATCTGAGCCACCAGGGAAGCCCCCTAGATTAGCAATTCTTAAAAGTCTTTATGCACATTCTGTTAGAAAGTGATTGCTATACTCTGGATGAAGAAAAAGGAATTAAAATAAGGAAAGAAGGAAGAATAGGAAGAACCTCGTGGTGCTGGTTTGCTGTCAGAGGTATCAGTATGAACTCAAGGTTGTAGAGAGATGTATGGATAGATAGAAGGGTAGACAGATAGATTAAAAACATGCAGTGATTTTTTTTTGTTTGTTTGTTATATACACCTATAGCCTAATGCTATCTGCCAAGTGAGTCTAGAAGAACTGACATACTGGTAGCAAAGGGCACAGTAGATCACAGATCTTGATTATAAACATCTTTCTTCATTTAAAAAAAGACAAAAACAAACAAACAAAAAAGCCACTTCCTTGGGGAAGTGACTGATTCCATGAGAAGTGAAGTGAAAACCTGAGACATCTCTTAAGGCCAAAAAGTAAGAAAGCATTAAAAAAAATTAGGAAGATGTATCTCAAGGGCAAAGGAACCAATCTGAAAGAACTCCAAATGGATAAAATTGGCACAATTAAGCAAGAAAATAAATAATGTTGACTTGTAAATAAAATAATAAATAAATTATTATTTATTAAATTAAGATGGCTTGTAATTTTATTTTATTTATTTGAAATAAATTTTATTTATTTGAAAATAAATTAAAATGACTTGTAATTCATGACTTGTAATTCATAGAGGTACCTATGAATCTGAACTCATATAAATTAATTTGTGAATAAGTGGAAAAAAGTAAAAAATCTTAAAGTAGAATTCCAATAAATATATTCCAAAGAAATGACAGAAACAGAAAAAAAAGAAAATCACCATTTGGCAAACACAATGGTACTGATTTGTCAGATAAGAAGCATCAATGTCAAAGCCAACAGATTAAAATCTAATATAAAATTTTATTTGCAAAATCTAAAAGTTCAGTCCAGTTCAGTCTCTCAGTTGTGTCCAACTCTTTGCAACCCCATGGACTGCAGAACTCCAGGCCTCTCTGTCCATCACCAACTCCCAGAGCTTGCTCAAACTCATGTCCATTGAGTTGGTGATGCCATCCAACCATCTCATCCTCTTGTCATCCCCTTCTCCTTCCACCTTTAATCTTTTCCAGCATCAGGGAAAAGATCAGCTGACTCTTTTCAAATGAGTCAGCTCTTTGCATCAGGTGGCCAAAGTATTGGAAAAGTACAGTTCATGGTATTTTCATCAATTGCAAAGAGAAATAGTATTAATTTTAGAGAGGAGACATCTCACAGGCACACTTTAACCAAGCAATCAAAACTAACACCACCAGTAATGACACATCCCAGCATCACAAGCCCTGTTAAACAGCACAATAAGAGGGGCCCAGCCCCAAGAGTGTCATTGCTATAAACGCAGAGCCTAAATGTAACCATGAGAAAACAGCAGATGAATTCAAGTGGAGGGGCACTCTACAAGATAAGTATTATTCCAGTGGGTCAACTACTTTTTTTAACATACATTTAAATCATTAGAGCTTCCCTGGTGGCTCAGATGATAAAGCATCTGCCTGCAATGTGGGAGACCTGGGTTCTATCCCTGGGTTGGGAAGATCCTCTGGAGAAGCAAATGGCGACCCATGTCAGTACTCTTGCCTGGAAAATTCCATGGATGGAGGAACCTGGTAGGCTACAGTCCATGCGGTTGCAAAGAGTCGGACATGACTGAGCGACTTCACTTTCTTTTCTTTCTTTAAATCATATTTATTATGCAGCAGGATCACTTGTAAATGATTCACATGTATTTACTCATGGAATGATTCCAATCAGAACAGTAATCCTTGCAATTGAAAGAATGCATTAAAAGGTAGGAAAACTTCCTGCAATAATTTCATATTAATTTCTTAAAAGTCAAAGAAAGGCTGAGGAACTTTTCCAGATTAAAGAACCCTGAAGAGTCAGGACAACAAAATGGGTTTTATCCTGGCTAGAAAATTAGACAACATTTGAAGAAGCTCTGTAGATTATGTAATAGTGTAGTATCAGTGTTATTTTTCTAGTTCTGGTCATTCTACTATGATTATATAAGGTGTCACCATTAAGAGAATTTGGACAAAGGGTAGTACAGTGATTAATTGTATTTTGCAAAAGATTATGAGTCTAAAAAGTTAAAAATAGCAAAAAAAAAAAAAAAGAATTGCTTAAGGCTACCGGTAGAAAGAAGGGACTATAAATATGAGGTCGCTTTTAAAACTGGAGAGAAAAGTAAGTAAAAGCAATGAAAGGAAATTCATCTTAACTAAGTCCTTGGATGTTTAGACTGCTTGTATTTCATGTATTTATTCCATAACCCTAATAAGGAACACAGGAAGCGTCTTCCGAGTATTTGAGGCGTTTAGACTGGAGGTTAGAACCACAGCAATCAAAGCTGCTGCTGTTACCTAGTATTTACAGATGATGCACAGAGAATCACTATGTGTAGTGATTGGTTCAGTTCAGTTCTGGAAGAATCCTCTTTACTGACAGAATCCATGACACACATCTACAAAGCAAGTACACACACACACACATATTGTATACTGGTATCTGAATCAACAAATACATCACATGGCACATTGTCCCCCAAAATAAGTGCTAAATCATTTTCAACTATCTCATAAAATGGTAGCTAGTTCTAAAAATGCAAATGTGTTGGATGGCCTACATAAAATCTCATTTTCCCTGAAATTCATTTTAAAGAAAGCATTTCTAGACATTTGAGCGAAAATACCATAAATAGGCTTGGTCCCTGCTCACACTAGAAGTATGCCCATGCTCAGATGGCTTATGGTTTAGTCAGGATGAAGTGGAATGAATCTGGTATGACAAGAAATACAAATACACATCAGGAAGGTAGAAAAGAAGGGAGAGAGAAGATTCAGGATCCAGTGGACTGAAGCAAGGAAGACTCTGTGGAGGAGGTGGCCCCTGGCTGAGCCGTGCAGAGGAGAATGGACTTCTCCCCACCTTACGCTACCGCTTTCATGCCTGGCAAACTTCTGTTAATAAACACTTGGACAACACCAGGATGTGTTTTGGTTTTAGTGGTTAATCACATTGTCTGAGCTCTAAGAAATATACTTTCTGCCCCACCCTCCAACACATTCCTCAGTCCTGGTCACAAGGAGAAAGCCCTGTGGGAAACGGGACCTGCAAAGGCAAAGAATCGAAAGAAAGGTCTTAGTGTTTTGCTTGATTTTACATCAAGAAAACATGTTTTAAATTAAGAAACCTACAACTAAATATGCTGGTGGGAGCAGTTCTATTCATTAAACATCCATAATAAGAAAATTAACGCTGTGAATGAGATGCTTCTATCTTGAGAACTCAGCAAAACCTTCTCCCCAAGCTGTCACTTATGCCATTTTAGGCTCGCTATCTCCAAGTTGATGACTTTTCTGAGAATATATCTGTAAATGTGACAATTCTGTTTCACTATCAAGAGCAGCTAAAAGTACAATCATATGCCTTATGGAAAAGAACAAGAATCTTTTAAGCTAAGACACTAGCCTAACAATAATACCTGACTTAAAAGGCAGGTTTATCAGAGCAGTTTTTTTAGTCTAGAGCATTTTATTCATTTTATTTATTGAATAAAAACATTTGTTCAGGTTTGTAGGTTAAGCTTTCAATATTATAATTTATCCTACTGCATGTGAAGATAAGTATATAACAGAAAAAAAGTTTTTTTATTATAAAAAAGTTTACAATTAAAATAAGTAGAAATAGTGTATGACTAAACTATATTTCTCTATGAAGCTTGCCTTAAAAATCATAGCATTATACAATTTATTCATCATCTTTCTTAGGAAAAGTCTCAACTTCATAATCACTTGTCTTATTGAAAGATGCTGAATTTAAATTTCTTTAAAATGTAAACATAATATGTCTTTCCTTTAGGGCTTCTGTCAATGCACACAAATCACTTGCACAGTTTTCAGGGAAAAGACCAAGTTATTTCCAAATCCTGCCCACGCCCCCACCAAGTTATTTTAGTCAAGCAATTAATTAGTGATCCACAAAATTCAAATTAATTAAATGCAGTTATTTATTTGTGTAGACACAATCTTGTATTGTTCTTTGATTGCAACAGTTGACATGCACCCTTTTATATTCTATTTTAGCAAATAAGCAGATGGTAGGTTACCAAAGAGGGGAAAACAAAAGATGGCCTTCTGAGACTTAAATTTCAAAAGAGGTTTGAAACACTGTGAGGACAGGGTTTAAACACCACCATATGTAGAAATAAACATTCTCTGAGTCAGTAGAAAGTGAGGGAGGTGTAAAGAAATAGAACATGCTATTTTCTTTTTCCCTGTCACATGTGAACATTTGTTTTTCACTCCTCACCTGCAATTTGAACAAAGTAGTTTCATTTAGATGTAGCTGGAACAACTTTGTGAGATCCTTTTGAGGCATTAAAATACAGTATCAATGGAGCGCAGACTTGTGGTTGCCAATGGGAGGGGAGGGGAATGGATGAATGGGGAGTTTGGGGCTGACAAGTGCAAACTATTATACATAGGTGGCTAAGCAACAAGGACCTGCTGCAAAACACAGGGAATTCCATTCATATCCAGGATAAACCATAGTGGAAAAGACTATGAAAAAGAATGTGCACGTTATATAACAGAATCACTTTGCTGTACAGCAGAAATAACACTGTCAAAACACACAACACTGTAAACCAATTACACCTCAATGAAAGAAATTAAAAGTGCACTGTCAATAAAATCCTGCTCTTCCAACTTCATGACGGTGCTTGTACATTCAGGTGTCCCTTTGTTTTAATGACAAAGAATCAAACCTCTCCACTGATTTTGATACATGTATTATTTTATTTTTCTTTTATGTGATGAAATTCATGCTTCCTAACTGATAAATATCATAGCTACTTGCCAAGACACCCTGACTACCCCAAACCCAACTCACCTTGTCCTGTATACCTTCCTCTAACAAAACAGAATTCTAATTCTTGGTAGAGACGAATGAGCAGTTATAAAGAGATGATCTTACTATGGCAGCATTTAAAAATTAACTGTTTACAGAACCAACAGGTACTGTCTCATTGCAAAAAAAAAATACAGACATATATAAAGTAAAAAGCAAAAGTCTTTCATTATGTCCTGTCTTGTTACTACCTGATTTTTTTCCCTTTACTCTTTTCCATAGTGTGTGGGTCTCCATCACAGGACAACTGGCAGTTGTGTGCTCTTCTATGGCATGAGAGTACCTTTATTTAATGTCTTCTGTTGAAAGGCATTAAGACAGCTCTCCCTTTGGATTTATGAGATATTAATATATATTACATGTTTCCTTTTACATATACAAAGTATTACTGTGTAAGCTTTTTTCAGGAGTAAAATTGCTTGGTGTAATATTATACGTGTGCATTTTAAATGTGCATAGTTGCTCTCAAGACTCTTCCAGGAATGAATTCTGTCAATCATCCTTTCCATCTTCTGCCACATGGGGTATTATTTCTCTTTTTAATTTTTATCAGTGTGATGGCTGGAAATGATAATTTATATTTTTGGTCTTTTTTTTTTAAATCAGGTTTATTACCTCAATAAAATAGGTGTATTGGTATATGAATTTCTTCTTTCAAATTTCCTGGCTATATTTAGATATATGGTTTTGACTGATTAGTCTTTTTCACTTGAACAATAGAAATGCCTTATATATTCTGTGTCGTGATTTATTTTACATATATTTAAATACTTCTCCCCCCTCATTTTTTTAACTTTGTTTACCATGTTTTTGTTAACACGTATTTTATGGTTTTTATTGTCGAATTGGTAGAGAGGTCTTTTTCCTGCTCTGTAAGCTTTTAGGATGATTCTCTGTGCTTGTCATTCTGAAATTTCACTAGTATATCACTAACTGTGGGTCTCTTTTCATTCATACTTTCCAATATTTAATTACCTCTAATCTGGAGATTTGAATTTGTCTTTGGTCCAGGGAGTTTTTGATCTGTGTTTGTTCCTTATTTATTCACTCAGGCTGTTTGTATTCTTTTTATATGGAACTAGTATTAGCAAATATTGAAACCCCTGGTCTGGAACTGTCTCTGAATGTCATTCTCATACTGTACATCTTTCTGTCCTTTGCTTTATGACTTGAGACTTCCTTCACCTAGTCTTCCTTATCACCGTCTCAGTCATCAGCCACGTCCTTTCACTGTTCATGCTGAGTCCCAATGGGAGAATGGACACTAAGTATTTAAACAGTAGGAATTGTCTCCAGGGGATTGATTACATAGTCACGGAAGATACAAACCACCAAGCCTGGGATGGTGAGCAACCATCCTAGTTGAAGCATCGGTGAACTTTCCACTCTGAGAGTGGAGTAATACAGCGAGGAGACAGTTACAGGCCGACAATATACAGCCTTGATGTACTCCTTTCCTGATTTTGAACCAGTCGGTTGTTCCATGTCCGGTTCTAAGTGTTGTATCCTGGCCTGCATATAGGTTTCTCAGGAGGCAGGTCAGGTGGTCTGGTATTGCCATATCTTGAAGAATTTCCCACAGTTTGTTGTCATCCACACAGTCAAAAACTTTAGCATAGTCAATGAAGCAGAAGTAGATGTTTTTCTGGAATTCTCTTGCTTTTTCTATGATCCAACGAATGTTGGCAATTTGATCTCTGGTTCTTCTGCCTTTGCTAAATCTTGCTTGATCATCTGGAAGTTCTTGGTTCACGTACTGTTGAAGCCTGGCTTGGAGAATTTTGAGAATTACTTTGCTAGTGTGTGAAATGAGTGCAATTGTACAAAATGCTGGCTGGATGAAGCACAAACCAGAATCAAGATTTCTGTGAAAAATATCAATAATCTCAGATATGCAGATAACACCACCCTTACGGCAGAAGGCAAACAGGAACTAAAGAGCCTCTTGATGAAGGTAAAAGAGAAGAGTGAAAAAGCTGGCTTAAAGCTCAACATTCAAAAACCTAAGATCATGACTCCAGTCCCATCACTTCATGGCAAATAGATGGGGAGACAATGTAAACAGTGAGAGACTTTATTTTCTTGGACTCCAAAATCACTGCAGATGGTGATCACAGCCATGAAACGAAAAGACACTTGGTCCTTGGAAGTAAAGCTATGACAAACCTAGACAGCATATTAAAAAGCAGAGACGTCACTTTTCAAACAAAGGTACATACAAAAGTTATGCCTTTTCCAGTAGTCATGTATGGATAGAAGAGTTGGACCATAAAGAAGGCTAAGCACTGAAGAATTGATGCTTTTGAACTGAGATGTTGGAGAAGACACTTGTGAACCTTCTTGGACTGCAAGGAGATCCAACCAGTCCATCCTAAAGGAAATCAACCCTGAATATTCATTGGAAGGACTGATGCTGAAGCTGAAGCTCCAGTACTTTGGCCACCTGATGCGAAGAACTGACTCATTAGAAAAGACCCTGATGCTGTGAAAGATTGAGGGCAGGAGGAGAAGGGGACGACAGAGAATGAGATGGTTGGATGGCATCACCAACTCGATGAACATGAGATTGAGCAACCTATGGGAGATGGTAAAGGACAGGGAAGACTGGCGTGCTGCAGTTCATGGGGTCACAAAGAGCTGGACACAAATCAGTGACTAAACAACAACAACACTTCACAAAAGAGTACTGAGTGCCTGGAATTTCATGCTTGACTCTGGGTCTTTTATATAAATGTATTTATGATCAACACAGGTATGGACTCTCACCTCCAGTGTGCAGATGATGACACAGTATAGGGCCAGGGGTGGTAGAATAAAAGCCACATTTGGTCTATCTTATTTCTACTGTGTCAAAATCCTTTGATACTGTCAAACAAAAATTTTAACTGTTCATTTATAATGGGAAAAAAACAAAAGGATAGCAAAGAAAGTGGCATATACAGACTTTTACCAAGCATGATATACTTTCTATACTCCACTGCCAAGGAAGAATCCACCTCAACAGGATAAGGTTACAGTTAAAATGAGGATGACTTACTTAGGAAACAAGAAAAGAAATAACTCTTCTCTGCATCCTGATAGGAGCTTTTTTTTTTTTTAATTTGCTTGTTTATTTGGCTATGCAGAATGTGTTTCCCAACCAGGGATTCCACCTGTGCCCCCTGCATTGGGAATGCCAAATCTTAGCTACTGTGAGTCCCTGGGAACATCTTTAAATGATACAGTAGACACTGGTTCTTACCTCTCATTTCATCTTAACTTACAAATTAAAGAGTGTATTTGGTAATGTTCAATAGAGCATAATTTGTTACTCAGTTTGCAAAATCATTCCTCACAAGTGCAGTTTTCAGTCCATTCTTTGCAATTAAGTTAGTGCTTAATAATATGGCACTGCCTGCACAGAACTTTCATAAAAGAATAAGAACTTGCCACTCAAGACGTGTTACTATGTTGCATTACTCAGTTTACCTTAAGAATTAAAATCACAGATAGGTAGATGGATAGATAGGTAATCAGATTGATAAATGGATAGGTACATAGGCATGTGGATACATAGGTGGATGGATTGATGGATGGATGGCTACATAGTATGTGGGTACATGGATAGATCAATGGGTGGAAAGATGGATGACCGGATAGATAAATGGATGGATGGATGGATAGACAGACAAAATAAATAAGTTTTTGTTGTACTAATGAGATGAAAACAAGAATCCAAATTTTGGAGTCTGTACATACCAACTTTATATTTTTAGCTTATTTTGTAAGAACTCTGATTGGAATCATTATCAAACCCTTGGAGAAACAATGACAGGTATGACTTTTGTTCAGTGACAACATTGTATTTCTTGGCATAATTCTATTTTTCATGATATATCTAGTTTCAAATTATTTCAGAACATGCTATTTTTGCTCTCTATTGGAAGCACAAGTTCCAAGTTATAAAACAAGAAGGAAACATCAAGAAAATTTTCTTAATTGGGAATATATATATATATATTTTTTTAATTTTATTTATTTTTACTTTATTTTACTTTACAATACCGTATTGGTTTTGCCATACATTGACATGAATCCACCATGGGTGTATATTAGCTCCCAATCCCGAATCCCCCTCCCACCTCCCACCCCACATCATCTCTCTGGATCATCCCCGTGCACCAGCCCCAAGCATCCTGTATCCTGTATCGAACATAGGCTGGTGCTTCNCAAGTTATAAAACAAGAAGGAAACATCAAGAAAATTTTCTTAATTGGGAATATATATATATATATTTTTTTAATTTTATTTATTTTTACTTTATTTTACTTTACAATACCGTATTGGTTTTGCCATACATTGACATGAATCCACCATGGGTGTATATTAGCTCCCAATCCCGAATCCCCCTCCCACCTCCCACCCCACATCATCTCTCTGGATCATCCCCGTGCACCAGCCCCAAGCATCCTGTATCCTGTATCGAACAGGATATAGGCTTGTGCTTCGTTCTTACATGATAGAATACACGTTTCAATGCCATTCTCCCAAATCATCCCACCCTCTCCCTCTCCCACAGAGTCCAAAAGTCCTTTCTATAGGCATGGCTTATTTGGAAAATAAATAGACATATAAATAAAACATTCTCCATACATATATATGTGTGTATATATATTTGCCTTCTAAAATTTGGTGGAAGGACCCAATCTGCATCTCAGTAGTGCAGACTGAAGCACTAAAACACACCCATGCAGAGAGTCAGGGTCCTTACATTGCCTGTCAGTCTCAGCCAGAAATAAAATGCCCCAGTTGTATTTCCTCAAGATATGTGTCACCAGTGGCAGTGTCCATGATTTATAACTGTGTCATAATTTGTAGTTCACGTGTCATGATCGCTGAGTTCAAGTGCAGCCATCCAGGCCCCATGGTGCCTGTGTGATGGACACGTGGGGGTCGTGTGGGTGTGGGAACAGAGGGAGAACAGGCCAGCGCTCACCGTGCCCTCCCCTTTCAGCAGGATGATA
Source organism: Cephalophus harveyi (assembly GCA_006410635.1). NCBI lineage: Eukaryota > Metazoa > Chordata > Mammalia > Artiodactyla > Bovidae > Cephalophus > Cephalophus harveyi. Next base: position 479,630 of record SJYT01066637.1, read on the forward strand.
AAGCATGTCTCTACTCCCGTGTTCCCGTACATGCAGGGCTGAATCCTGCTCACAACACACCCCATAGTGCCTTCAATGGCTAAGAAAGACAGTCACCTGAATGAAGATATTTATGAAAATAGTTTATGAAAATTGTTAAAATATACAAGCAGGAAAGTTGGAGAAAAATTAAATAGAATAGGTTTTATTATAGTCCTTCAAAACTGCTCTCTGAACAGTGTTAATTCAGTTCGTTGTCGGAAGGGAGTAGGAGGTCGCCAAATGAAAATGGAGTAATAGATATTTATGCTGCTGCTGCTAAGTTGCTTCAGTCGTGTCCGACTCTGTGCGACCCCATAGACAGCAGCCCACCAGGCTCCCCCGTCCCTGGGATTCTCCAGGCAAGAACACTGGAGTGGGTTGCCATTTCCTTCTTCAATGCATGAAAGTATTTATATTTTCAGTTCAGTTCACTCCAGTCACTCAGTCGAGTCTGACTCTTTGCGACCCCATGAATCGCAGCACGCCAGGCTTCCCTGTCCATCAGAGTTTATATTTTACATCAACACTATTAAAATCTTTGGCTGAATAGTAAGCATGTTTTATTTATGAGAAAATTGGATCTAATATATATTATTCTAGGAATGCAGTTATTAAATTGTTTTAACCACTAGGCTAACCATGTCTACTTAAAAACAGAAAATGAAGAATTCTGCACTAAAAACACCTGCCTCATTTTGTAACATCTTGGCCCCATCCTGCAACCTATCGATCCTTTTTTTCCCAACTTTATGGAAAACCTTGGCACACAGTAAGTGTATGGCACATAGTAAGTGTATATATTTAAGGGGGACAACCTGATGTTTGGACATATGTCTACACTGTGAAATGATCACTGCAATCAAGACGATTAACACATACATAATTGCAGTCACTCCTTTCTCCCTTCTCTTCCCTTCCTTCCTTCTTTCTCCTCCCTCTCTCCCTCTCTTCTACCTTCTTGTTTTGGGGATGAGAACACTTTTGATCTATCCTCTTAGTAAATTTCAAGCATACAACTCAGGACTGTTCACTATAGTTATTACTCTGTACAGTGAGTCCCCAGAACTCAAATCATCTTATAACCAAAAGTTTGTGAGCTTTGACCAACACCTTCTCATTTCCCCCAGCCCCAGCTCCTGGCAACCACCATTCTATTCTGTTTACTATGAATTCACACAGTAAATTCGTTTATATCCCACATATAAGTGAGATTACGCAGTATTTGTCTTTCTGTATCTAGCTAATTTTACTTAGCATAATACCATCATTGTCCATTCATGGTGTCACCTGTGGCAAGATTCCTTTTGTTTTTAAGGCTGAATAATACTCCATTGTATGTATACCTAACATTTTCTTTATCTGTTCATCTGCTGACAAAATTTGTTGTTGTTCAGTCACTAAGTCATGTCTGACTCTTTGCCACCCCATGGACTGCAGCATGCCAGGCCTCCCTGTCCTTCACCATCTCCCTGAGCTTGCTCAAACTCATGTCCATTGAGTTGATGATGCCATCCAATCTCATCCTCTGTCCTCCCTTTGTCTTCCTGCCTTCAATCCTTCCCAGAATCATGGTCTTTTCCAATGAGTCGGCACTTCGCATCAGGTGGCCAAAATATTGGCGCTTCAGCTTCAGCATCTGTCCTTCCAGTGAATATTCAGGGTTGAGTTCCTTTAAGATGGACTGGTTTGATCCACTTGCAGTCCAAGGGACTCTCAAGAGTCTTCTCCAGCTGACAACATTTAGGCTCCTTCCAAACTTTGGCTTCTGTAGATAACACTGCAACCAACATGGGAACACAGATGTCTATTTTCAACCCTTACGTCAGTTTCCTTAGATAAATACCCAGAAGTGGTATATCTTGCCTCTGATTTAGGTATGATTAGTCATTGTAACTCTGACTTGGTAATTTGCTCATACCCATAATAACGAGAAGCAACACTGGTCTAAAAATCTTTCTCCAAGTTGCAAATACACGTGTGTTGGGGGTATATGCACCTTCGGAAGAATCAGCTTTTTTTTTTCTCGCATTTTTGTTATTTATCTTTTTCTTTTGTATCTTTTTGTTGTTGTTGTTTTTATTTATTCTCTTACAAACCCTTGTATCTAGGGCTGACTTTCAATAGATCGCAGCGAGGGAGCTGCTCTGCTACATACAAAACCCTGACCCAGAAGCAGGTCGTCTAGGAATGGTGTAGCACCAGCTTCCCCACCAGCGTGCGGTGCGTGACAGGTGAGGGGGTGGCCGCCTTTCTGGTTGCGCCCCGTGTCCCAGGACGAAGGGCTCTCTGCTCACGGATCCTAGTCCAGAGGAGCGGCGGGCACTCTGTGCCCAGAGGGACACAGGCAGGGGCCACGGAGAAACAGCTTTTGAAGTAAATATTTCAGGTAAACTCTGGTGGAGAGAGTAAGATGTTGCCAGTCATGCATAACTCCCCAAACATGAATTGATCAGCGACATATTATTTTCTGCTAAAATTGAAGTGGCTTACACTAACATGGAGCGCATTCATGCGGGCTCAGGCATTTCAGTAGTGCCCAACTCTTTGCGACCCGTGGACTGTAGGCCACCAGGCTCCTCTGTCCATGGGATTCTCCAAGCAAGAATACTGGAGTGGGTTGCCCTGCCCTCTTCCAGAGCATCTTCCCCACCCAGGGATCCAACCTGCATCTATTATGTCTCCTGCATTGGCAGGCAGATTCTTTAACCGCGAGTGCCACCTGGAAAGCCCCACAGAGTGCACCCATCAAAATCAAGTTGAAAAAATACTGATAAATTATTTAGGAGGCTATGAAAATACCTATCCCAAGAAGTATTTTATGTAAGTGGGAATTAATTTAGACAAGCAGCCTCCAGAGGCAACTGAAGAGAAAGAACCATGATATGGTCATTCTCATTACCCGATTAAAATAACATAGATGAGTGTATCTCAGTCACCTCCTCCAGCCATGGCTGGCTGAGCACTGAGTGCTCTGCTTATTTGAATTGCCTCGAGTTATATAACACGTTGACTCTCCTTTGTAGTTTTTTTGAAAATAGGAGGTAATCATGTCTTGCATGGACTTTAAAGTTAACTAGTTAACAATCTCTGATCATACCTCAGAGTAACTTTCCCTTCTGAGAGATAGGGGGAAAAAAAAAAAAAAAACAGCTTGCACACATTGTGATTTCATCATCTGTGGTACAAGAATATAGCCTCCTGCAATGGCCAAAATAAGTCCATGAGTACTTCTTTGAGGTGATTTTTTCTGGAATAGACATTCTTGGAGACCAGTATTTCAGTGGCCCTGATCTTGACCTTCATCCATACCCAGGGTCTTGTTCAGAGTAGGTCTCTGAAGAATAGTTGCTGGCTCTGTTGGTCTCTTTCTCTCTCCTTTACATATCCTCTTTTGTCTTCCTCAGGTGACCGTCATTTCAACTTTCCCATCTACACTTTTGCTCCTTTGCAGGCTCATCTTTCTATCCCTGGCCACTGCGATGCCTTCACACCAAAACTTTCTTACAGAAACACCTCACCTCGTTCAGCTCTCTCCCTGACCAGATGTGAAGATGACTCGGAGGTGGTCCCCTAGTCTCTGACTAATCTATGAGCGTCTCCTGTCAATCTGCTGCCAGCCTGCTGCCCCGTTTTGGCACTTTAGAATCGACGTGTGTCACTCCCCACTCTGCACAAGTTACATCTCTGTGAGGAGCTACACTGTCAGCTTGCATGACGAAATGTCTGATCCACTTGGACAAAGCTCTTCCACTTCACAGCCGTCACCCGGTCCTGGAGACTTGGCCTCCTATGTAATGTTCTTATTTATCTCCCTTCTCATGCATGTCCTTCATCCCAGCCCAAGTGTTCACGCCCTCGAGCTGGCCGGCCCCTGGCCTATCCCCCACAATACAGACAGGGACCAGTGTGCCTTTTCCACGCCACCTCCCCAGCCTCATTCCCCTCGGCATCCCTGGTTCCATGTTGCAGCCACTGAGCTATTTCCTCGGCTCCTGTTGCTGCCACGCTCACATTTATCAACAGGGTTCTGCAAATGTTTGATGCTCAGAGAATCTGATCCTCTCTTACACCCAAGTCATCTTCCCCATTTAGCTCAGGGATCACCTCCTCTGAAAAGAATGCACTGGCTTTTCTGCTGAAGCCAAACTGTAACACATTAGGATGTTTCTGCCTTGTTTATATCACTCTTTGGTTACTGCACACCCTCTTCACCAGAACACAGTCACCGTAAGGGCAGGTGTGGTATCTGTTAGCAGTCACTATTATACCTGAAAACCTGGTACAAAACCTGCCACATAGGAAGCCCTCAATAAACAGACGTGGACGAACGGATAATGAATGAATGATTCACCACATTATTGAAAAATAAAGGCTACTGAATCTGAAAAAGAATTAATACAGGTTTAGCTATAACTGAATCACTTTGCTGTATACCTGAAACTAACACATCATTGTAAATCAGCTATACTTCAATATACTAAAAATAAAAGGTAGAAAGGTAGTATATAAAGAAGATGTATAACACACAGAACTATGCAAATATGTGTTCACGCACTGTTGCAGCAATTCAAATACTTGTTTAGGGCAGAAATATGCACTCATCTATTCTCTAGAAACTGTACTTTTCAGAGTATCATGTGGGTTAGTAAATATTTTTTAACCAAAGGGTGATACAGATCAACTCCATCATTTTATAAGAACAATTATATTTCTGAATCTTCTTCAAGGCTATCTTTTTTCTAGAAAACAAAAGGGCATCTAAGTTTTTGACATTTTACTTTATCCTTGCTCACATAATCTGAACAAGTAGAGTGGTTTTACAAGTGAAGCAATCTATATAAGACGATAGTAGTATAGTTTTCTATATACTTAAATCAGTCATCGACTCTTCCATTATCCACATTTCCATAAAATTTAGCTGATAGTTTTAAAAAGAATTACTTCCAAATGATTCAAACAATTAAATTATTTCATACTGATTAGTTTAAAATGATCCTAGCATGTGATCTCACCAAGAAAGAAAAAAAAAAAAAGAGGAAAGAAAAAGTCAAGTATTTTTGTGCTTTCCCTGGACTGTTATTAGCTCTTCCCTCATATTATATTTGTAATTTAAAACTTGCATGTTCTCAAAGCTCTTTGCAGCTTTTTTTTTTTTCATTTACTTATTTTTAGTTGAAGGATAATTGCTTTATAACGCTGTGTTGGTTTCTGTCATACATCAACATGAATCAGCCACAGGTATACATATGCCCTCTCCCTCTTTGCAGCTTTTTAAAACACAACCAAGGCTGTCCACACTAGTGTTCTTATTGTATAGAGGATGGTGGTTAAATGATAAAAAGAGTTCCTTTGTAGATACGTACAATGCTGTGGACACCTCAAAGAAATCAGATAAATCTGTCTAAATGGCATCATATCTCAGACATACAAACTTCATAGGGGCCAGGGGTCACTTCTGCTTTACCTAAAGATATTAAAAGGATTGCAGGTCACATATTGATCTTTATAGTCAAAAGTCATGACAAAGCCATGGTGTCAAATATGAGCACCACTAAAGAGGTTTATATAAGGAAATACCGATGTGACAATCTCATGTAATTGTATTGTGATGGCGGGGCCTCCACTTTTTCTACATGGAAAAATGTATGTATGTATCAGTGAAGTTCGTTAGAAATGAATGCATTCTATTAACTTTTCTGTAATAAGTAAAAATGGACTGTCATTTCTAAAGCAAATAACAGCTTAATGGGATGTTTTCTATGAGACACAAGTCAACTCCTTCTTTGAGTCAATAAATGCTGACATGTCAGTACTTGACCACTGCAACATTCCACTTCACTTTTTTATTTCTTTATAATCTTTATGATGTTTCCATATTTAACCAGTTTACTTTTGAAAATGTAATACATGGACAAGGAACAAAATCCAACATGTACCAAAAGATGAAAGGGGAAAATAAGTTTACCTCTTATCTTCTTAAGCATGTTATTCATCTTAACTTTATACCATGTTATATGTCAATTATATCCCAATGAAACTGGGAAACATTTTTAAAGGTTAACTTATGACTTAGACTAAACAAAAATTCCTCTCAGTAAGAAAAATATGAGCTGACATCTAAATTTCAGAAATCATGTCATTATTGTTCCCACTTATAAAAAAGCCAACAACCAACTCATCTACCAAAAATAAGTTTCTATAAACGCTACCCTAATATCTTACAGAAATACTATAATCTATAATTTTGTTATCATCATAGAAAACTAGTGCAAATGAAGTGATAATATAATTCTATAGCTATCCAGGTAGTGTTTTGATAGCATTTATGGGTATCTTTAAAAATTTAAATTCTAAAGCATGTTAATTTGAAACCAAAGAGTCAAAATTTAAGTTATTTTAAAAAATAACCTCCAGAATCATTATAAGCTCAGTGTTAATGACGGTTCTTAAGACAACAGAAGTGACAGTTTCCTTAAGAAGGAAACAAAAAAAGATAAAAGTGCAATCAAAGTAGTATATAACATTTTCAATCATTTATTGATGTTAATTAACTGCAGATAACTAAGGGAGCTATAAAAAGAAACTATAATGGATGCAAAACAGCCAGCAAAGACCAAAAAAGAAAACTGTAGCTGCAGTAATTTCTGTCATTCATAACTCGCCATAATTATCTACCCTGTGAAAGTGCTGCCGTAATTTGAAACGCCTCCCTCCTTATCATCAGCCGACGATGGTAATGACTTCACAAAAGACAAGGATGGAGATCCGGCTATTATTTCTCATCTGCTTGGATTTTAATGCACTATTGCCTCAGGAAGATGTGCAATTTAATTAAAAAAACATTGTGTTTCCATGACTAACCCAGACTGCAGCCTCACTTAGAGTATGAGTCTTGATTCCCTGGAGTGAAGTGCAAACTGGCCGTCTTGATTTCCACTTAGCTATGACTTTATGGTTAAAATGGCCCATTTTTATGTTAATACTTATCTCTTAAACGGACATCTGTGGTCTCCATTCCTGAAGCTTTCGATTTTTAAAGTTACCTCCAGGGAATTTATTTTTCCCCTTGAGAAGGATCCTATGCTAAAGCATACATGAATTTAGAGATGCCCATCTTTAATCTTGTTTAAAATAGTTTAAAGGCTCAAACAGAAGACGTGGTTAGCAGTTCTCGGTCTATCTAGCTGTAATGGAAAATACCTGCAAACATCAGCTTGTTACATGAGCATTTATTTTAAAGTCAAAGAATAGATTTTTTATTTTACTAGAAACTTAGATCTTTAAAGCAGGACTAAATATTAGTAAGGAAAGCAACTAAGGGTGCCCTAAGGAACAGTTCACGTAAAGAAGTTAGCGATCTGGAGTGGAGAGCTAAAAAAGAGAAGGAATTCGCATCCTCTCCGTGGGAGAATCTGGTCCAGGAGACCCTTCGTGAATGGTTGAGAAGCATCACTACCCCTTCATTGAAATCCACCAACAGGGATACCTTTCATTGAGGTTATTAATTTTTTAATTAGTTTTATTTTTTTCTCTTTCACAACACTGTGGCAGAGCAGGTTAAATAACCTGCTTTGTCCAGGTAAACAAGCTGATTATTTGGAGAGGCTGGGGAAGTCCTCACTCGGAGCCTGGAGCCCAGTGCACGCACCACACTGCCTCCTTGCGGGCGTGGGGGGAAGAACAGCGAACAGGAGCCTAGACATGGGTCTGGACTTACAGGACCGCAGTTCAAAAGGACTGTCTTCCCCTTGGAAGCCGGTAGCACTAGTCCACACAGTCCGGAATTATAGCTACACTTCCAGGACATATTTAAATGTTGTGGGTACTTTCAACAGTTATTTTGGACGCTTCCGGTAAAATATTACAGTGAGTCTGGCATAAAACTACACATCCATGGTTATTTTTAAATCGCCACCTCTCCTGACCGGAGATATTTGCTCTGCCCCTAGAAAGAACATACCAGCAATTTTCTAGAAGGCTGTTTGATGTTTCTTGGGGCCGAGGAGCTTTGCCACAGCAACAGCCTGCACAGTAGACTCTGCAAAGGTATTACTCACACTAAAGGTAGTGTGAGAGTAGAAATTAAAAATAGCAAGGACCTTTTGAAGCTCTTGAACATTTCTCTGCCAGGCTGGGGTAGTTCCCTACAGTGTATTTTTAGTGCTCCATACACTCCACTTTTAAATGTCATAAGCAATGAAATCCTGGCAGTACTATGCGGATACATTTCTGGGGGCAAAAAAAAAAAGTTCTGTTTGATATCTCATCTGTGATTTTGATTCAGGTGTTATTTCATCAGAAGTAATGCATTATCCAATCAGTTTTGGTCATCTGCTAAAGGGTAGGGTTTCCAGGCTGTAACAGACGAGCCCTGCTGCTCCCCTCCATCAAGGGACGGGAGACTGCAGGCGTCACTGCCCTGCACTGGAAAACCCCCAAAGCTGTCCAGCCTTCCATCTTCTCAAGTGAGTGACGCTTTGAGGCCAGCTGATCTAGGAAAACTTTTCAAAAATTAAAAATGAAATCCTTATAAGGGCTACAATTTCTTCTCATTACACTATCTTTTATGTGTATGTGTATATCCTATTCATAGTATTTTCCAAATTCCAAATTGACTGAAAGTTTGTGAAATATGAAGTCAAAAGAATATACATGTATGTATTGAATTTCAACATTTAATTATTAAATACTATGCATAAAATAAATACATATTATATATAATAATACATATGCTATATAATATTAATTATGCATAATTATATATATATAATAGGGGCTTCCCCAGTGGCTCAGTGGTAAAGAATCCCCTGCAATGCAAGAGACACGGGAAATAGTGTTTGATCCCTGGATTGGGAGGATCCCCAAGAGGAGGAAATGGCAACCCACTGCAGTATTTTTTCCTGAAAAATTCCATGCACAGAGGAGCCTGGCTGGCTACATACAGTCCATGGGATAACAAAGAGTCAGATACGACTGAACGATTGAGCATGATACATAATATATATTACTAAATAATACACACATAAATATATATGTATTTTATATGTGTTAGTCGGTCAGTCATGTCTGAATGTCTGCGACCCCATGGACTGTAGGCTGCCTCTTTGTGACACCCTGGACTATAGCCTGCCAGACTCCTCTGTCTGTGCAACTCTCCAGGCAAGAATACTGGAGTGGGTAGCCATTCCCTTCTCTAGGGAATCTTCTTGACCCAGGGATCAAACCTGAGTCTCCTGCACTGCAGGCAGATTCTTCACTGTGTGAGTCACCAGGAAAGTCCCATTTTATACATAACATATATTATATAAAATATATAATGGATTGCATATTATAAATACACATGGCATGTATACTAACTTGGATGCATGTAGTACAATATAATGCAGTGCTATATATATTCATAAAATTTTTACAGCATGGTGCGCGGTAATGACCTAGAGGGGTGAGATGGGGGATGAGAGGGAGGCAATAAGGGAGGAGATGCTAAGTCACTTCAGTCGTGTCCGACCCTGTGCGACCCCGGAGATGGCAGCCCATCAGGCTCCGCCATCCCTGGGATTCTCCAGGCAAGAACACTGGAGTGGGTTGCCATTTCCTTCTCCAATGCATGAAAGTGAGAAGTGAAAGAAGTCTCTTAGTTGTGTCTGACTCTTTGCAACCCCATGGACTGCAGCCTACCAGGCTCCTTCGTCCATGGGATTTTCCAGGCAAGAGTACTGGAGTGGGGTGTCATTGCCTTCTCCAAGGGAGGAGATATATGTGTATAAATAGCTGATTCACTTTTCTGTAAGCAGAACCTAACAGAACATCGTAAAGGAGTCATATTCCAATTAAAATTTTAAAAAGTATACAATGTATTTCATAATCATCTTGAAGAAGTGAAAGTTGCTCAGTCATGTCTGACTCTTTGCAACCCCATGGGCTATACATTCCATGGAATTCTCCAGGCCAGAGTACTGGAGTGGGTAGGCTTTCCCTTGTCCAAGGGATCTTCCCAACCCAGGGATCACACCCATGTCTCCTGGGTCTCCTGCACTGGCAGGTGGGTTCTTTACCAATAGCACAGCTGGGAAGCCCTCTATTCATATGCAGACACATGGCTTTCACTGAAAAATAACTATGACCATAGACTTGGGGTGTTTAGAAAATTCTTAATCGACCATTCTATAAAGCTATAAATATACAGTCCAACACATATATGCATGTAGACACATAATATATTAATTAACTTTGAGGGATCATGCTATCTGACATCACAGTTGGAGCTTTTTTGAAAGCACTTGGGATTACCAAAGTGATACCTGTAGTTTCCTAGCTTATACTGTCACTCCAATGTCAGGGAACAGGAATCTTGCTGATAATTAGAAATTTCTTGGTTTTTGCTCTTTTATTATAAACACTGTCAGTGTTGTGTTGTAGGCGGGGCATAGAAGGATATTCAGGGAAGACACGTGATGATAACTCGGGCTGGGCAGGACTGCTGTGGTGATTCAAACTATCCTGGATTTATAGAAGCACACATGTTATCAGACACACCACTGATCACTTTTAGGGAGATGGTACTACTGTTGAGAAGACTCATACAAATACATTTTACAGACTGAAGGGTTGTATATTTTAAGTCAGTTAATTCCTAAAGACATGTGAGGATTTGCTTTGCCCTGATTCTAAAAATGGTACCTAGGGAAACGGAATATGCTCTTTGACTATAAAACAAGAGAAGGGAAAGAATGTGCTATTGGGGCAACCACAGAAAGAAATGATTTTCACCTTTATTGAGCACCTACAATGTACCTGCTCTCTGGGAGCACTCCTGCCTGAAATCACTCATTCTCAGCCCAGACACAGAGTCCACAGGTCTCTGTCGATAGAGGAAAAGCCTGGATTCCAGTGCTTTTGAATGTCAATAGCTGTTCTTTTGAGTACTTAACATACTTCAAAGGAACGAAATCATTGCTTAACATTTGAAAATTTCTCTCTCGATGATCACAGTGAAGTCTTCTTTCAGACTAACCCGGGAAGAATTCATTGAACATGAAAATATCAGATAGACAACAAGGACCGACTGTATAGCACAGAGAACTAAATTCAATGTCATATGATAAAACATAATGGAAAAGAATACTAAAAAAGAAGGTATACAACCGAAGCACTTTGCTGTGCAGAAGTAAATAACACAGCACTGCAAGTTAGCTATGAAGTGAAGTGAGAGCCGCTCAATCGTGTCCGACGCTGCAATCCCGTGGACTATACAGTCCATGGTTTCTCCAGGCCAGAATACTGGAGTGGGTGGCCTTTCCCTTCTCCAGGGGATCTTCCCAACCCAGGGATCGAACCCGGGTCTCCCGCATTGCAGGCGAATTCTTTACCAGCTGAGCCACAAGGGAAGCCCAAATCAGCTATGCTTCAATAAAAAGTTGAAAATGAATAAAACAGGAAAATATCTCTTCACTGCTTTTACAAGCACACGTGGGGCACTGTGGGACCAAGGCCAGACCAGCGAAGGCTTCGCTGCAGAGGTGAGAACAGGAGCGGATCTGGAGAGAATCCTTTCCGCCTTCGTCCCGTGACGTCTTCCTGTGTTGAAGTGACTCCACGCGGCACCTCGGATCCACACCCACGACACCCTCCTTCCTACTTTCCGCAGCTTCCTGGTCTTGTTTCCTTGCTAAGTACCAGCTATACTTAGGCCAAATACCCACTATACTTAGGTGAAGCACCCAGGAGTTTAGCACTATTTTTATGTTATTTGTGTTTGCTTTTTTAATTTTTTTTTTTTTTTGTCTGCGAGAAACAGGAAAACTACCACTGAATTTCAATTAGCGTGAAAGGCTCACAGGCCATATGATTTAAGACACCCGCTGCTTTTTTAAAAACAGAGGGAGGCATCAGGAGGGTGCGTGGGCTCCGGGCGCAGGTCTGACCCCACCCTGTGGTGGGCCTGCTCCCCTGGAACCTCAGCCCTTTCTTCCTCTTTAATCCCACAGGTGCTCGCATTTCCCCTTTGCCCTGGTCACGCTGTATTGCGGTCACTCTGTTTGCTTGTCAGGCTTCCCCTCCTAGGAAAGCTTCTACAGGTTGGTGGGGCCATCTCTTCCCTTGACCGTCTTCCTGATGCCTAGCACAGAGGCTGGGCAGACGCTGCACAGACACTTCTTCACTAAACGTCCTCGATGACTAGCTGTCGACCAGGGGCCCATGTGCAGCCAGGCCCCGCCCTCACTGAACCCCATGGGGAGGCCTCACCACACGCGCCTCTACAACTCATTTAATCCGGTTCCAGCCCCCAGACTTGGCAGTGGTTGCTGCTGGCCAAGACCGTGTGTCAGGCCTACCACAGGCCTTCTGCAGCTCAGAGCTCCAGCTTCCTACTTCTCCTGACTGTCATTAATCTTGGGAAGAGCCACTGACAAATCCATGAGCTTGGGGACAGTGTATGTGTTCTCCGGAATTGCGGACATGCTGCCAAATGGCATGCCAGTCTTCCCACCGTATTCTTTGGAGCTTTGTAACAAGGAGAGTTTCCCTCGCCAGCAGCTGGTGGGATATATCATAGTCTGGATAGAACCCAATTATTGTGCATCCGTGTTAATTAAAGTGATTATCAAACGAATCTATTGAAATTGGGCTCTAATTAATTGTATCCAATTAAGATTTTAAAGTAGAAATTCAGCAATTATTATTTCATAGATTAGGTGGGAGGCTCTTGTTTTCTTAAAAGCATTTCCTGAAGAGACAGATGATGAGAGGCTACCTAAACAAGGGAGAGAGAAAACTGCAAACCTATCCATAATTATTTGAGTTGATTTCCCGAATAGTTTCTTCTACTAAAGGACACCAAAACCCCCTCCCAACAATTAAATGTGATTTCATTAGTATCACAAAATTAAACGAGATTTCATATAGATCGAATCATTTGTTTTAAAAAATCTATAGACAGCTTTTGAACTGTGGTGTTGGAGAAGACTCTTGAGAGTCCCTTGGCCTGCAAGGAGATCCAACCAGTCCATTCTGAAGGAAATCAGCCCTGGGTGTTCTTTGGAAGGAATGATGCTGAAGCTGAAACTCCAGTACTTTGGCCACCTCATGCAAAGAGTTGACTCATTGGAAAAGACTCTGACGCTGGGAGGGATTAGGGGCAGAAGGAAAAAGGGACGACAGAGGATGAGATGGCTGGATGGCATCACTTACTCGATGGATGTGGGTTTGGGTGAACTCTGGGAGTTGGTGATCGACAGGGAGGCCTGGCATGCTGCAATTCATGGGGTCGCAGAGTCAGACATGACTGAGAGACTGAACTGAACTGAACTTACTGTCTGAGCCACCAGGGAAGCCCAGAAGCAAAATAGAAAATGCAATTGTATTCTTTCAAAAGCAATAAATAATTTAAAAGATATCCATAAAAAAAAAAAGAAAAGAAAAATCTATAGAATGATGGTATGAATTTGTGGAGCAGGAGGGAAGGGAAACATTTCATTTTAAAAAACTGGAAAATATTAATGGAACTGTCTTCTTTTTCCTTTTGTGAGTTTTCTAGCAGATTCTCTGTTTCGACATGAATTCAAAACAATGAACCCCAGGTGGCAAGAAGTAATACAAATTAGATACCCTCATGCTCAAGACCATAATATACTTTCTTACTTGATGTGAGTGAGTTCTCTCATAACAAAGTATGGGGAACGCAGAGGACAGGAGAGGCCTGTGGACATTTTGGAAGTCTGACTCGTCGCTGTTTCAAATATTCCTACTAAGGTCACTAGAATAGCAAGGAATAGTCACATCGCCAGGATCCCAAGTCAAACAAAATATGAGAAGAACATTTCATCCAAAGAAGACACTTCTTTTCTGCTCCACGTCATCTTACCAGGCAAGAGCTGTTGTTCCTCAGTTTGGTAAATACTCTGAAGGTACATTCAGTCCTTCAATGCTAATAAAGTTAGACAAAGACAGTTCTTAGAGATGTGTTTGCAGAATGAATTATATGTGTGTGTGTATATATGTATCAGAATGAATTATATATATGCATCACTATATATAGTGATGAGTATACAGATATATGCATGTATATATAGATAGATGAGTATATAGATATATACATGTGTGTGTTGTGTGTGTGTGTATAGTGACCATCAAAGGAGTCTGTAAGTGTATATGTGTACATGCATATATTCACATTCTTAGAAGGAAAAATCTACCACAAACTCTATTTGTTGATATAATTCAGCCCACCCCACCTCACTCCCCACAAAAGCAGATGCCTCTACATGGATTTAATGTCATGATGAGAGGCTATTTGTTGATGAATTGTATTCCATATGGTCTAAGAGTTACTGACTCTACCCATATTTCATGCATCACGGTTTTTAGACTCAGCTGTCAAACATAAAGAAGAAACAACACACCTTCATATCATCTTCCTTTCCTCATAGCAACAAATACTTCCTGTTTGAGTTTCCAAGGAAGAGAACCCATGTCCAGGAGCACAGCTCTGACATTTCATGGACACCCAGTTCCAGAAGTGGGCAAGAAGCAAAAGCAGCTGGATGACCAACGTGGCCAGTCCAAGACTGGGATCTCAATCCCCAAGCCCCCCACACTCGGACCTCTAAACAAGGAAGCTAATGCCTGGCAGCGGTGGAGTTAGTGAGAGTGCCAGGCCATACATATCATGCCCCGGCTGGGAGACAGACATCCATTTGGATGATCCTGGCAGGGACTCAGCCTTTAGCAGACACACTTGATGCCCAGAGTACTGGGCATCCTGGCCGTGCTGAGACCCATCTGTCAGAGTGGCAGCCTGCCTATTCCAAACGGGCTGGATCTTTCCAGTAAATCCGAGGTGCCAGGCAGGAGTGGATCATCACAGGGGGCATGTATAAAACTGCAAGTGTCATCGATTCCACAGGAAGCCCTTCATTTCTGCCAGTCCTGTTCTGGCCCGGTTCCTTGACATCGCCACACCTGTTGACAGTTGTTCATAGAAATAGACTGGATGTGCCCTCGAAAGGCAGAGCCAGCCCTTCAAAACATGTCCTGATGCCAAGAAGACAGGTGGTTCTTCAGCGGGTGTCTGATGAAGTCAGGAAGATAACTCAGGGCATAAAAATGTTTTTATAAAAGAATATAGAGTATTCTCCATGGGAACGCTTTGAAGCAGCCCCATATGTGACCACAACTATGAAACTCAGTCGAATGTTCACGCAGTAGGATCAGGAGAACATGGGCTAGTATCAAAAGGAGAACTTGACAGGGATGAAAGCATTCATGGGTGACTCACAGCCGCGGCACAGCCCTTTGAACAAAGGATCACAGCGACAGAGCCACCTGGCACTGGGGCATCTAATGGCGTATTCACTTGCTTGAGTCAATTGTTTGTCAGGGAAGATTATTTTGAATTTGTAAGGTGCCTTTGCTTTCTTACTCATTGAGACATGAAGCCTAAAGGTAGTTGTCTAGAAAGAGCAAGTGTGTGACCTCAAAGGAGGTCCTACTCAAGAGAAAAACTTGGGAAGATAAGCCAGAATTTTAAATATCAGAGTATCCTCTCTTGGAATCTCTGAAGTAATAACCTCTCATGAAAACATTTTACAGAACAAATCTAACATTGCTTTTGTAGACAATTTAACGTAAGCAAGTCTCCTAAAGTAACACAGCTTTTGTGAATTTTGTAAACCAAAAAAAGGATCCAAAGTTCATATTTCCACAATGTGAACCTACTCCTGGAAACTGGAATCATAACTGAGGGCTACACGAATATTAAAAGTGGAAAGCGCATTAAACAGGAAAACTGTGAGGATATTTTCTTTTGGAAGAAATAGACAGCTGTCTTTCATCAACATTACGCCTTGACCAGTGACTGCCTACCAAGCACCGACAGGGTAAGTACTCTTAGGCAGGCCTCCCCGTGGGTGCAGGTTCCAGTAGAGTTGTGATGTGAAGACCCTCAAAATGCAGACGTTGTATCACAAATCCTAGCAACACAAATCAGAATAAGAAAAGGGCTTCAAGACGAATCAGAGTTCAAGGGTAGCTCCCATGGAGGAAAGGCTTTCTAAAGAATGTAGCATTTCAGACAGACTTTGAAAATTAGGTAGAATTCAGGATAGGCCATTGCTCTTAAGGCATTTCTTGTCAGAAAAGTGAAACAGGAAATGTATTAAAATATATGTTTAAGAAAATGAGTATTGCTGCATATGTGATATAAAGGTGAAATGACCAAAAAAAAAAAAAGGAATGTGAGACAGAGATTCATTTGTCTCTAATACTAGAGTCTTCCCTTGTGTCTCAGCTTGTAAAGAATCCTCCTGCAATGTGGGAGACTTGGGTTTGATCCCTAGGTTGGGAAGATCCCCTGGAGAAGCAAAAAGCTACCCACTCCAGTATTCTGGCCTGGAGAATTATGTGGACTGTATAGTTCGTGAGGTCGCAAAGAGTCAGACATAACTGAGCGACTTTCTTTTTCAATACTAGAGTCAGTGGCTTTTAAGAGCTTTTCCATTTCTACTATTGTAAGTAAATTACTACTATTAAAAAAAAGTAGAAACAACTCTCAGGTGTGTTATATGAAAGATGGTCCCTTTAAGAGTTCTTCCTTTGAATGAAGCTGTCTTGGGCATCCTGTGATCCCCACAGCAGAAGGTCTCCTACAAAGGGAGGCCAGGCTTGGAGGTGCAGGGTGGTGAGCTCATCACGCTCTGTGCCCGCAGCACCGAGCAGCCCAGAGAACTGTGCTTGCGTGTGTGGGCTTTGCGGGCCATTCAGCTGTTGTCCCTTCCTCCTTCCCTCCTTGTCTCTCTCTCTCTCTCCCCTTCCTGGCAGTCTCAGCACCAAATACAGGTGTTCCCTTTCACTTCAGGTGTTACAGTGTATGGGGGTCATTCTTACAGGAGACCCCCTTCTGCCCCATCCTTCTCCCCATCTACCTGGATTCATCATCCATTCCCTAACTCCCTGCATAGGACATACCTTTCTCAGGAAAAGGGTGGGGACACGAACATAAAATGCCAATTTACAATACCTAGATGAGAACTTAAGTTGTGATTTAAAACGTTAAAAAGGTAAAGACTCATGGTGGAGGTAAACTTGAAAATTGATAAATACATTATTTCTTGAGCCAATCTCATGATTTCAGTGAAATAAATTCATTGTTTGAATTGTGTCTTGGATTCACCAAAAATGTTTATTCATTAGACTGATAAACATGTAAATTTATGTACCTATGTGTATTTCAAAGTTTCTGTATATACATGCATGTATTTTGTGTGCTAACATACGTGTGTATGTATACATATATATGTATATGTATATTTGTATGTGTATATATAAATATCTCAGAGAAAGCAATGGCACCCCACTCCAGTACTTTTGCCTGGAAAATCCCATGGATGGAGAAGCCTGGTAGGCTGCAGTCCATGGGGTCACTGAGGGTCGGAGACAACTGAGCGACTTCACTTTCACTTTTCACTTTCATGCATTGGAGAAGGACATGGCAACCCACTCCAGTGTTCTTGCCTGAAGAATCCCAGGGATGGGGGAGCCTGGTGGGCTGCTGTCTATGGGGTCGCACAGAGTCAGACACGACTGAAGTGACTTAGCAGCAGCAGCATATACATATCTATACACATTATATATAAAAACTCATAAGACCGTCACAAACAAGCAAACCTAAGAAATTTAACCTTCTATCACTCAATATAAATGAGTTTTTAAAAGTGCACTGAAATTGACCAAATAATTACCAGACACAACTGAGTGAGATTCTGATACGTGTGTGTTTAGTTGGTTGATGTGGATGTTTTTGCTTCTTATGACTTGAAGCTACCATGTGGGCACCAAAAATATATGAACCATAAGCTTAGTCCTGTAGACATGGATGAATATAACAAAGCCACTGCTTTCAACAAGGCAATAGTTTAATAAAGAAAATAATGATTTATGCATTTAAGTAATATTTTACAGCTCACTTATAAAAGATTAGCACATAAATGAATTAACTGACTGGAAGTCTCTTATGTGTAATATTAAAATCATGTACAGTTGAAATATACTTGAAATTCAAACACATTATAATTTAGTCATAGCTATAATTCAGGAATAATCACTTGACCCAATAATAATAGTTCTGCCAACTTATGTATATGAACCAAAATTTAAATGTAAATGCCACATTCTTCTTCTTGCTGTAAAAACTTTCTTGCTTCTTGGGTTTTAGCAAAAATAAATGTACTACTAATTTTGGAATAGTAGCAATGTGGCCAGAATTTTTAGGACAACAATAAAAACTTACTGAGACTCAACCTGCATCATCTTGACCCATTCTATGGCATTTCAAGCATGGCATCATTTACTTTGCTAGAAGCAGTGAAAGCTTTTATATTAGCTTCATAAAATTCCTAAAATACTGTCATAATATTAAATGATTCAACATCAATACTCTTAATATTTTGTATCAACAACACAGTAGAGGGGGAAAATGACAGGAAATAACAAAAAGAAAGTGAAGTCCAGATAAAAAGAAATAGTTTATTAGGCAAATTCCCACCTCATATCTGTAATATTTATAAAGCTGAGTCACTGCCTGTCCTAAGAATCTGATGCTAATTAAGTACAACCTTTTTACCAGGTCACAGTATTTGCTCCCAACCATATTCATATTTGCTGTAAATAACATTTTCATAATTTTTGGAATTAACTAACTTAAGTGACTGAGTCCACACTGGGGAAAATTAGAAAATTAATAGGAATGTTTTTAAAGAGAAAAGGCTCACTGTAAAGGCTGATATGATGAATTTCAAAAATGTAGTCATAGCTTAAGACCCAAGTTCAATAGAAAAATTGTTTTCAAAAAAACTCTCGGCAAAAATATTGTTTTTCTTAAGGCTCATGGATGAAGCTACTTAAACCTCTTCTCAAAAATTGTCACTATGATTGAGGGTCAGAAATATCCAATTGTCAAGCTAGTTCTCTTTGCCTTTTCCATCCTCCATTCAGACCCCTCCGCCACCACCAGAGGCAACATCTAGAGTCAACCCTTCTGAGCGGGAGGCTGGTCACATTTTCGTCTGAACAGGGTGTACTCAGGATCATTCAAATTCTGGTGTAAATACTTTTTTCATCTCCCAAAGCTCTTCCCCCAAATCATTTTTTCATTGTTTTACACTATATATGTATCATGTGAATATATGGGGGTATATGTTATCCAAGACAGCTTTCAATAGGAAAGTCTATACACTGCATATAGGTATGTTTTAATGTATCCTCAGTTCTGATGGCAGAGTATATGTGCAATAAATACATATGATCTGTATATCTGCATAGTATATGCATAATAAATACAAGCATAAATGAATATATGAATAGATATCATTCATCTTTGTTGTATTACCCATCCCTGCCCCTCTCATCTCACCCAACATTTCTGATTATGTGTAATTATACGGTTCAAAATGGACTTTCCAGGTGGGGCAGTGGGAAAGTATCTGCTTGCCAACGCAGGAGATGCAGGAGATGAGGGTTTGATCCCTGGGTTGGGAAGATCCTCTGATGGAGGGCATGGCAACCCACTCCAGTATTCTTGCCTGGAGAAATCCTTGGACAGAGGATCCTGGTGGGATACAGCTCATGGGGTCTCAAAGAACTGAAGCAACTGAGCATAGCATAGAATTTTAAATTTTCACTTGTTTTCAATTACTGACTGAACCATTTATACTCTCTTGTCCTATAAAGGGCCCAGAGCATATTTGTTTTCTATAGTAGTAATGTGGAAAATTCTGAAAGAGATGGGAATACCAGACCACCTAACCTGCCCCTTGAGAAATCTGTATGCAGGTCAGGAAGCAACAGTTAGAACTGGACATGGAACAACAGACTGGTTCCAAATAGGAAAAGGAGTCCGTCAAGGCTGTATATTGTCACCCTGCTTATTTAACTTATATGCAGAGTACATCATGAGAAACGCTGGACTGGAAGAAACACAAGCTGGAATCAAGATTGTTGGGAGAAATATCAATAACCTCAGATATGCAGATGACACCACCCTTATGGCAGAAAGGGAAGAGGAACTCAAAAGCCTCTTGATGAAAGTGAAAGAGGAGAGCAAAAAAGTTGGCTTAAAGCTCAACATTCAGAAACTGAGCGCTGAAGAATTGATGCTTTTGAACTGTGGTGTTGGAGAAGACTCTTGAGAGTCCCTTGGACTGCAAGGAGATCCAACCAGTCCATTCTGAAGGAGATCAACCCTGGGATTTCTTTGGAAGGAATGGTGCTAAAGCTGAAACTCCAGTACTTTGGCCACCTCATGTGAAGAGTTGACTCATTGGAAAAGACTCTGATGCTGGGAGGGATTGGGGGCAGGAGGAAAAGGGGACGACTGAGGATGAGATGGCTGGATGGCATCACGGACTCGATGGACGTGAGTCTGAGTGACCTCCAGGAGATGGTGATAAACAGGGAGGCCTGGCGTGCTGCGATTCATGGGGTTGCAAAGAGTCGGACACGACTGAGCGACTGAACTGAACTGAACTGAATGTAAAGAGTTCTAAACAGATGATAGGGAAATATAAGAAGAGTCTTATCTTGTCCAAATTTAAAATTTGAATAACTGTCCTGAAGCACCTTAAATTATCAATCCTCTCATTGTATATTATATGCACTCTTTGTTTCCATGGTCCTACATTATTACAGTCTATAAGGAGGCTACCAAAGGACCCTGGATTCCCTTCCAACTACAGCAAGAACTCCATTGGTTCCTTTATTAAATCTTTCCTAAGCTGCAGTCCTAACTGGAGTCTTCTCTACCTTACACAAGGTCTCACACTCCTCAAATCACTCTAAACCCCAGTCTGGAAACTGTCCACAATAAGTACTTTCTGAAACAGAGACACATTCCTCTGTACGTAACACAGGCCTTAGCATTCACCCAAGCTAAAAGGCAGGCTCTCCTTTAGCATTACTCTAAAATTTTAAATCTTGGGAGAACACTCTTGAATAAGATTTGAAATAAGAGAATATCAGCTATGCTAGCATCCAAAGTTAAACAAATTCATTGCATAATATTGGGTTGGCCAAAAAGTTTATTCAGGTCTTCCCCTAACAGCTTACGGGAAAACCTGAATAAATGTTTTGGCAAACTCAGTACATCAAGAATGCTTACTCTATTTCCATGCTTGTATAACTACTATCTTCTTCTTTCCAAAAAGTATTGGAATAGGATTCACTGTCCTTTGCTACATCTCTGCTCACTTGAAATCCCAGTCAAAGTTGGGGAGTGAGGGACAGTGATGACTCCTGATTCTAGACACATTCTACATTGAGTTGGGAACTGACAACTCATTAAACACAAACGAATGCCTGACTTTGAGGTCTGATGATTAAGCTGCATTTGTATCTATGTGATCATGGTAAGACTGTGGCAAAGACGCTGCTGCTGCTGCTAAGTCGCTTCAGTCATGCCCAACTCTGTGCGACCCCATAGACGGCAGCCCACCAGGCTCCCCTGTCCCTGGGATTCTGCAGGCAAGAACACTGGAGTGGGTTGCTGTTTCCTTCCCCAATGCATGAAAGTGAAAAGTGAAAGTGATAATGATACATAAACTTATTAAAATAGCATCACCAAAATGTCTTAAGTATTTCATGCACCATGAGTCTTCTCCTTAAGAATTTCAACTTTTCCCATTCTACTTTTTTGTACTAGGAAATAGCTCTATGGTATTTTCAATAAGAGGGCTAATAGCAAACAAAACAACAAATAACCACAAATGTGAACAGTATCCAATTTTGCCCCATATACAATTTTTTGTATATGTATTTAATTTTCATATATAATATATATGTATATATAATGTAATGCATATGTATAAAATCTATGTATTTTAAACATTCTCAGTCATAGGTTTATAGTTTGTTTTCCTATTATAGTTTCAGCAATTTATTTATATATTGTATACATAAATTCTTAATGAGTATAAAAGTGAAAGCTCATAAACCAAGTTAAGTGGGTAAACAAACAAATGCTTTTAAAAATGGACTTGGTTTTGAGTTTTTGAAAAGTCATGTTTTATTATGTCCGTGCTGATATTCATGAGCCTGCCGCATCATAAATCCAAAAGACAGCCAAGCCTATCAACTTTGAAATATTCAAATTGTAGGGTAAGGAAGGAGGCTGCTATTACATTTATTTTTCTTGTGGAAAAAATGAATAAATGGATATATCAGATGTAAACATGAATTTTTTTTATGGTTTTGACTAAAGGAAGGAATAAAACACCCATCATTTTGTGTAACGGCCTTTCCTCTGACTCGGCCATGAGCCCTTACCTTTCAGCATCTCCTCTGTTCCCGAGAGCTGCATTTTTGACTGTAATGCTTCCCTGGATCGGGACGATCCCCTGGAGAAGAAAATGGCAACCCACTCCAGTATTCTTGCCTAGAAAATCTCACGGACGGAGGAGCCTGGTAGGCTACAGTCCACAGGGTCGCAAAGAGTCGGACACGACTGAGTGACTTCATTCATTCATTCATTCATTCAATGCTCTCAAACGGAATGCCAGTGACCGCACCTTCTTAGAGCACTGGCAACTCAAAACTGGGTGTATTTTTTTTTCATGCAAATATAGAAACGTGCTATCTTTGTGTTTTTAATTAGCCATTCTGTTTAGGTACAGAAGTTTATAGGCTCAGAGAGAAAATCAAACATAAAAAAAGTGAAGAAAATATAGAATTAAAAATAAGTCCACACAGGGAACTCTATTCAATACCTTGTAATGGACTATATGGGGAAAAAATCTGAAAGAGAGTAGAGGTGTATAGATGTATAGCTGATTCACTTTGTGGTACGCCTGAAGCTAACACAACCATTGTAAATTAATGATACTCCAATAATTTTTTTAAAGTGCCTAACCCCTTAATCTTGCAAAACAATGGTGACAGACATTTTTCTGTCTCTGTTTTTATCTTGTCCTGGTTAATGCAAACAGGCTTGACAGGACTTCACCATCTATACTGCAGCTTACATTTTATTGACTAATGTTTTTACATCCTCTGCCTGTGTTGGTTCACTTACTACCACCCCATGTTTTTGGATGGTTGCATGGTATTCCTCTTTATATATATTTCCAACTTTACTTTAAAAGTCTACACTCAGTGGTCCTTCAGTGGTTTCCAGTTTTTTGGTATAATGAACAAAGATATTTTTGTTTAGGGGAACACAATACATTTGCTTGAACTCAAGTTTAAGAATGAAAAAGAAGCATTCAGCTGTGGTATGCTATTTTCTTCCTTAGAAGCTACAGGGCAATAGATACTGTGTGTCTAAAAGACTCTTCATCATGCCTTTTGCTGAAAGGGCTGAGTGACACAAGAGGCAGTAAGATAGAGATGCTGAAATATTTCTTGGGCCTGAAATGCTGCACTAGAACCCACCAGAGCAGGAATCTGCAAAGGGTGCAGTTCAGTCTAAGGCAGGTCCACCTTGGGTTGGAACAAGAACATTTATTTAGACAACATCTAAGCTTTTGAAATGTGAAGACTGGAGAAGACTCCTGAGAGTCCTTGGACAGCACGGAGATCAAACCAGTCGATCCTAAAGGAAATCAACTTTGAATATTCATTGGAAGGACTGATGCTGAAGCTGAAGCTCCAATACTTTGGCCACCTAATGCAAAGGGCTGACTCATTGGAAAAGCCCCTGATGTTGGGAAAGATTGAGAGCAGGAGGAGAAGGAGGTGGCAGAGGATGAGATGGTGGATGGCATGACCAACTCAATGGACATAAGTTTGAGCAAACTCGGGGAGAGAGTGAAGGACAGGGAATCTTAGCATGCTGCAATTCATGGGGTTGCGAAGTCAGACAGGACTTAGTGACTAAACAACAACAAAGAACCACCTACTATTTTCCCAGCACTCTTATTTAATTTAGTCTTTACTTAAATCCCTGAAAGACAGGCCCAGTAACTGGCAGGGAGTGTAATGTGGGAGTTGTACATTAGGCTACAGAGTTGGGGCCCTGGTCCAGGGCTTGCTCTACCCAGCATCTTTGTGGCTGCAGCCCTTTCTTCAGAGAGCAACAGGAATGGGCAGATGTAATGACCAGCACGACGGAGCTGGGTTCTAGAAAATACCCTAATTGAGTCGAACTGGAGCAGGAAGGGCAATAGGCAGAGATGCCTTCATTTGTATCATTTTTCAGGTAAGTCGTGATGAGATTATGAGTCATGGAACACAATGGTAAGACACTGTCAGATGTGACACACTGGGAAGATAAAATTAACATGTATATACAAACACACTTGTCCATTTGCTTAGAATCAAAACCCTGGATTCAAACTCAATTCTTCTGTTCTTGAGACTCATCAGTATGTCTTTCAATGTATTGTCAGAAGTGGACCACTCAGAATCTGACCAAGATTACCAGAGATTCATCTACCCCTGTGCAATCCACCCATCTCTCCACTGGACTGAAAGGAGTATTTTAAGTTTTCTCCACTCAAAATCACCCATCTGGAGTGATCCTCTCAGAGAAGTCTGCTCAAAGCTTCCCGGTCACGCCCCGAGTCTGTGTGAGCAAACACCAGAGCCCCTCCCCTGACCTCTGAGGTCCCCCAGTCCAGGCCCTGGTTAGTCTCTCAGCTGCTGTCCTGGACTCTCTCCTCGGCTCGCTCTGCTTCGTCACCCTGACTTCCCCGCACTTTCCCAAGCGCGCTGAGCACACCCCAGCCCAGGGCCCCCAGTGCCTGGGCGCTGCTTGGACCCATCTTCAGCAAGATGCTAATCATCCGAGTTCACTCTCCTGCTTTCCCGCAGGCCTCCCCTCAACAAATGTGACCCCTCCATCGACACATAGCTTCTTTATTTTTTGTTCAGGGTATTTCTCACCATTTGATCTGGATTTATCCAGATAGTTATTTACTCCGACACCACTAGAGTAGATAGATGCCTGACATGCTTTGTCAATGAGACATCTACCATTGCTAGACTCACTTCCCATGCACAGTAGGGCCACAGAGACACTTGAGGGCATCATGTGATATGAGATGCCAGAGAAAGACAAATATTGCATGACAGTGCCAGTATGTATAATCTGAAAAGCCAGACTTGTAGGAACTGTGAGCAAGTGGTGATTAGCAGGGGCTGAGGGGGGTGGGAAGAGGGGAGAGGTCAGTTAAAGGGTATAGAACCTACAGTCAGAAGATGGAAAGTTCTGGGATCTAATGCATGGTATCCTGATTATAGTCAAGCATATTAACTGTTAAAATGGCATTACAATTATAACAGTAGCAAGCATCATTTACCTGCAAGCTGCAGAGAGTAGATCCTAAATGTTGTTACCACAAAAAAGAAATGATAATTATGTGACTTGTTTGAGGTGTGAGCTAGCATGGGGGCAGGGATGGCCATATCAGTGTGCAAGTACCCCAAATCAACACACTGTGCACCTCCTATTTATGCAAGCTTATATGTTAAATCTATCTCAATAAAAGAGAAATATTTGCTAAATGAATGTGTGACCTCAAGCAATGTGTTAGTTTTTCTGAACTTCTGGTCTGTGGTGAGACAATACCTATTTCACAGGTGTGTGATCATTCATAAGGCTATTCATAAAAGCACTTTAAAGGATGTGGCACATAGCCTAGCTTAAGGCTTGGCAAGTGTCCATCACTTCTAAAGGTTTTAGTTGGAGTGACTTGTGTTCCCTCAAAACTCGTTCGTTGACGCTTTAACCTCCAGCATTTCAGAACGTGAAAGTATCTGGACACAAAGACTTTGCAGAGGTGATTAAGTTTATATGAGGTCATTGGGGTTGGCCCTCCTCCGATGGGGCCGGTGTCCTTATCAGAGGAGGAGACATCAAAGGGACAGGAATACGGAGGAACGGCCACGTGAGGACACGGGAAGAAGGCGGCCATCTGCAAGCTGGGAGGAGAGGCCTCGGGAGAAATCAACCCTGAAGGCACCTTGATCTTGGAATTACAGCCTCCAGGATTGTGAGGAATATATTTCTGCTGCGTAAGCCACCCCGTCTGTGGCATTTTGTTATAATAACCCTAGCAAACTAAAGCAGTGGCTAAAGGACTTCTTCAAAGAAGAGATCTACAAGAAATAGGTATTTTTAATTAAAGAGTTTTATTCACAAAGATATTTCTAAACTATATAGGACTGTGAAGTAAGATCATTCAGATACTACAGGAAAACCCTGTTTTGTTATTTCAGAAGTACTGGGTAATGCCGACCTGTGTGTAGATGAGGGAAAACCTCTTTTCAGTGTGTTCAGGCCATCAGTCTACAAATGACTTAATCCTTTGCCACATCTTTCATCTCCTTCACTTAACCAACACATCATTTCTTATCTCCCAGAGATCTTCAGCTTGTTTCAGTTTTTCCTCTGCAGATGATACTTCACAAGTAAGATCATGTTACGCCGCAAGTCAGGGTTCCTAAGAAGCCAGAGGAGACAGCCTAGGAGACGCCAGCCACCCCCACAGCCCCATCACTCCTCACTGCCGAGAAGATGCCCTTGGCAGTTTGAAAGTTAAACAAAGGCATTCAGCATCAGCAAATTCTCCAGCTAGTGACATGCAGGTGTTACTTCAAGAGTTCCTTCAGCTCCTAACTAAAGCCACAGCTCACTGTTAAGAAATTAATATTTCTCACTGTTAAGAAACACTGATATTTCATTAATGCTAAGAACCGAGTAGAATGAAGAAAGGGATCCAGGAACAAGGCAGCAGATAAAGCCACCAGGCTAACCAAGAGGAGACCTCATATTGAGTCTTATCTCAGGTTCTGTCTTTTGTGAACTTCTGTGCAGTTTACAGTCGGCCCTCCATAACCGTGACTGCAACTAATTCCCTGGGATTACGGGGCCTGCAGATTCAGAACCTGTGGATTCAGAAGCTCATGGATATGGAGAGCCCACGGCATGTGAGTGCTTCAGGTCCTCCTTCAGGCCATAAAGAACATGGGGATCGACAGGATGCGCCCCAGTTCCAACACGTGACTGGAGCCCTTTCAAACCTTAGATGTGTTGTGCTAATTAATCATACAAAGACTGAAATGAGTGATTTCATGCAAAATTCTCATGTGTAATATGAACACCAATTCTGACCACTATAATCTTATGATGGAACTACAATAGTGAAAATGAAAGTCACTGAGTTGTATCCTACTCTTTGCCACCCCATGAACTATACAGTGCATGGAATTCTCCAGGCCAGAATACTGAAGTATGTAGCCATTCCCTTCTCCAACAGTTCTTTCCAACCCAACAGATCGAACCCAGCTCTCCCTCATTGCTGGTGGATTCTTTACCAACTGAGCAATAATCTTGATTTTATATATCTGCATGTGTGTGTGTGTGTGTGTGTGTGTATGCACATTCCATGTACACACACAACGTTGAGAAATAAAGAGAAATTTGGCATACAGTTAATTTATTAGTTTACTCAGCACAGCTGTGCTGAAGACTGTTAAAGACAGAGCCCAGTGTACAGCTGGGCAAGCCAGCTCTGTGCCCTGGCACATTTTCTTTCTAGTTTAACGTCCCCTGCTGTGACTGGCAAGGATAAGAATAAAATGACATTTATCACCTGGCTCTCCAAAGACTATTTCCTGCCAAATCAAGCAACATTAATATTTCCTACCCCAGGTACCAATTTTTAGGTCACTTATATTGCAGAAATACTAGCTAATTGCTAGTTTTGGAGACAGGATGGTTACAGGATCTAGAAAGTGTGGCGTGTGTGTGTGTGTGTGTGTGTGTGTGTATACATATATATATGTATATATACCGGAGAAGGCGATGGCATCCCACTCCAATACTCTTGCCTGGAAAATCCCATGGATGGAAAAGCTTGGTAGGCTACAGTCCATGGGGTCGCATAGAGTCGAACACGACTGAGGCGACTTAGCAGCAGCAGCAGTATGTATATATACATATATATGTAGAGAGAGATTCCAACTGCAAAGTTCCCATTTCTTTGATGTGCTACCATCATATATATAGGCTGTACATTACATGTCTTAATAAAGTTTTCCCAGTTTCCTAGATTCTGTGTTTTATCCTTTCACGCACCACCCCCAGCTAGCACAGGGCTCAGCATCCTGCAAAGTCCCAAATTTATACATGTTTATTGAACTTTGAGTCAACAATAAAAACACATTCAGTGAAAAGTGGATTATCAATAGGCGTCTTGAGAAAAAGAAAATCTGCCATTACATTTCCTTGACTGAATTGGCCCATAGAAATCCACTTTCGGGTTGAGGCAACTATACAAAGTCTTTATTTTCCATTGGCTTAGTATAATTCATTTTATTATTTTACCTCAATGTATGTCTTCCATAAAATCATTTGGGCAGATTTAATAAATAAAAGAATAGCCTACTTCCTGTCCATTGGTTGGTGTCCCCTTCAATTCTGAACATCTCTGTGGTGGCCATTACTGCTGGTCACAGATAAATAATTCCTTTCCCTCCTTGGGACATATGAGCACCAAACCAGCTAGTCCCACTGATGGCTGGAACGGCCACATGTCCCATTTTAGCCAATAAAACGTGGGTGACACTGACATGATTCACTGCCGTCTAGGTGCACTCTGCTGCCCATGCCTGACTCCCAGCCCATTTTTCTTCTACACTAGCATCACAGAAGTGCAACTCATAAAGGTGTGCAAAGCTGAGCCTTCACGTGGAGGGAGCTACCCAAGAGAAATGCACAGACTACAGCTGACTGCCAGCTCCCATGCAGACACACAATAAACTACCCTTCTCATGAAACCACAATAAACAGGTCTATAAGCCACCTCCCCTCAAGACAGAAATTATATATATATATATAAAGATGATGTAAAGAATAAACAGGTCTATGAGCCACATCCCCTCAAGACAAAAATTATATATATATATAAAGATGATGTAAAGAATAAACAGGTCTATGAGCCACCTCCCCTCAAGACAGAAATTATATATATATATATATAAAGATGATGTAAAGGAAAAGTAACCAAATCTCATTTTTTGAGTTGTCCTCAATGCACTGCAACCATATAAACAATTTGTAGAGTATGATTATCCTGCAAAGGCCTGATGAGACTCAGAAAAACCATTTGTAAATATCTTAGCTTGTTAAATGTTTTAAAATGCAGCACATTTTTAGGGCATAATGTTTCAGAAGTCATAAGTCTCTTGATTATTATAAAAGAATATGTGTTCTACAAATTTTCTTTGGACCCTGGAATACTGAAAAAGTAAATCCTTAACCATTGTTCTTTAGTTATTCAAATCCAGAGAAATTTTAAGTTACTGTAAATTTGAGGAATTATTTAATATAGCTATTAATGCAAACTGCCAACATTTAGTATATAAACAAAAGCATGATTACATTTACTAAAGCAATTTTCACTTAGAATTTTTCAACTTTCAATCACATCTCCCTTGCCATCTAGATAGATTCATTAAATCTATAGAGAGAGGCTTTGCTATAATTAAAATTGTAAACTTTGAATTTATTCCCTTCATTTCAGTTTTGGGAAACCTTTAAATATAACTTGCCTCCTGTTAGAAAAGTGACTTTTTCTTAAATTGTTTTAAAAAGTAACATTTGGTATCAAGTAACCACACACTTGACATGTTTCTAGAAGGAAAAAATAAAACATCCAATGTCTGATTTCAGAGACTAGAATATCCATATGCTGAATCTGTTCCTTCTGGGAGCTGAAGATTTCAAGACTTACAAAATCTCTCTGGCACTTTGTCTTAAACAGAAATAATCTACTACCTTATTAAGCCTATTTCAATTAAAATGAAATATAAATGAAAACATTTAGCTCAAAGCTAATTGAAAAGGAAAGTCTCAGTTTGTCACCCATGGTCTTGTCTTGGAAACCTGATATTCCAGCATGTGAGCAAACAGAACCACTACTTTTGCAAATGAACATGCCTCTGTGCATTTTTAGAAGAAGCCGGTGGTTAGGACTGATTCTGAGACAGGAAACACCAAGAGCACACGATGGACTAACCCAGAAAAAAAGCTATTTTAAGGGCTGCCCTTAAAACAACACATTTAAATTGATTAACCATAAAATTCTGTACACTTAACAGGGTCTCTTAATCCTCCTATGCTCAATAGTTAAATTTTCAATTACCGGTCATTTCTATCCCCCAAAGCACAGGAATATGAATGTTGCTTTGGCTCAAAACTGCTGCCTGATATTGAAGGACATTATTATAGATACATTATATATATATCTAGCCCAAATTAAAGACAGTATTTTTAAAAAGATTGCAAATATATTTGATTGCTCATGAGTTTTTTTTTTCTTTTTCACTCTAAGGCATCAGGTAATATATAGTGCTCTCTTTAGCAGCATGATATACTTAATCTCTTTATTCCTTGCCTTGATTTGTTCTCTGTCTCTATCAATTTTGCTTACTTTCTTTCCTTCCCTCTTTCTATCCTTTCTACTTTCTTTCCCTCCTTTCTCTGTTCCTTCCTTCCTTCCTTATCATCCATGTTTTCCCACCATGCACGTTACGACAGCACTAGTGAATTTTAGAAAAGCAAACGCAACATTCTCAGAGGAACAGAATTTGTCCAGCTGTACGATCGTGTATTAATATGCTGTTTAAATATAGTATCCCCCTTTTGGTAAATTGTAAGTTCTGCTGCCTCCTCACCGTCTGTTCCTATGGGAAGAAAGTCATATTTTGGGTCTTTGTGTCAAGATAAAGAAAATTAGTTTCAAATCCAACAAGGAGAGAACTGCTAGTGCAGAAGGTAAGTAAATGCCAGCAGTTGCTCTGTGACTTCAAGACGGAAATAAAGAGTACTTTTCAAAAACTGCACTTTGATAGAAATAATACAGGAGTTTTTTCAGCAAATGGAACATTTCCCCAGCAGCTAGCCTCAGCCCTGCATCCATGAGATCCTCCCAGACTATGTATGAAATAAATGCATGGATGGAAGGTGGGCAGTGATGGATGGACACGCGGTGATGGATGATGGCCAGTGATGGAAAGATGTCTAAACCTACAAATGTTCACAGATGCACCCTCCTCTCTGTCTTCTAAAGTGACCTGGAAGTGGGGTCCATATATTTGTTGTTGTTTTTCAGTTGCTCAGTCCTGTCTGACTCCGTGACCCCTTGAACTGCAGCACACCAGGCTTCCCTGTCCCTCACCATCTCACAGAAACTCATGTCCATTGAGTCGGTGATGCCATCCAACCATCTCATCCTGTTGTCCTCTTCTCCTCTGCCCTCAATCTTTCCCAGAATCAGGGTCTTTTCTAATGAGTCAGTTCTTTGCATCAGGTGGCCAAAGAGCTTCAGCCTTAGCATCAATCCTTCCACTGAATACACATGGTTCATTTCCTTGAGGACCCACACATTTAGGTCAAATAAAAATTATTTGATACAAGTGTGCAAAAAACATACAGTTGTATAGGATAACTGCAGCTAGAAATTAAACATATAGCATGAGATCATAGTTAATAATACTGTACTAACAACAACAACAAAAAACAAGCCAAACAATATATAGGTAGAAGACCTAAATAGACTTTTCTCCATAGAAGACATACTGATGGCCAACAGCCACATAAAAAGATGCTCAACATCACTCATTATTTAAGAAATGCAAGTCAAAACTACCATGAGATATCACCTCACACCAGTCAGAATGGCCATCACCAAAAAGTCCACAAACACTAAATGCTGGAAAAGGTGTGGAGCGAAGGGAAGCCTCCTACACCATTGATGAGAATGTAAATTGGTGAGGCCACTATAGAAAAGAGTACGGAGGTTCCTCAAAAAAAAAAAAAAAAAAACACAAAAACTCACACTAGAATCACCATATGATTCAGCAATCACGCCGCTGGGCATGCATCCAGAAAATGCAGAAGTTTTAATTTGAAAATATAGATGCATCCCTATGTTCATAGAGGCACTATTTACAACAGCCAAGATGGGGACACAACCTAAATGTCCATAAACAGATGAATAAAGAAGATACAGTAAATACACACAGTGGAATATTACTCAGCCATGAAAACGAATGTCAATGCAGCAACATGAGTGGACCTATAGATTATCATACTAAGTGAAATAAGTCAGAGAAAAACATGTATCACATGATATTACTTATATGCAGAATAGAAAAAATAGTACAAATGAACTTACGTTCATAACAGACTCACATACGTAGAAAACAAACTTATGGTTACCAATGGGGAAGGCGGGGTAGTGGTGACAAATTGGAACTATGAGATTAACAGATGCACACTACCATATGTAAAATAGATGCACAGCAAAGAATTTCTGCACAGTACAGAGAACTGTGTTAACTTGTGGTAAACTGTAAGAAAAAGAACTGGAAAAAAAAGAATACAGATATATACATATATATGTATAAACAAATCAATTTGCTCTATACCAGAAACAATTCACAGCATTGTGAATCAACTATACATCAATAAAAGAGCAACAATAATGTGCTGAGTACTGGAAATATGCTTAGACAGTAGATTTCAGGTGTCTCCTTACACACGATAAGTAATTCTGTGAGGATATGATGATAATTAGCTTGACGTAGTCATTTCACATAGGTATGTATATACAAAATCACCATGTTGTACACTTTTAACATATACATTTAAAAAAAAAAAAGTGATTGGGACAGAGCAGCATTAGTTTAGAGGCTTCATGTGTTGTGCTTTTCAACTTCATCAGGACCAGAAGTGTTTCAAGTTCTGCCTTTCTTCCCCCAGCAACACTCATCTCCATGGTTATTTATTTTTATCTGGTTACGCATTGTTTTCAGGATAAATGCAGGAGTAGATGAAAGGGCAGGTGCACGCTGCTGTGAGTAGAGAGAGGAACCAGGCTCTAGGAAGGTTGGGGAGAGACACGCTGGGGACTCAGCAAAGATGTTTGGGAAGGAGTCTAAGGCAAGTTACCCAGAAGCCTCAGGAGTAGGAAAGGAAAGAGGCTGCCTTAGGCGCCTACTCAATACTAGGCCAGCATTTTCATCCAAATACCCCTAGACTAGAGAAGAACAAATGCACCCCTGTGGGGTGCTCTTCCAATAAACAGCCACCCACATCAATGACAATCTTACTCTGCAGCCCAGCGTTTTCAATTTACAATTATTTGTCTTAATGTGAAATGTAGTTTTATGGCACCATCAAATAAAATAAATAATCTATGAAGATTGTCTGTTTTCACGTGGCACCTCCTGTGTTCACAGAAATTCCCCACAAGACAGGTAAACCAGAAAGAGATGCAAGAGTGAGTTGGTGGATAACTGATTTGAATCGCTACCAGCAGCTAGTTGTGGACCAGGACAGGACACAAAACTCCTCTTTTCAAAAGCAGTCGATATGTCTGTCTGTCTGTCTGTCTGTCTATATAATCTATCCATCCCTCATCTGTCTATCCACCTATCAGCTAGCTTTCCACCTACCTAACATCTATCTATCCATATATCTATCATCTCTATGCAAGCTTACTATCCATCTATCATCTATTATCTTCTACCTACCTATTATCTATCACCTTTATCATCGATGACCATACCTTTATAATCTATAATCTGACTGTCTATCCATCTCTCATCTATCCATCTAGAATGTAAGGCTATCATCATACATGTGTGGACACAGGGTGTTCATGCCTCATGTCAGGCTATGTCTTTATTACCAGGCTGCAGTCACATAAAAATGATTTGAACTACCCCCTCCCTCAATAAGCCCTGCTCCCTCACTCCTCTACTTTTCAATATGTGTTTCGAGGACCTAGAAAGATTCTTGTCCCACATTCCCCTTCTTTGTTTAAGTGTCACCAAGTCATATGTGTTTTTCCAAGACTGAGTGGAGGCAGAGGTTTCACTGGGAACTGCCCTGTATCCTGCAGTTAGAGACTTTCCTGTTTGTACTCAACCCTTGTTCATGCAACTCTAAAGCCCTATCACTCAGTGCTGCAATTGCTGGTTCAGTTCATAGTTGAAAAGAGATGGTTATCTATTAGAAATATGAAAGATGACACTGAGTCCATGGTGATAGGCAGCATCTGTTTTATATTCAGTTCAATTCAGTTCAGTTGCTCAGTCGTGTCCGACTCTTTGCAACCCCATGAATCGCAGCACGCCAGGCCTCCCTGTCCATCACCATCTCCCAGAGTTCACTCAGACTCACGTCCATCGAGTCAGTGATGCCATCCAGCTATCTCATCCTTGGGCGTCCCCTTCTTCTCCTGCCCCCAATCCCTCCCAGCATCAAAGTCTTTTCCAATGAGTCAACTCTTCACATGAGGTGGCCAAAGTACTGGAGTTTCAGCTTTAGCATCATTCCTTCCAAAGAAAACCCAGGACTGATCTCCTTCAGAATGGACTGGTTGGATCTCCTTGCAGTCCAAGAGACTCTCAAGAGTCTTCTCCAACACCACAGTTCAAAAGCATCAATTCTTCGGCGCTCAGCCTTCTTCACAGTCCAACTCTCACATCCATACATGACCACAGGAAAAACCATAGCCTTGATTAGACGGACCTTAGTTGGCAAAGTAATGTCTCTGCTTTTGAATATACTATCTAGGTTGCAGCCAAATTTTGTGTTTGATGGACGGATGTCTGAATGAATGAATACTACTATGAAGTGAAGTGAAGTGAAGTCGCTCAGTCGTGTCCGACTCTTTGCGACCCCGTGGACTGTAACCTACTAGGCTTCTCTGTCCATGGGATTCTCCAGGCAAGAATACTGGAGTGGATTGCCATTTCCTTCTCCACGGGACCTTCCCGACCCAGGGATCGAACCCAGGTCTCCCGCATTAGAGGTAGACGTTTTAACCTCTGAGCCACCACAAAGTTATAATTTTTTCTTAGTTTCAATATTTTAAGCAGTAAGTCTGTATGCTCTTCTAACCTTGATATTCAAATATGTAGATTCTAACTCTCTGATAGAAGCAAGATCCAATGCTGTAAAGAGCAATACTGCATAGGAACCTGGAATGTCAGGTCCATGAATCAAGGTAAATTGGAAGTGGTCAAACAAGAGATGGCAAGGGTGAACGTCGACATTCTAGGAATCAGCGAACTAAAATGGACTGGAATGGGTGAATTTAACTCAGATGACCATTATATCTACTACTGCGGGCAGGAATCCCTCAGAAGAAATGGAGTAGCCATCATGGTCAACAAAAGAGTCTGAAATGCAGTACTTGGATGCAATCTCAAAAATGACAGAATGATCTCTATTCGTCTCCAAGGCAAACCATTCAATATCACAGTTATCCAAGTCTATGCCCCAACCAGTAANTTATATCTACTACTGCGGGCAGGAATCCCTCAGAAGAAATGGAGTAGCCATCATGGTCAACAAAAGAGTCTGAAATGCAGTACTTGGATGCAATCTCAAAAATGACAGAATGATCTCTGTTCATCTCCAAGGCAAACCATTCAATATCACAGTTATCCAAGTCTATGACCTAACCAGTAACACTGAAGAAGCTGAAGTTGAACGGTTTTATGAAGACCTACAAGACCTTTTAGAACTAACACCCAAAAAAAATGTCCTTTTCATTATAGGGGACTGGAATGCTAAAGTAGGAAGTCAAGAAACACCTGGAGTAACAGGCAAATTTGGCCTTGGAATGTGGAATGAAGCAGGGCAAAGACTAATAGAGTTTTGCCAAGAAAATGCACTGGTCATAGCAAACACCCTCTTCCAACAACACAAGAGAAGACTCTACACATGGACATCACCAGATGGTCAACACCAAAATCAGATTGATTATATTCTTTGCAGCCAAAGATGGAGAAGCTCTATACAGTCAACAAAAACAAGACCAGGAGTTGACTGTGGCTCAGATCATGAACTCCTTATTGCCAAATTCAGACTCAAATTGAAGAAAAAGAGTTGTTACCCTCCCTTAAATCAGTAGGTTGCAGGAGCTAATCTAACTAGAGATTATTATTTGCATGAGCGCTGTTGAGAAATTAAGTTTGGAACTTGTGGTGAGTGTTTCATAATGACAAGAAGAGGAGAAAGAGGGTTGTTTAGAAACTAATCAGCTGACTTAGTAGTTCTACCATTTGTAACAGATCTCAGTCATTGCCTCTTTGCTCCTGTGCACCTACTTTAGTAAGGATCCCATGCATAAAGAAATAAGTGTACAGTAGTTAGCTCTAGTCAGACTGAAGAGCCCAACGTTTAATCTCAGTTGTGCACTAATGGAGTATAATTTGCAGATTCAGACAGATGCATCTAAATTTAGACTCTGACACAATGGCAGTTGCTAGGAGCTCAAAAAGAAATCAAGGAACAAAGGGAGTAGTTTTTGAAGTGGTTGAACTCATTTACAGAAGCATAAAGACTGTACCTTTGTGATATTACTTCTGTGCTGTTGTAGACTATTAGGATGAATGACTAAATGATAGAGGGGTAACTTGGCAAAAATGTCATGAAAGCTAGAGATCTAGGAGAGGCAGAGAGGTGGCTTTCATTATAGTGAGCCAGGATTCAAGCATGAAAGTCACATTAACAATGCCTGGATTGCGTGTCTAATTTCCTGCCTGTTGAACCAAAAATTGTCTCCAGGTTTCATATAATGATAAATGCAAGGTATTTTATTTGATCTTGTCCTTTTCTAAAAAGCTGTATGCACAATTTCTCTAGACACTATCCATTTTCCTCTGATTTTGATCTTTCTCTATTGATGCCACACTCATTTCCTGTGACTTGCTTTGTTAGCATTAAGCAGCTTTGCACAAATATTCAAGAAGGTCTAAGGGTAAATCTTGATCATGTAAAGTTATTTATTTACTTAGTTTTCTTCTGCCAGTTCTTTCTATCTACTCCACATAATCCCTTCAGTTATTGATTTAGGCAGTTTCAAATGGAATTCTAGGAATGATGACAAATTTCAGTTGGAATCAGCAGCTGAGTTTTTACAGGGTGTTTCAGGCAATTGCTAGACAACATTTCTTGTATGATGCTCAAAACTCATTCACAAAACAGACAGTTATTATGTAACAATCCCAGTGATGAGATGAGGCAGAATACATCATATGTTTGAAATAGGAGGAGCATGGGCTTTGATGTTCACTAACAATAATCTTCTATTCCACAAGGATCAACCCCAATTCTAGTCTTTG
Source organism: Cephalophus harveyi (assembly GCA_006410635.1). Lineage (NCBI taxonomy): Eukaryota > Metazoa > Chordata > Mammalia > Artiodactyla > Bovidae > Cephalophus > Cephalophus harveyi. The sequence goes on from SJYT01066637.1 coordinate 516,785, forward strand.
TTCACATATTTCTAAGAATGGCTTTATTCAAAACAAGCAGATAATTCATCAGAGACTAGACCTCCCTTCCTCTCTTGCAAGCTGTTTCAAGTTTATTTTAAAGCTAAAATTTTGTTTTCATACCATCAGGATGGTTTCTAAGAAAAAATGTTTACTTTTTTCTAAGAACTGTCAATCCAGTTTTCCATATTTTCTCAATCTCTCCATTTTATTTTCAATCTCTCTAGCTGAGGTATCAGGCCATCAAAGAGGTCCATCAAAAGCAAACTGTCATGGTGGGTGGGAAGGAGGTTCAAGAGGGAGGGGATATATGTATACATGTAGAGCTGATTCGCTTTGTTGTACAGCAAAAACTAATACAACATCGTAAAGCAATTATACTAAAAAACAAAACAAAACAAAAAAAGCCCTGTCAGGTCCTTTCTGAGATATACTATGTGTACAGGCCTATGTTCTCTCAATGACAGGCCAAAAATGTCAAGAACAAGACCCCAAATTAATATCCATTTGAGGAACTTTGGCCCTGAATATAGGCAACTTTAATCTCAGGCATTTTTAATAATGTGGTCTAGAGATCTCGCTACTGAATTTAAAGGGAAGAAAACTTTAGAGTTAAATGTGAGGTCTTTGGACCACATAACTAATATCTTCATAATGTTAATGATTGAAGAAAAATAATTTTGCCTAATGAAACTTAGGGTACAAATAGGAAAAGGGGACCAGGGGTGCCCAGGGACCAAGGTGGACAAAAGCTAGAAGAAGGTGCCTGATTGAGGATAGGGTGGCATCACAAAAAAGTAGTGATGCCTTATAAAGAACTCCTCAGTCCCTGACATTTACATAAACAGATAAAAATATTTCCCAAGTTGTTCTATCAGTCTGCTTCCCTTTCAGTCTTCCTCCATCTGCATCTTGAAGAATGGTGTTTCCTGCAGTTCCTTACCAAGTTCCTGTCTCTGCTCATTAAGCTCCTTCCAGGTGAGTGCATATATTTCCATGATTACAACTACTACTAACTATTGATTCTATGTTGAATTCAAACCTCTACTTGGAAACGAGTCCCAGTATCCAACTGCCTTCTCTAAGGCTTCATTGTGTCCACAAATGTGTCTAAATCTGAAATGTTTACTTTTCTTCACTATCCAAATTGTTCCTCTTATTAAGTCATCATATTTGATAACATTGCCCTTACCACTGGGAAGCCCTCACGCAGAATCTGCCTACCAAAGCAGGAGACAAAGGAGATATGGGTTCGATCCCTGGGTTGAGAAGATCCCCTGGAGTAGAAAACAGCAACCCACATGGAACGTCTTAGAGTTCCTGAATGTGCTCTTCTCTTCCCATGAGAAGGAAAAGACTCTTGCATGAGAGTATTACAATTATTTTGCTGAAACTGACTATTTTTTCTTGCTCCTGATATGGCTATACACACTGATTAACATTAATATGGACTTCTCTGGTAGCTCAGATAGTAAAAAGTTCACCTGCAATACAGGAAAGCTAGGTTCAATCCCTGAATTGGGAAGATACCCTGGGAAGGAAATGGCAACCCACTCCAGTATTCTTGCCCGGAGAATTCCATGGACAGTGAAGCCTGGTAGGCTACAGTCCATGGGGTTGCAAAGAGATGGATATAACTGAGCAAGTTTCACTTAACATTAATATGGTTATACACTCCTCTAGTAAATATATGTCCTTCCCTGCCTTGAGAACACCCTTCACCACTCCCTTCTGCTTATCCTACTGTTTCACTTAAGCAAGTGACTCTGATACTCATTTGCAAGAACTCAACCCTGGAGTCACCTCCCCAGGAAGCCACCTTCTCACAGTATGTATGTTCTACATCCATGTATCATAATTCATGTCATCCTGCCTTTTAGGAGCTATTCACTTGCCTTTCTGTCCAATAAATTATGATCCCTTTGAGTTTAGTGACTTTGTTTTATTCATATAATCCAATGCTGGGAAAATGACCTGAACTTTAATAAAAACTCATTGTGTGAATAATAAAGAGGATGAATAAATGAATAGCAGTAATTCAGATGTTAGGCCAAAAAATAATTAATGAATATCAGAGTGGTTCTATGATTTATTTTTAAAGTGACCATGTGTAATTTCAAATGATGACTTCAATAACTTAATTCTTCCATCTAAGATTCTCCAAACAATTATTTATCACCTGAATCAATTAGTGAAAAATATTTAAATACCTCTGTTAAAAGCAGATACAATACTTAGATCACATAATATATAATTGGGGAATTTGAGGAGGAAAAGATAATAGTAAAATGTGTGCGTGAGCGTGTGCTCAGTCATGTCCGACTCTTTGCAACCCCATGGACAGTGGCCCAACAAACTCCTCTGTCCTTGGAATTCTCCAGGCAAGAATACTGGAGTGGGTTGTCATGCCCTCCTCCAGGAGATCTTCTTGACCCAAGGATTGAACTTCAGTCTTTTGTTTCTCCTGCATTGACAGGCAGATTCTTTACCACTCTGTCACCTGAGAAGTCCAATAATAAAATAGTATAATACTATTAACATATCCAGAATATTTTACAGTATACACAGCTCTCCAATGCAAAGTTTTTCATATGTTCATAATAGTACTGTGCCATGTGACATATGTATTATTTGTATTCACCAGTTCAGAGATTAGGTGATGAAGTTTCCGAGATTGCAGTTCTGCTGGAAATTCAGCAGCCAGGAAGATCAGTGACAGAACCTAAATTGAACTCAGGTTTTCCGAATTTAAATGGTGTAATTCATCTAATGTTAAACTGCTATTTGAGTAGGTTTTATAATCTCATCTAGAAATATTTATTTGGAAAAAAGAGTTTTGAACATCTAGTTTGATTTAGGGGCTATATAGTCTATTATTGAAAGTAATTTTTATTTTCAAATTTGCTACAAGCTCCAAAGTTAAGACTTCTGAAACACTTTGCATTTTTAATATATTTGTGTTGATATGAAAGCTTAAAATCTCTGAGTTTTTTTCTGAGCTGGAAGCAAAAGTTTTGGTCTTGGGAATATTCATGTAATCCCAGGGCATTTTATCATACCTCAGCCTAGAAAATACAAATATCATTACCTTCATCCTGTCAGAAGAAACTGAATTTTAGACAAGTCAGAGTTAAAGAGGTTTTTTTTTTTTTTTTTTTTT
>SJYT01066637.1:520065-530336 GCA_006410635.1 Cephalophus harveyi
TTTTTTTTTTTTTTTTTTTTTAATGTATGTATGATGTTGCTTTGTTCTGTAACCATGAAAAAACATGGAACTCTGATTTGTGATTAACTTTTAACGTCAGGTTCTAGAGAAGAGAGACTTCAGAGAAGAACACCCACAGCTATTTGTCAAGTTTATAGAAAAACTTACCTGAAAAATAGGACATATGTAGATATTTGGAAGAAACATAAATGGAAAAATACCCAAGGAGGCAGAGTAATTTAAGTATTTTCAATAATGCAAGTCCCATTCATTGTAGAATTGTACAAGTTGAATAAATATTTAAGAAAATTCTCTAACAAAATAAATACATCCAATTTCCTTTAACCTGAGGAAGGTGTCAGGGTAACAATAAAAACAAAAGTCTGGCTAAAAATCGCCTCTGGCAAACATTGCTGCAGCTGCCACCTTAAGAATGGTGGGTATGCAGACTCAGCCTTCTAGACTTCCAGACCAGAGAGTGAGTCAAGATGTCCCCTGCTCAGTCTGGAGCTGCTTCCCCTCAACATCACCTTGGGACAGTGCAACTGAACCATCCATTACTATCAAAGAGTTCTTCTAAAGATCCTTTGCATTTTCAAAAGCAGAGACATTACTTTGCCGACTAAGGTCCGTTTAGTCAAGGCTATGGTTTTTCCTGTGGTCATGTATGGATGTGAGAGTTGGACTGTGAAGAAGGCTGAGCGCCAAAGAATTGATGCTTTTGGACTGTGGTGTTGGAGAAGACTCTTGAGAGTCCCTTGGACTGCAAGGAGATCGAACCAGTCCATTCTGAAGGAGATCAACCCTGGGATTTCTTTGGAAGGAATGATACTAAAGCTGAAACTCCAGTACTTTGGCCACCTCATGCGAAGAGTTGACTCATTGGAAAAGACTCTGATGCTGGGAGGGATTGGGGGCAGGAGGAGAAGGGGACGACCGAGGATGAGATGGCTGGATGGCATCACGGACTCGATGGATGTGAGTCTGAGTGAACTCCAGGAGTTGGTGATGGACAGGGAGGCCTGGCGTGCTGCGATTCATGGGGTCGCAAAGAGTCGGACACGACTGAGCGACTGAACTGAACTGAACTGAACTGAAAGATCCTTTAGGCAATTATCTGTTCCTGAGCACAGATAAACAGATTATCACCAAATAATGACTATTTAAACAGTAATGGCAACGTTTTTGGCTTTGAGAAGCTGATAATTTAGCCTTTTTTCTAACTTTGGTTCAGCAGCCAGGAAGTACAGTGGCAGAACATAACTTGAACCCAGGTTTTCAAATCTAAATAATGTAACTCATTCAATGTTAAACTGATAACAGATATCGTAAACTCATTTAAAATTATTTACTTGAAGAAAAGGTCTCCAATTATCTATCATAATTTAGAAGTCATATATCCTATGTAAACCTACACAGACACACACATAATAAATCAATGTGCAAGTGCTAAGTGCTCAAATGTTTGCCCAAGGTGATATGGAAGCCCAGGGAGAGTGACCCAAACATTGCCTGGTAAGAACAGAGATTCTGAGAGGGTAACAGGCAGGAAGGCCAGGGGTCTCCAAACGGAGGAAATAGCCTGCAAGTATCAGACATTTTATCTCTCTTAAGCAGCAGGAGGAAACAAACTAGCGATATTTTTTCCTTCTCCATACAAATTTAAAAGGAGGTTTCTCTTAAAATTTTGTGTTGCCATAATGACACCTGGTTTCACCTGAAGTTAACCATTGCCTTTTCTTATGGAAATGTTTATCTTAAGCTATGTAAATAACACTATTTGTATGGTGCTCTGCCCTTCTTCAAGGTTCAAGTTAATCCTTTTAGGGCCCAAGATAAACCATTTGGAGCCAAGATTATCCCAAAATACATCCTATGGGTGAGGGGCCTGGTGCCATTCTAAGTTTTGAGACATTCCTTTCTTTCATTAACAGACTGCTGATGACTATATAACATTCAGCTAAAGACTAGCAGGGGGGTACTCTTTCTGCCCCCTTCTGATGCCTATGTCAGAAGCTTTCTCTATCTCCTTTATACTTTAATAAAACTTTGTTACACAATGAGAGGGTAACAGGCAGGAAGGCCAGGGGTCTCCAAACGGAGGAAATAGCCTGCAAGTATCAGACATTTTATCTCTCTTAAGCAGCAGGAGGAAACAAACTAGCGATATTTTTTCCTTCTCCATACAAATTTAAAAGGAGGTTTCTCTTAAAATTCTGTGTTGCCATAATGACACCTGGTTTCACCTGAAGTTAACCATTGCCTTTTCTTATGGAAATGTTTATCTTAAGCTATGTAAATAACACTATTTGTATGGTGCTCTGCCCTTCTTCAAGGTTCAAGTTAATCCTTTTAGGGCCCAAGATAAACCATTTGGAGCCAAGATTATCCCAAAATACATCCTATGGGTGAGGGGCCTGGTGCCATTCTAAGTTTTGAGACATTCCTTTCTTTCATTAACAGACTGCTGATGACTATATAACATTCAGCTAAAGACTAGCAGGGGGGTACTCTTTCTGCCCCCTTCTGATGCCTATGTCAGAAGCTTTCTCTATCTCCTTTATACTTTAATAAAACTTTGTTACACAAAAGCTCTGAACGATCAAGCCTCGTCTCTGGCCCCGGATTGAATTCTTCTCCTCCGGGGGCCAAAAATCCCGCGTCGTAATTCAACAACAACCTTTCAATTCTAAGTAAAAGTTATGCTGAAATTAGAAAGGATGAGGAGAAGTTAGCTAGATGTTAAAGACAAGGGAATTGATTTCCAGCATAAACAGTAATATACAGTAAAATATGGATCTGAGACAGAGTTGGGAGAGTTGCAGAAAATGAAGTGATTCAGTGTGAATAAGGTTCAGGGTGAATGGAAATGGATGAGGGAGATAATTCTGTAAAGACTGGGAGGTGGCTGAAAACACAGGGAGCTGTATATAATGCTAAAAAAGTTACCTTTTATCTTAAATATACTTCATTATTACTACATTAAAAGCAAGAGGATGAGTAACATGGTCAGATTCACTATGTATTTTATATTGTTGAGACACTATAGAAAATGAACTTCAGAGAGAAAAGCTGGCTATCACAATTGTCTTCCTGACAAAATTAAGTGTCTAACTAACACCAAGACCATGGAGATGAAAAAGAGATTAACTTAATAAATATTTAGAAAGAAAATCATGATGATGTGATCACTAATCTAGAGCCATACATCTTGGAATGTGAAGTCAAGTGGGCCTTAGAAAGCATCACTACAAACAAAGCTAGTGGAGGTGATGGAATTCCAGCTGTTTCAAATCCTGAAAGATGATGCTGTGAAAGTGCTGCACTCAATATGCCAGCAAATTTGGAAAACTCAGCAGTGGCCACAGGACTAGAAAAGGTCAGTATACATTCCAATTCCAAAGAAAGGCAATGCCAAAGAATGCTCAAACTACTGCACAATTGCACTCATCTCACATGCTAGTAAAGTAATGCTCAAAATTCTNTCAATATGCCAGCAAATTTGGAAAACTCAGCAGTGGCCACAGGACTGGAAAAGCTCAGTTTTCATTCCAATCCCAAAGAAAGGCAATGCCAAAGAATGCTCAAACTACTGCACGATTGCATTCATCTCACATGCTAGTAAAGTAATGCTCAAAATTCTCCAAGCCAGGCTTTAGCAATACGTGAACTGCGAACTTCCTGATGTTCAAGCTGGTTTTAGAAAAGGCAGAGGAACCAGAGATCAAGTTGCCAACATCCGCTGGATCATGGAAAAAGCAAGAGAGTTCCAGAAAGACATCTATTTCTGCTTTATGGACTATCCCAAAGCCTTTGACTGTGTGGATCACAATAAACTATGGGAAATTCTGAAAGAGATGGGAATACCAGACCACCTAACCTGCCTCTTGAGAAATCTGTATTCAGGTCAGGAAGCAACAGTTAGAACTGGACATGGAACAAGAGACTGGTTCCAAATAGGAAAAGGAGTATGTCAAGGCTGTATATTGTCACCCAGCTTATTTAACTTATATGCCGAGTACATCATGAGAAACGCTGGACTGGAAGAAACACAAGCTGGAATCAAGATTGCTGGGAGAAATATCAATCACCTCAGATATGCAGATGACACCACCCTTATGGCAGAAAGTGAAGAGGAGCTAAAAAGCCTCTTGATGAAAGTGAAAGAGGAGAGCAAAAAAGTTGGCTTAAAAGCTCAACATTCAGAAAACTAAGATCACGGCATCCGGTCCCATCACTTCATGGGAAATAGATGGGGAAACAGTGGAAATGGTGTCAGACTTTATTTTTTTGGGCTCCACAATCACTGCAGATGGTGAGTGCAGCCATGAAATTAAAAGACGCTTACTCCTTGGAAGAAAAGTTATGACCAACCTAGATAGCATATTCAAAAGCAGAGACATTACTTTGCCAGCAAAGGTGTGTCTAGTCAAGGCTATGGTTTTTCCTGTGGTCATGTATGGATGTGAGAGTTGGACTGTGAAGAAGGCCGAGCGCCGAAGAATTGATGCTTTTGAATGGTGGTGTTAGAGAAGACTCTTGAGAGTCCCTTGGACTGCAAGGAGATCCAACCAGTCCATTCTGAAGGAGATCAACCCTAGGATTTCTTTGGAAGGAATGATGCTAAAGCTGAAACTCCAGTAGTTTGGCCACCTCATGAGAAGAGTTGACTCATTGGAAAAGACTCTGATGCTGGGAAGGATTGGGGGCAGGAGGAGGGGTGACGACAGAAGATGAGATGGCTGGATGGCATCACGGACTCGATGGACGTGAGTCTGAGTGAACTCCGGGAGTTGGTGATGGACAGGGAGGCCTGGCGTGCTGCGATTCATGGGGTTGCAAAGAGTCAGACACGACTGAGCGACTGAACTGAACTGAACAACACTTTTTAGAAAAAGTTAAGGAGGTAGAGAATCTACCTCCTTCTACAATTGTTGAAGAAGCACTTCTCAGCATTTAAATCCATAAAAGGAGAATACCAGTTTTTGATAAGCTTTACCTCAATCCCATCAGAAAATTTTCACAAGTTTTCACAATCCCATCAAAAAGGCGAGACTATGTGATGCTGTGATAAAAACCCAAAGGCACTGGTTTCTAACAAGCCAATCAAAATTTATAATGCAAATGCATTGTGAGGTGAACCTCCATTGGCTAGCTAGACTTCTGATAATGTCTATACCAGATGTTTGTTACTATCTTAACTTCCTTTTCAAGAGTTACATACAAGAAAGGAATCTGCAAACTTTCCCTTTCATCTTTTTTTTTTTTTTTTTACATCCGGATCAACTATGATAATGTAAAATCTCTGACAGGAATTTCTTCTGATTTAAAGATGCACAGTGAATAAACTTTTAGGCTTTTAAAGGGAATTAGTTCCAGCATTTCTACATTCAGTGGGATGGAAAACTCACAGGTTATTTCTTTGATCATCTTATTGGAGTAACCATGAAGCAAAATTTAGAAATAAACTTTCTGGAAACCTGACACAAATTAGCCTTTAGAAATTAGCAACTCCTTCAACAAAACTCTTCCTTTACACAGTTACAGGTATGCATTTTGCCTTGCTAGTTGCTCTTCAAATTCATAATGTGTGGCACAGAATAAATAGTAAACATAGACTCACAGAAAAAAAATGAAATAAATGCCTTGAATAAAATGCCTTGGTGGTTCCTGCTTCATTTCCTACTGTTTAACTTACCCAGGTGATTCTCCCTTCCTTCCACATTGGCATCTGGTCTAGTCAGTGCTTGGATATTCAGTGTTACATCTTAAGATGTATGTTCTCAATGCAATGGCCAAAAGGATCATTGTTTTCATTTTTTGATATTCAACAAATATTTATTGAGTTCCTGTTACGTGTCTACACTCTACTGAGGTCTGGGAATAGGGAAAATTATCCCCAGAGTACTGCATAATCTAAATGGAAGATGTATATTAAAGAAATACAGTAATTGCAATTTAATTAATAGCACTGGACTCTTGGCATTCTTGGGTTTATCTTTCAAAGTTTTGACTATTTAAAAGTATTGTTCTTGAGACATTAATTGTGAGCCTTGTGGGGCTGGCATGCAGAAGTAAAGGATTAAAGATAGCTGGCTGCATATGAGGCCTTCATTAACAGAGCTTTGCTTATTATGATGTAAGCATGAGTTTTTATGTATGTGAGGACTATCTAGAAATGTGATATTTAAAAAATTTTCAAGAGATTTCACATTTTCAAGAGACTGTATTAGGTATCCTAGATGATTAGGTATCTCTTTCAAATGAAGGGGAAAAATCAAATCTGTCAGAGAAAATTTTATAGTGGGGAAGATAGTCAATCTTTGTGTCCAAAGTCAGTAAATCCTTTCTAGTACTGTAGGGGGAGGGGATACTTCAGTTTCTGTAAATCTAGCATATGCAGACATGGAAGCATGAAATTCCCCCGTAGATGACATATAAATAGTTCACTATGCCTGAAGCATAGGGCATATGTAGGAAATGTTCCTGGAGGGTGAATATCATTTGGTAGGTTTTAAGGAGCTTATTGCTGATCTTCGGGTTCAGAAATAACAAAATTAGATGTGCTTTTTTGTTTGTTTTCTGTTTTGTTTTACCCACTAGCTTTTAAAATTTATTTATTTATTTTGGTTTTTATTTCTTTTTTATTGAAGTGTAGTTGATTTACAATATTTTGCCCGTTTTAGATGTACACTAAAATGAATCAGTTTTAATGATTATTTTCCATATATGTGTATTATTTGCTCAATTGTGTCTGACTCTGCAACCTCATGGACTGTAGCCTGCCAGGTTTCTCTGTCCATGGAACCCTTCAGGCAAGAATACTGGAGTGGGGTGCCATTCCCTTCTTCAGGGATCTTTCCAACCCAAGGATTGCACCTGGGTCTCCTGCATTGCAGGCAGATTCTTTACCATCTGAGGCACCAGGGAAGCCCATTTTCCATTAGAGGTTATTATAAGATATTGAATATAGTTCCTTGTGGTGTACAGTTAATACTTGTTTCTTCTCTATTTTATATACAGCATTTTATATCTCTTAATCACATATTCCTCATTTATCCTTCCCTTCTACTTCCCCCTTTGGTAATGATAGGTGTGTTTTCTTATGAAAGAGAGAGTGAGTCTGTTTCTGTTTTGTATACAAATTCCTTTGCATTATTTTTTACATTCCACATATAAATGATATCACATAATAATGTCATTCTCTGTCTGACTTACTTCACTTGGTATAATATTCTGTAGGTCTATCCATTTTGCTGCAAATGGCAATATTTTATTATTTTTTATGGATGAGTAATATTCCAGTGAAATTAAAAGACGCTTACTCCTTGGAAGAAAAGTTATGACCAACCTAGATAGTATATTGAAAAGCAGAGACATTACTCTGCTAAGTGTCCATCTAGTCAAGGCTATGGTTTTTCCTGTGGTCATGTATGGATGTGAAAGTTGGACTGTGAAGAAAGCTGAGCACCAAAGAATTGATGCTTTTGAACTGTGGTGTTGGAGAAGAATCCTGAGAGTCCCTTGGACTGCAAGGAGATCCAACCAGTCCATTCTAAAGGAGATCAGTCCTGGGTGTTCTTTGGAAAGAATGATGCTAAGGCTGAAACTCCAGTACTTTGGCCATCTCATGCGAAGAGTTGACTCATTGGAAAAGACTCTGATGCTGGGAGGGATTGGGGGCAGGAGGAAAAAGGGACAACAGAGGATGAGATGGCTGGATGGCATCACTGACTTGATGGACGTGAGTTTGAGTGAACTCCGGGAATTGGTGATGGACAGAGAAGCCTGACGTTCTGTGATTCATGGGATCACAAAGAGTCAGACATGACTGAGTGACTGAACTGAACTGAATTTAATATTCCAGTGTTTGTGTTTTTCTGTGTCTCTCTCTGTGTGTGAAACGTCTTCTTAAGCCAATTATCTATCCAGAAAGCCTCTTGGGTATATATTAGGCAAAGATAAAAATCTAATAGGAAAAGATACATGTATCTCAATGTTCCTAGAAGCACTGTATACAATAAATAGCTGAGACATGGAAACAACCCAACAGCCCATCAACAGATGATTGATTTAAGTAGATGTGCTTTTAAAGACAGTCATGTGATCAAAAGCTATGAATAGGAATGCTTTTTATATTCTATTTTTAAATATTTTTTTTTGTTTTGGGTTTCCCTGATAGTTGGCCCTAAACCAAAGATTTGAGTAAAATGCATTCTTTCTTATATAAAAACAAATATTTATATGTTTACCTTTTTAGGTGATCCCAGGATACTATCTATAGATATTTTGACAGTAAGTCAGGTAAGGTTAGGCAGCCAATAGTTTATCACGCTTCTTACCCCTTTGAGAACCTACAGACTAATCTCACTGGAGAATGCTGAGAGGCAGTGTAAAACACAATTGGCCCTCCATATTCATGGGTTCTCTACATCCAGGGATTCAACCAACTGTGGGCTGAAAACATTTTTTAAAATTCTTAGCATGTTCCAAAAAGCAAAATTTGGATTTTCCTTGTATTGTTTAGTAATGTCCAACTCTTTGTGATCCAAAGAACGGTAGCCCCACAGGCTCCTCTGTCCATGAGATTCTCCAGGCAAGAATACTGGAGTGGGTAATCAATCCCTCTTCTAGGGGATCATCCTGACCCAGGGATCGAACCCAGTCCTTCTGCATTACAGGCTGATTCTTTGCCATCTGAGCCACCAGGGAAGCCCAGCAATAGTCACATAGCATTGACTTTGTATTTACAATTATTTGCATGGCATTTATATTGTTTTAGATTTTATGAGTAAACTAAAGATGATTTAACATGTTTGGGAGGATCTGCATAGGTTTTATGTAAGTACCATGTCATTTTATGTAATGAACTTCAGCATCACAGATTTTGGTATCTGCAGGGGGTCCTGGAACCAATTCAATTCCCCTGTATACCAAAGGATTACTGCATACATTTAAGAATTCTTCCACCAGAGGATGCAAAATTATGGCTTTCTGAGCAAATAACAAAGTGGGCTCTTCTGGCCAGAAAAACAACAACAACAAAACCCAGAGCAATTACATGTGAGCGCTGGAAGGTAGATGGATATCACTGAGGTGGTAAGGAGCAAAAGGGTATGGGCAGGGCTTACCTGCCTGCCCTTACCCACTAAATGTCATCCATTAAAGGGAGTATTCTGAGGATTCATTGACATGGAAAAAAATACTGCTTATATTTTTACAAATCCATCACCACAACTAGAAAAAAATTTTTAACTCTATTATATAGGAGAGGGTTATTAGCTTTGAATTTCATGCCGCTCTATGTACTCCACTACACTGTTGAGCTCATACTATATTCAAGGATTTTTCACTAGTTTTAATTTTATTTGATTCTCCTATGACCTCTGGACTTGTATAAAGCTGATAAAATCAGTCTTGTATTACAAATAAAGAAACCAAGTTCAGAGGAATTAAAACACTTTGTCATATGGCTATAGGAAAAACCAGATCTTCTGCTTTATACTGTTGTTGTTTTTTTCCATTTGACTGCAGTAAAAAGAACATTTAGTTTGTCCATATCTTTCTCAATGGTGATTCATTTAAAAATTAAAATTATTTTCATTTTTAATTCAGAAACAATTCAAATATTTTTCATTTCCCAATTATTTTTCTATTAAGATGATACCACACAGGGAATTTGTATCCTTTCCTGATTGGATAAAAGCTGGTTTCAGAAAAGGCAGAGGAACCAGAGATCAAATTTACAATATCTGCTGGATCCTCAAAAAAGCAAGAGAGTTCCAGAAAAAAATCTATTTCTGCTTTATTGACTATGCCAAAGCTTTTGACTGTGTGGATCACAATACACTGTGGGAAATTCTGAAAGAGATGGGAATACCAGACCACCTGACTTGCTTCTTGAGAAACCTGTATGCAGGTCAGGAAGCAACAGTTAGAACTGAACATGGAACAACAGATGGTTCCAAATAGGAAAAGGAGTACGTCAAGGCTGTATATTGTCACCCTGCTTATTTAACTTATATGCAGAGTACATCATGAGAAACACTGGGCTGGAGGAAGCACAAGCTGAAATCAAGATTGCCGGGAGAAATATCAGTCACCTCAGATGTGCAGATGACACCACCCTTATGGCAGAAAGTGAAGAAGAACTAAAGAGCCTCTTGATGAAAGTGAAAGAGGAGAGTGAAAAAGTTGGCTTAAAGCTCAACATTCAGAAAACGAAGACCATGGCATCCGGTCCCATCACTTCATGGGAAATAGATGGGGAA
>SJYT01066637.1:531285-549581 GCA_006410635.1 Cephalophus harveyi
GTTCCCTTTTCCAGGGGATCTTCCCACAAGCCAGGGATTGAACCCATGTCTTCCACGTTGGGAACCTACAGGCAGATTCATTACCATCTGAGCCACCAGGGAAACACATAAATACATGGTCTGGGCATTAGTAAACCTAGGATTTCATTGTAGGGAGGATAGAACTTGGACAGGTCATTGGCTATGAAACATGATTTAAGTTCCTGATAACCTTTGGGAAACTTCTTAAAAATCTTCCTGTTCTAGAGGATCTTGGGAAAAAACTTATTTTAATGGTGTAAATTATATGTATTTTTCATTAAAAATTAGGTCACATATAAAGGGTCATATAAAAATAAATAGGCTTAAAATAATTGCTGTCAAGTGCAAACATGCACTGCACTTTTAATAAGGAGAGGATATTGGCAATGTTTTTCAAAGCCATTATGAGCAAAGACACTCAGGGCAGACCTGAGCTCTAATAAGTGGCCTTTATCTGTGATTCTCACAGACAGCTGAAGGTCTTGCTAGGTAAGCATTCTAAGCCAGGTATTACTAACTTGGTCCATCCATTCTGAACATTCTGAAACGGTTATTGGCTGCTACATCCTTTGAATCACTTCAGCTCAACATTTTTTTTTTTTTTTTAAATACTGGAAGGAAGTAATCCTGAATTTAGGACTTGAAAATGGCAACGAAAGGATTACTCAAAAATTATTTCACCCAACTTTAAAATGAATTACTCATAGTTCATCTAACAGCTTAAACATGAATAAGCAGTGAATTATACAGAATGTGTAATTTGATTGTGATGCTAGTCTGAAACCTGTCTCCATCAACGAGCTGGCGTGAGCCTTAGGAAATTTGTAGCAAATGTTGTCTCTTTCTTGGTCTGGTTTGACTGTCAACACTTGCTTTCTTCAGCCTGATTGGCTCCACATCAATTCTTTGTGCTCCGTATGTTCTGTCATCCAAGTTAGAATACTCGTGTCATTTTGGAATTGAGTTTTCAAATAAACTGCTGAGAACTCTTTGACCCTGTCTGCACAGTGTTCAAAGATCAGTATCAGACATCTTTTCCATCTCTATGTTTGACTTTCCTTTTCTCTTTTTGCTTCTTTCAGTTCAGTTTCACTGTTCCCCTCCCTTCTTCTTTTTACCTTATACCCACCTCTGCTTCTGATACTGGTGGAGGTGAGAGACCTAAGAGGTTCACAGAAGAAAAGTTTCATCTGCTGTATTTTTAAGCCACTAGTATCTTTCTTCTGATTGTATAACTTTTAGGATTATTTCACTCTCATAATATTCCCTACTTTTAAAAAAATATTTTTACTATGTAAATATAAGATATATTCTTCAATGTACATTGCAGAAATCTCTCTGACTTGCATAGCAGTGTTAGAAAAGGAAGTTAGTGCTTCACTTATGGTTCACAAATAACATTCTCTAATTAAATATGATCTTATAATTTCCCTCCATTGCTCATAAAGCATGACAGTTTCTAAGGAATCATATAAAAAAGATCTTTCAGTTAACTCATGATTCTATTCTCTGTCCTAATTTGTATATCTCTAAAGTTTTCATGGTTTGAACATAAGTTGGTACACAATGTGGAGTATGACTCCACCCTCATTTGATTTTCAAATTCTTCTAGTTACAGGAGATGCCTCACGTTAAAGAAAAAAAAAAAGTACCATTTTGGGGAAAAATTGAAGCTGACTTTATTTGAAACCAAAAAACAGTTCATCTTCACTTAGGCCATTACTTGAAAAGACAAACCTAAATTTATAGCTAAGCAAAGGATTTTGTCTTCATGTGGCAGCTTTTAGGTTGAGCCTTCATGGTATAGATCTACTGAAACTGACACAAGGGTCACTGAATAGGATCAATGTTTTGAGAAGATATATGCTTTGATTAAGAGGTTATAGTGTAGCGGTTCTCTCACATTATTGCTGAGAAAATTGTATGCTTGTTTTCAGTCAGAGCACTTATGTGTTAGCTATGAAATGAACAGACTTTTATACTGACTTTGAATCCTATTTGAGGTTATTGTACTAAAGAGTAGGTGTTTCTGGATTTTAAGTTACCTGTTTTTCTCTTCACAGACCTGGAATCATGCCTAATGAAGTTGAAAGTAAGTTGTATTCTTAGTGATTTCTTTCTAAGATTATCTCTGGCTTCCAGATTTATCATAGATGCATATCTCATCTTTCCTACTTGCAGGCCAAACTTGGTATAAACCCTTCTGTGAGGTTTCCCTGTGATGGACATAACACAAAAATAAATGACCTGTTCACTTTTATTTCCTTTCTCGGCTTTGTTCATCTTAACTCCATTATCTCACTCTTCTATGTATTAGTGGTGGCAGAGTTAGATGTGAAAGACAGGGCTTTGGCTATTGAAAGGCTCTTTTTCATGTGTCCAGAAATGCATTTGTGGTTGACAATTCAAGTTTTGTAATGTTCTGACACTGACTAATGCATTAGGAAAAAGTTATAAGATAAAAAATTTTCTAGCGCATAAATGCATGTATTTTGGAGGTATAAAACTCTGAGCGCATGCACAAGTCAAGGTTGAAGGTGAAGCTGCTGATACAAATGAGAACTGAATTTTTCTTTTGAATACAGCTAAAGGGACAACTGACAATAAAGACTAAAGAAAACCTATAATGAAGAGATACACTTGAACTAGTTGATCAAAAAGCCATCAAGCAGCTCAGATGCCTTCCAGATATCTCAAAAAAAAAGTCTATAATAGGAAAATTTTCCAACCTACTATCTTTATAAAAATGTCTTTTTAATTTTTTAATACTTTAAATAAATTTCTATTCAAATATATTAATTTTATTCATATTTTATATTTAAATATATTTAATATTTGTATCAATATATTTTGATACTTAAAAATAACATAAGAATAATACTGAGGTAAAAGATAAAATAACACCATTATGTTGTATTTTATTAAATAGTGTCTGAACATTTAATGTGCTGTTGAATTCAATATGCTAACATTTGTGGAGAATTTTTGCGTCCATATTCATCAGGGATATTGACCTGTAGTTTTTCTTTGCTTTTTCTTGTTTTGTCTCTTATCTGGCTTTGGTATTAGAGCAATGCCTGTGCTAAGTTGGTGGCTTGCCATTGGCTGGACTCTGTGGAGCCTGCCGGAGATGGACTCTGATGTCCCTTCTCATTGAATGGGGCTGTAGGCTATGTCGCCACTGTTTAGAGTCTGGTTGGCCAGGGCTGCCCCTGATTGGATGATGCTCCTCATTCAATTCTTTGGTCAGGTGGGGCTACAGGCAGGGCTTGGCAGTCTCATAGAGCCTTAGGGTGTGTGCTCTGTGATCAGGTGGAACGACAGGCCATGTCCAAAAATAATTAGGGTGATCAAGTTGTCTTGTGACTGTACTCATTTTTGGCTGAGGTTGGTGGCCATGCTCTCTCACTGGGCAGGGTCTCCACCTGGATCTCACAGATCAGTGAACCTGGAGACCATGCTTTGCAGCTGGGCAGAATACTGCCTAGGCGTTCTCGTCAAGCGGTGACAGGTTGTGCTGGATCGGGTCACACTGGCTGTCTTTAGCAGTCAGGTCGGGCTGTTGACTGGACTCTACAGCTGAGTAGTACCATAGACAGTACTCTGAGGCTTCCCAGGATCACTGTGCAAGCTCTCTGGTTATGCAATGCCATTGGCTATGCTCCCAGATGGAGTAGGCTGCTGGTTTGTCTCCCTGTCAGAGGAAGACTGTAGGAAGGCCTTGGTGATACCTGGGATCTCTGGCCAGCTCTTGGTCAGGTCGGACTGGAGGCTAAACTCAGCAGTTGGGTATGGTTGTGGATTTTCTTCTCTGCCTTGACACACTAGGATATGCTACAAGGCTGCTGAGCATGGTTACATGTTTCTCAGAGTGGGCATGATTGTAGATTATGCTCAGCCATTGGGCAGGGCTTTGAACTAGCTTCCCTGCCTATGCAGGGCCATAGAACATACTCCACGGCAAACAGGGCCTGTTGGTTGGGGACCCATATCAGGCCAAACTGCCAAAACCAAGGTCCCTGAACAGAATGGGATACCAGCTTGCTTTCAGATGGTGCAGAGCAGCTGGCGGGGGTCTCTGCTAGAACACTGCACCTTGCTACAGGCAGCCACCTGGGCTTCCATAATCTGAGCACTGGTGGCTATAAGCTGCACCCCTTCTCCATCTCTATGTGATTTCCAGTGGTTCAGTCCTGAAGCTTCTCCCAGTGACCCCTGACCTCAGTGTGCCTCAGTGCGAGATGAAACCTGAGTGTGCCTCCCAAGCTGTGTCCCATAATAGAGAGGAATCTTGATGTCCATCTTGGATTCTCTTTTCCTGCTGGAGAAACTGAGATACCAGGAGATCCTTGGCACAAAACTGTGCCCACTTTATCAAGAGGCCAATGCAGTCAAGGTGAGTTGCTCCTCTTACCCTTATAATAATGTTCTTAATTTCTCTGATTTCAAGGGTGCTTAAGCCTTCCTTTCAGGTTCTGGGACTTTTCACAATGGTTTCTTATCTATGAATTGGTGCTAATTCTTGTGAGGACTGAAGTCAAGAACTACCTATGTTGCCATTTGATGATGTCATATAGTAAATATATTCTATAAGGCTGATTACTAGGTTGTGCTAATTAGTTTACATATACCGTTCTCATAATTAATTTAAGCAGATTAAATTTTATATCTAATGCCTTAATTATTATCTCATTCTTATATGGTCAAGTCCAACCGCATGAAATTTTATACTGCTTACACCTAAAAGATATGTTCAAAATGCAGCTGGTAAAAGGCCAACCATAAATCATTCCCAGTGAGTACATGCATCCAAATGTTTAAAGGCAATTAAACAAGAGCAGGTAAATAAGTACATTTTTGTAGAAGGGTGGTATAGTGGAAAAGGTCAGATTCTAACTACCTCCATACTAATTGCTCATAAAATTTAAATGTTGAAGATATGTTTGTTAGTAGAATCTTGAAAGCAGCAATGAATATTCATAGAAATCAATAAATTAATAAACCAATGGAGGGAAATGCCCAGGTGTCTTCTGTTGCCCCTCCACATCCTCTTTCTGCCCTTTTCTACTCTGCTATCCATAGAGGCTGACTGTTTAACCTCATTAAATGTCCTGTATGGCTGCTGTCTTGTGGCCAGATTCTTAACTGTGGAACATTAGAAGGAGCTCAGTGGGAAGAAGGAGAGGGAATCAGGGTTCTTAGTCCATAGCCCCCTTTCAGCAGAGTTGACACGGGCTGGCTGTTTTTCATAACAGAAGGTCTCAATTCCTGCCAGCCTGTCTATATGGACATAGTGGGGAATGGACAGTTTCTTCAATAAGTGTTAGTGGGAAAACTGGGCATCAACATATAAAAACATCAAATTATAACCTTACCTTATACCATACACAAAAATAAAATCAAAGTGGATTAAAGACTTAAGTGTGAGATCTAAAACTATACAACTCCTTGGAGAAAACATAGAGGAGATATTTATGACATAGGTCTTGGCAATGATTTCTTCAATGTGATACCAAAAGCACAGGCCACAAAAGAAAAAATAGACAAGCAGGACTATATCAAACTCCAAAGCTTCTGCACAGCAAAGGAAACAACAGAATTAAAAGGCATCTNTAAAACTATACAACTCCTTGGAGAAAACATAGAGGAGATATTTATGACATAGGTCTTGGCAATGATTTCTTCAATGTGATACCAAAAGCACAGGCCACAAAAGAAAAAATAGACAAGCAGGACTATATCAAACTCCAAAGCTTCTGCACAGCAAAGGAAACAACAGAATTAAAAGGCATCTAGTGGAGTTAGAGAAAATCTTTGCAAACTCTATATCTGATTTATAAGAAACTACTATATTTCAGTAGCAAAAAATAATAATTCAATTAAAAATGGGTAAAGGACTTGAGCAGACATTTCTTTAAAAGTAGATACACAAATGGTTAACAGGATATGAAAAGATGCTCAGCATCCTTAATTGTCAGGGAAATCTAAATCTAAACCACAACATACTATCTCCTCACACCCATTAGGATGGCAATTATTAAAAAAAAAAAAGATAGCAAAGGTTGTACAGAAGTTGGACCTTTGCACATTGTTGTGGGAACATAGAATATAAAATGGTGCAATTGCTATGGGAAATATTAGTATTTTAATATTATTTACAAATATTAGAAAGTAATAGTATGAAGATTCCTCAAAACTTTGATAACATAGATTTCATATGATCCACCAACCTCACTTCTGGATATATATTCAAAATAATTTAAATCAGGATATTTAAGATATATCTGCACTCCCATTTCATTGCATAGACAATTTACAATGTTTGAATGTGCCATTTCTTTCCTGACAAAATTCTGAAGGATACAGAAAATAATGGGCAAAATGAGTAGGAACAACTGTGATTCAGCTTCTTTAAATCTCACTTTTCTTATGTGTTAATGAGGATGTGTGTGCATGCTAAGTCAATTCAGTCATGTCCAACTCTGTGATTCTATGGACTATAGCCCGTCATGCTCCTCTGTCCACAGGATTCTCCAGGCAAGAACACTGGAGTGTTTTCCAGGGGAGATTCCCTTCTCTCGGGGATCTTCTTAACCAAGGGATTGACTCCACATCTCATGTCTCCTGCATTGGCAGGTGGGCTTTTTACCACTAGCATCATCTGGGAAGCCTATTAATTATGATAATCATCCCTATTTTTGGTAGGCAAAATAACTGACCCTGAAAAATATCCACTTTCTAATCCCTACAAACTATGAACACATGGGCAGGGTGAACTAAGATTTCAATTGGGAGTAAAGCTGCTGATCAGGTGTAATTAAGTAAGGAGATTAGCTTGACTCATCCAGGTGGACCCAATGTAATTACANTATTTTTGGTAGGCAAAATAACTGACCCTGAAAAATATTCACTTTCTAATCCCTACAAACTATGAACTCATGGGCAGGGTGAATTAAGATTTCAGTTGGGAGTAAAGCTGCTGATCAGGTGTAATTAAGTAAGGAGATTAGCTTGACTCATCCAGGTGGACCCAATGTAATTACAAGGATACTTAAATGTAGAAGAAGGAGGCAGAAGCATTAGTATCAAAGTGAGGTGCTTCCTGAGAGGTTTGAGTTGCCATTTCTGGCTTTCAGGTTGGGGGGAAAAGCCACAAGACAAAAACAATGGGCAGCAAGGAAGCAGATTTTCCTCAGAACCTCCAAAAGAAGTGCCTTAATACTTCTGACTTCAGAAAGGTAAGATAATGGATTTTTCTTGTTTTGAACTGTAATGTCTTAAGGTGTTGTAATTTGTGCTCATTCGTTAGAGGATCAATAGAAAACTCCTACTATATGGGTTTGTTTTGAGAATTGGATGAAACAATGTAAAACCTGGTGTTTTTATGCATGAGTGCTGGAGTTAGTTAAAATTGTGTTTTGAGCCTCTTTTTCAAACTAGTAACTATCACCTTGATTGGATTACTTAACAACTCTGTTTTTTCATCTATATTTAAGAAGATAATATTTAGAAATACAAAACTTTTGTCAGTTCGTTCTTTATACTTTCTTATACTTGATAAATTTCTTAGTTGGACAGAATTAGATACACTGTCTTGAGCATTAGTAAGGAAATTTGTAAAAGAGAAAAAAACACTTTATAATTGACTAGGAAGGATTAATGGAAGCAAGGAAGAGAATTCATGCTAAAAGAATAATGTTGAACAATGAATAAGAGTTACGGCTAAACAACATTGCCTCCAGTCCTAAAGAGTTTAGAAGAGGACCACTAGGAGGAGATGGCAGAAGGACAGGGGAATGGGTAAGCATAAACGCTACAGGGAGTTGTGGGGAAGCTTTATCATCTCTAGCAGCTCTTTCTTCACCATTCTGTGTAGGACTGTGGCTCAACAGAGCAGAAAAAAATAAGTCGACTGTTGTTTTTTCTTCTGTGAGATAAAAGTCTCCCATTGAAAATTAACTGTACATGGTTGTCTAGCTGAATAAGCCTTTTAGTGACCATCGCCTTCACAGAATCTTATGTAGACTGTGTGGACAATTGTTCCTCACCTCTGATTTCGTTGGCTCAAAATAAGCGTCTTGTTATCTCCAAATAGAGTGAAGTATCGATGACAGCTGAAGAAATGGAAGCTAATAGGAAAACACTGGTTCCTATTTTATTGTTGAACAGCAATGGTCAAGTACAACATATGCTTGATAACCCGCTCACCATGTAAATAGAGGGTTAATAATCCAAATTTCTTAGGATTGAATGAGGTAATGCATACCAGTTCTTATCTAAGACCCTGGTGATAACAACCACCGAAACTAAATTTCCTGTAGTTCCATAGCATTCACAAGTCAAATTTACTGTTTCTTTTTGCTCTTATAGTGAAAACATAAAGTATAAAATTCAACAAGTTCCAAAGAATGGAGCGTAAAGAAGTCTCCCTCCTTCTGCTACCAGTTAGGTAGTTTCACTTTCAAGGGGCAACTATTTTATAGATTCTTGTACCATATCAAAAATATTTTACATATTTATAACTACTTTCTATTGTTTCCTTGCCAATGACAGTACATCAGTTTTTGCCCTTATCTTTACCACATCAGTAAATACAGTCCTACTTAACTACAGTTATGAAAGTGACTTGGCAACTGTGAAGTGTTTATAGAAGGAATATTTTTGAAGTCAATAGTGTTTTGGGGGGATGTAAAATGGACTCTAAAAATAATTTTTATTTCCAGTAGAGTTGTCTAATATCCCAGAATAATATTAAGATTTATTTTAGCTTTGGGCTCCAAAAGATAGTTTGTATATTTTGATAAATACCTTGTGCAATTTTGACCAGTTCTCTGTGCTATTTTTAGACTCAGAAATATCCCCTTCACTGTAGAGTTGGCAACAAGTAAAAGCAGACAAAGCCTGTTGAATGTGCACACTAGTGATAACTGCCACACTTCAAATTATTTACATAAGACCATGTTCATTCAAATGGACCCTAATTGCCAAGCAATGAATGTAGGCTAGAGGACCCATTTTAACCAATGGCTGTAGATAGATGTTCACTCCAGGACTGGGTTGATAAGTGCACATTTCTTCCACAGTAAGCAGATGAGCAGACATGTAGGAGGTCTAAACAGCTGTCATAAATGTGGTCCCTTAGGGCCTGATTACAGAAGCTGGATGGACTTGCCTATTGCATGCAGGTCCAACTCCTGCTTGGCTTCCCTCATTGAAATCACTATCTTTCAGGCTTGCATCCACATTTGACATCATTTATCTACATGAACAGGTGGCTCCCATAAAATGAACTGCATTAAAAGCAAATGCTATGGCAGGGCTCAGTGATTTCCAACTTGATGTTTCTGTAGAGGGTATGTTAGAAGATAGGCAAGGTTTCTCTACAGTCTCAAGAAGCTGAACAGAGAAAACAGAACAACGTTTTCCACTGCAGAATAGCTTTTTAAAAATCTGGAAGGTTTTATTTTATATAATTTATTTAAAAACATAACAATTCCCCCAAATTCCTTTAATATCCTATATTTCATGGTGTCTGAATTTGTGTCAGCATGATATTTAGTATAGCATTAAAGCAAATTAACAATTGGTGGACTGTATTTCAACAAGATTATGGTGTGGCAAAAAGGATGAAGGCGAGACTGGAGCAGGGATAAAATGAGATTTTTCTGAATGAAAAACAACATATTTAATTCAGATCAAATGTTTTTGGAGCTCACACTATTGCCAAAGTACTGAGGTGATTACTGAAGACAAAAATCTCTGGCAAAGTCCAGGAAATTAGGACATAAGTTTAAAAAAGAATTGTAGAATTTACCTAATAATACAGAATGGCAATAATTTATATGTCTGACCATCAGGACTTCAGACTGGTCCAACTCCCACTTGGTTTTCAATCCAGGAAGACATCTATATTTTAATTTTTACACAGGTGAAATTACTTTATTATTTTTTTAATTTTATTTTTACTTTATTTTACTTTACAATACCGTATTGGTTTTGCCATACATTGACATGAATCCACCACAGGTTTAAAATTTTTGTTCAAAACTTCATGAATTTGAGGACTGAATATTCTCTGTAGAGGTGAAGACTTGTCCAATCCAAGGCAAATCCTGTTCATCTCATCAACTTCATCAACTTAAAAGGCCATATCACATCAAACTCTTAAGAAAATAAGACAATGCCATACTTCAGGGGTAAGGGACACTTAGAAAGTCAATATGATGATTTTGTATGACCACATCCTCACTCTCAGTTATCACAAAATTGAAATATCATCACTTATCAGGGTGTAAATAAAAAAGAATTAACAGAGCCTTTACAAATAAATCTCACATTTAAAATGTATAGTTTTTAGATTAAAGAAAATAAAAATTATAAACTGAAACTTTTAAAAATTGGAAAAAATTATACATCTCTATATTATCCAGATAAATAGTCATCATGTAAGTAAATTCTGTACCATAAAGGTTGGCTTTATTTTAAATTTTATATTTGAGGTCGGATGCGTTCAGTTCAGTCGCTCAGTCGTGTCCAACTCTTTGCGACCCCATGAATCACAGCACGCCAGGCCTCCCTGTCCATCACCAACTCCCAGAGTTCACTCAGACTCACATCCATCGAGTCCGTGATGCCATCCAGCCATCTCATCTTCGGTTGTCCCCTTCTCCTCCTGCCCCCAATCCCTCCCAGCATCAGAGTCTTTTCCAATGAGTCAACTCTTCGCATGAGGTGGCCAAAGTACTGGAGTTTCAGCCTCAGCATCATTCCTTCCAAAGAAATCCCAGGGTTGATCTCCTTCAGAATGGACTGGTTGGATCTCCTTGCAGTCCAAGGGACTCTCACGAGTCCTCTCACGAGCCTTCTTCAATGAATGTATATTCTCAGCTACTTGAGGCACCAAGTGGTTGGATTCTACTTTATTTTTACTAAAGAAACTGATTTTTTAAAAATACTTTGTATAAATATCTAGATATAACCACCCCTCCCAACATTTTTCAAAGGCAATTGGCATAATAAGTTACATAATACAAATCTCTTTTTGTTTCAGAATTTTTATCTTGCGGTATGGTTATACATTCCTTAAATTCATCCTTTCTCCTAAAGAAGTATTAACTAAATCTCTCTTTACAATACCTGTCCCTACTTAAAATAAACAAAGAGATTAAAGTTATTGTATACAGCACAGTTATATTTTACAATAAAAGAATTTTTTATGAAAAGCGAAATAATTTCATAGCGTTAATATCTGATCTTAGTATGTAAATACCCTTAGAATGAGAGTAAGTAAATGGACACCCAGAAGCATGGAGTCACAAGAATGGAACTACTTCTTCAGTTATCTGCTAATGATAGTATTTTGGTCTTAAAAATCGCACACTGTCCTGTTGAATCAGCCTCAACTGGGACAGTATATTTTATACTCATGCATTTATGGGGGGAGAGAGATGATGAAAAAGGTGAGATACAGTTTAATGTCTGCTTTCTGGAAGGTGAAAATAGAATCTGCATTAAAGATTTATCCCAGAGTGCAGCCTGTTCCCATTTTCTCTGTGAATTCTTCTTGATAATATATATCCTCTTTTGATCCGGAGAACTGACAAGCTTGTATTTATTTTCATGTCTCTGAGCAAGCTCAGTTAGTGGCCTCTTATGGGTACAAACTAAAAGCAATTTAGTATGTTTAGGTGACTTGTTATATAGTTGATCAGGAGAAGTCATCACTAGGAAAGGAAAAGCTGTATATTCAGTGAACATCTTTTCATCATAGTCGCTCTTTTTATGGACTAAAATAACAATGAGATTGCTTTACGCTGGAGATCTGTCTCTGGTATATTATGATCTTAATGTCATCACAGACCTGAAACTTTATATATCTAACTATATTTTCTTCTTTTTCCAACTCTGTAGTATTTTCATGGGAACAAAAAATGATTAAAATTCTGATTATTAATATGAACAAAACAAAGCACATCTTCAAAATTAAAATTCAGAGAGAAATTGAATCCCATAACAGTATTCATTTATATTCAAAGAATGCTAATAATCTTCAGTCTTCGTGCATGAGATCTAAAATTCAATCAGTATATCACCTTAACAGCAGAATCCAAAACTGAAGAGGCAAAGTAGATTTTTTTCCCCAAGATAGCCACTTGCTGCTATTGATCAAAGCTTGATCTAGGTTGATATACTATTGACAAGCTGCAGATGGGATTTTATAGATTTATCAATGTAAATGTAATTTACCAAATGTTTTAGTAATGTTTTCTGTTAGCTATCACTCTTGCTTATAACATGAGCAAACACAGCAACTGTTCTTTCTTCTGCTGTGATAATCACACTCCAAAGAATGAGCAGCTTTAGGCAAGGAGGTGATTCACTTCTTTATTTGCCAGACAAATGCAACTCACATTTGCTAGTATGAAGTATATAGGTACTTCCTACCCTGCTGCTTACCTAAATCCAGCTTCATGGCCATCCATGTTTAATATTATTAGTTTCAGGTTTGGGATTTGAAGACATTTCAGATATAAAATTATCAAAACTATAGTGATGCCAGAAAATATTATTTTTATTTGTGCTGTGGACATAAAAAAACTGTATGAAAAGCTTGATTTATAGTTCTTGACTTCTGAATTTAGGACCTCTGTGTTGAGGAAGTCAGTGACCTTAGGGTCCAAATCAGAATCACATAAATGCAAGGGGTGTTCGAGGCCAGGGTGAGAAAACCTTCCACATGATATAAGATGTCCTGCAAAACAGAAAGAGAGGCAGGGGCAATGTTTTCTTACTGCGTAATTAAACCTTGCCATTGTTCCTCTGGAATAAACTGGAGAAATCTTTTCAGTGAGACACACAGCACATTAAAAACCACCTCCCATCATTTGTGAGCCTGTCCTCATATCTGATGCCCAGCCACGTTGCTGTTTTCCTGCTGTCCATGGCTCATGTGGTGTGTCTTTGCAGGAAAGCCTTCACACAGACCTCTTCCTTAGACCTCTCTGCTGATTGCCCTGGGAGACAACTGCTGATCTCTTTAGTTCTAAAGTCTCCCCAAAGTGTATCCTGAATACATACATCACCCACATTTTAAGATTTATCATCCCAGACATAAAATTCCCACATTTCTTTAAAATCCATCCATGGTTTTCACATGATAGATGATACAATAGATTCATATACATGATTACATTTATCATGTAAAAAATTGAACTTCTTTTTTTAAAAGAGCTCAGTATGCATGTGTGTGTGTTCAGTCATGTCCAACTCTTTGCAACCCCATGGACTGTAGCCTGCCAGGCTTCTCTGTCCACAGGATTCTTCAGGCAAGAATACTGGTGTGGTTTGCCATTTCCTCCTCCAGGGGATCTTCCCCACCCAGGGACTGAACCTATATCTCCTGCATTAGCAGGTGGATTCTTTACCACTGCCACCAGAGAAGCCCAGAAAGAGCTCAATATATGTATGTGTATGTATATATACATACATACACACACACCACAAAATACATGAACCTACTTACATTCTTTGGTGTGTTGCGGAGGCCATGAGTTCAGGGGATGAGAAGTTTAAATGAGGAAGTAAATGAGATTGAGGCTTGGTTTGTGTTTGGAAGAGATGGTTAATGAAGTCTAGGGCTGTCAAGAGGCACATGGATGGATTTAGTCATATTGATTGAATTCTTGTTCTTTCTTCCCATATAACCAGAAGTCCCTATTGGTGTTGGAGGTTTAGATTTATCTCTTATATCTAGTATCAAATACTATGATTTATATTTGCTAGAAGAGTGATGATGTCCTTAAGTCATCATACTTATTTTCATTTTAAATTTATCCCTGAAAATCATATGGTAAAAGAATGTTAGTGTTAGATTTCTCACATTTCATACCTGGTGACTCAAATGGCAGAAAATCCACCTGTAAGCCAGAAGATCTGGGTTTGATCCCTGGGTTGGGAAAATCCCCTGGAGAAGGTGATGAAAACGCCCTCCACTATCCTTGCCTGGAGTCATGGACTATAGCCCACCAGGCTCCTCTGTCCATCAGGCCCCAAAGAGTCAGACACAACTGGGTGACTGACACTTTCATACCTATAAAGTAGCAGATGAAAGAAAAATTTTGGCTTAAGTACCAAATCATTAAATTTATCTTTTTGCCTCTTATATAGGAAATTATGAGTAAGATACACTCTGCCTAAGCAATCTTAAGCTTTACTTAGGTCTCAGTTCAGAATTATATCAATTTGGACCAAAAACCTAAGCAAAACTTTTCAAAGAGAACCTACTTTAATATTTAGGGTCACTTTTTAAAATATAAACTTATTTATTTTAATTGGAGGTTAATTACTTTACAATATTGTATTGGTTTTGCCATATATCAACATGAATCCTCCACAGGTATACACGTGTTCCCCATCCTGAACCCCCCTCCCTCCTCCCTCCCTGTACCATCCCTCTGGGTCACTTTTAAAGTTTGAGGTATAGTCAAGTAATAGTGAATTTGTGAATGAGGATATAGAATGTCACAGTATTGTTGTTGTTCAGCTGCTAAGTCATGTCCAACTCTTTGTGATTCCATGGACTACAGCATGCCAGGCTTCCCTGTCCATCACCAACTCTCAGAGCTTGCTCAAACTTATGTCCATTGAGTCAGTGAGGTAAACTAACCATCTCATCTTCTGTTATCCCCTTCTCCTTCTGCCTTCAGTCTTACCCAGGATTAGGATCTTTTTCCAGTGAGTCAGGTCTTTGCATCATGTGGCCAAAGTAATGGAGCTTCAGCTTTAGCGTCAGTCCTTCCAATGAATATTCAGGGTTACTTTCCCTTAGGATTGACTGCTTTGATCTCCTTGCAGTCCTAGGGACTCTCAAGAGTCTTCTCTATTCTCTAGCACCACAATTTGAAAGTGTCAGTTCTCGGGTGCTCGGCCTTCTTTATGATCAAACTCTCACATTCATACATGACTACTGGAAATCCATAACTTCGACTATACATACCTGAACTTAATGAAATATATATATCTTTATTATCAAAAGTAGCTATATTAGAAGCAGTCTAGGAAGGACATAATTTTTGATATGTAGGTTTTATAGTTAATAATTGTTCTCTAATCATTACAAATAAATGCTAGCTAAAACCATCCCCACCCCCAAGGAAACATTAGATGGTTTTAATTAATATAGAAAATATTAAAAGTAAGATGTTATATGCTATAACTCATGACCTGTAAATGTAGATTCATAGGGATGAATGACATCTGCCTTTGAGACAAATTACTGAAAACATGGATCTGAGCTTGGAAAATATGAAACTTGATTGATTAGTAATCAAATCCTTTAAAATTATTTAATATCAATGAGAAAATTTTCCTTTTTCCAATTTAGCAAGAAATTTTAATATAGGGCACAATTATGATGGTTAATATAACATTCCCTTTTATCTGGAACGGAATCAGTTGGAAAAAGTTTATGATTCTTCAGTTCAGTTCAGTTCAGTCGCTCAGTCGTGTCCGACTCTTTGCGACCCCATGAATCACAGCATGCCAGGCCTCCCTGTTCATCACCATCTCTCGGAGATCACTCAGACTCACATCCATCGAGTCCGTGATGCCATCCAGCCATCTCATCCTCGGTCGTCCCCTTCTCCTCCTGCCCCCAATCCCTCCCAGCATCAGAGTCTTTTCCAATGAGTCAACTCTTCGCATGAGGTGGCCAAAGTACTGGAGTTTCAGCCTCAGCTTCATTCCTTCCAAAGAAATCCCAGGGTAGCTTATTTCATATGGCACAATTTTGAAATGATTCTTAAAAGATTAAATGCTTATATATGTGATTTTTAATTATTAAGATTGCTACAGCCATATGAAGTAGACTGTGGTTGAGGGAGGTTCTTTTTCTGCCACTACACAAGAAAAGAAGAGCATTTTATGAGAAAAATTGTATCAGGTTTCCTGCCCATTAATTAATGTAATCCTCAGTTTCAATATTAGACACTGTTGCATTGCTGTTGTGTATTGCGCTAGTATTCAATAGAAGGGTTTGGGGTTTATGACCAAAGTTTCAGGGCAGGATCAATCAAGCATCTACCTTTTGGGTAGTAACTTTTAAGTAAACTAAGACTATATATATTCCCATCCTATCAAGAATCTCAAAGTCTGGCATTACTACAGTGTTTTCAGAAATTTTGTGAAACACCACGAGCAGATTTGAGAAAACATGGCAACTGTGGGTAATTGATCAAATCTCATGGTGTAATAGTTTCCTTATAAAATTCTCTAACTAAACTAGTTATAAAGGTAGATTTTATTTTCTGCTTTTAAGTTATTTAATTATTTAAAACATTTAAAGAAGGTGCAATATTGATAAGTCAGTTTCAAACAAACAAAAAAAAACCCAGAATCTAAAAAGCTAAATACATTCTCTTTGAGTACTGGTCATTTTCAATGTTAAATATCAGTTCAACCTTGGGTATTCTAAATTCTGAGAACTTACATAGGGAATGAGAACAAAAATCTTTCTCATTTCTCTTATCAAATATGTGTAACTTGATTTTCCAGTCTTTAAGTATTAATTTTTTAAGGGCATTTAAAAATAGACCTGGAGATAATAAATAAAGTCATATGTTTGACAGTACAACTCATTACAAAGAAACTGAAAAAGTAGTTAAATATGCCTTAAGCATCTTCATCATGAGCATAAGCAACATATCTTGGTAATTTCACTTGAATATAGTTTATAAAAGCAAACCAGTATTCAAAAGGTTGGAAAATAAAGTTAGAATTTTGAATAGTTCTTGCTGAGCTGCCTTTAAAGTTCGATATTTAATATATATATATTTTTTCTTGATCTTATATTGTCATCTAGGAAACACATTTTCCCAAAGGTTGGAGGATAAAAGACCCTCCCCTGCACCCCCATTGTAGCAGCACCCCTTGCTGGAGTGTGCACATGTTGACTTCTAGAACACAATTGTATGGTTTCTATATGAATGTTTTTTTTCACTTTTCTGCAGGCAGCATACAGAAGTATCATATGCCCAGGCACTTGGTAACTACCACCTAGATGCACAGGGTGTATCTTTCTCTAGTAAATAACAGAAACAGAAGCCATGAAGTGGCTCCCCTTGCTTTGGCACCTGGAATAAATATTATTTATAACTTTGAAAGAAGAAATGCACCTTAGTGTAGAAATACAAATACCAGTGGAGAAGGCAATGGCACCCCATTCCAGTACTCTTGCCTGGAAAATCCCATGGATGGAGGAGCCTGGTAGGCTGCAGTCCATGGAGTCGCTAAGAGTCAGACACGAGTCAGAGCGGCTTCACTTTGACTTTTCACTTTCATGCATTGGAGAAGGAAATGGCAACCCACTCCGGTATTCTTGCCTAGAGAATCCCAGGGATGGAGGAGCCTGGTGGGCTGCCATCTATGGGGTCGCACAGAGTTGGACATGACTGAAGCAACTTAGCAGCAGCACAAATAGCAGAAGGCCACACATACTGTTTGGACAGTGATTCAAGCGTTTAGGGGGTGAACTAAAAAGTCGTGTTTAATCTGGGTCTGACCCTTCATTCTGCAGTTGCATAGTCGTACTAAGGACCTCTTAGTAGGAAAAATGTGGAGTCATTTCATCTCATTTCTTCAAGGACAGAACAGTTAGAAGCAAAAGGGATTTTGCTGATTGCTCTAAAGATGTGGGTTTCATCTAGTCGAGGGGCTTACTCAACTTGAGTCCGAACACACATATGATCCGCAAACTAAATGTTCATGTTTACAATGCAAAGTTAAATATACCCAGTCCGAAATTTGAGCAGTTAGGTATTTAGGAACAGTAATCCAAAGTAAGTAAACTTCAAATAGGATTGGATAACAGATCTGAGGTCATCCCAGACTATAGATTGTAATATGGGTCAGTGAACCAGAACCTTTTTGAGGCTAAAAGTGTCCAATTGCCTCCTGTTTAAGTTCACTTCATGAAGCCATGAGGGGCTGCCTATCCATGAAGGATTGGATATGCTGATAGGCAACTATAGTTGCGAGCTTTCTGTTCAGTTCAGTTCAGTTGCTCAGACTCTTTGTGACCCCATGAATCGCAGCACGCCAGGCCTCCCTGTCCATCACCAACTCCCAGAGTTCACTCAGACTCACGTCCATCGAGTCCGTGATGCCATCCAGCCATCTCATCCTCTGTCGTCCCCTTCTCCTCCTGCCCCCAATCCCTCCCAGCATCAGAGTCTTTTCCAATGAGTCAACTCTTCGCATGAGGTGGCCAAAGTACTGGA
>SJYT01066637.1:549705-571074 GCA_006410635.1 Cephalophus harveyi
CATGAGGTGGCCAAAGTACTGGAGTTTCAGCTTTAGCATCATTCCTTCCAAAGAAATCCCAGGGTTGATCTCCTTCAGAATGGACTGGTTGGATCTCCTTGCAGTCCAAGGGACTCTCAAGAGTCTTCTCCAACACCATAGTTCAAAAGCATCAATTTTTCAGTGCTCAGCCTTCCTCACAGTCCAACTCTGCCTAATTCCTTATCTTGGCAAATGTTTTTCACTGATAGATAGAAATACTTTGCTCCCATTAGCAGGTTCAGACCAGTTTTGTCTCTGGAAATAATCCTGAATTTTGACAGTAAACAGGAAAGCCACCTAAGACTTAAAATTAAGTTATCCATACCCCAAGTCAATCTTCTTCTATATTTAAAGCTATATTGGAATTGTGATTTATGTAGCAGATCTCCTTTTCATGTTGTTTCCAGCTTTCAGATAGCTGTGTTTTTCCTAGTGACAAACTATGTCTTGACTTTTGACCAATATTTCATCCTTTATAGGACCAAGCCCATGTCTAAATTAGAAATCAAGACACATATTTTTAAACTTCAGTGCAGTGGTGAGAAGATTTTAACAGAGCTTAAAGATGCAGGTATTGTTAAATATCCTCAGCTGGCATCAAACTTTCCATATGAGGAATGTCAGTCAGTGCATTACCTTGGTGTATGTTTGGATATTGTATATGGTCTATCAGTGTGGAGCTTCTCTTGGTTTCTGTACCACCCTCAGCAACAATGTTCCATTTCATGGCTTGTCCCATTGGCTACAGACCATTGTGATGAACCAGGCATTTGATTATAATATTATATGCTATTATTTCCTTTTTATACAAAGCTGAGGATGGTCTTCTCTGAAATAAAGAGACCAATATTTGTGCGGCCTAATGAAAAATGGAATTTATTACACTCCTATTCATAAAATCTTCTCTTCTTTAGTCAGCAAATGCATATTGAAAACCAATTGTATTATAGATGAAAGGGATGGAAAAGTGAGTTTGGACACATTATCTATTTGTAAGCAATTTATGTTATTGTGGAAGAAGCTTAGAAATAATTATGTTATAATGTGACAAGTGTTTATAAAATTGGTAAATGCATGCTATGTAGTGGCAAAGGAGGTTACCAGTTTATGCTGGAGGGGCTGGTGCTAACAAATGTTAATTATTTTGCCACTTGTGCTCAGTGTGGCTTGCTAGTCAAGATAACAAATGAATTAAAGAACTCCTCCATGACAGAACGCATTTCTTTCTATATCTAAAACCTATTTTCTTGCCACATTCTAAAAGGCATTTCAAATTTTCTAAAATTACATGTGAGGTTCTTGCTATGCTTGTGATATTCTAATAATCTTCTCAATTTTAAATATACCTTTATCAAATGCAATTTCCACGCTGTCTGATATTTTTGAGACTATAGTCAACTCTAATAAGATATTTATAGAAAACAACCTGATGAACTTTTGCATATTTTAGTTACTCTGTTCAACTTTAAACAATATTTCCATGACACCCTGAAGACATTTATCAGCATAGTACATTCTGAATCAAGTTGATACAGGAGTTTTCTCCTAACCTTTTCAAAATGCCTTATTTCTTTAAAAAAGTTTTCTTGCACTTCAAGAGATAGCCAACTGTGTGAAGTCATCTTGGAAGCAGACCGAAAGCCCCATTCTAAGCAAGGAGCCTGGTAACCTTAGTTAATTGGATGCCCATTCTGAGAACTCTGTATAGTGAGACGTGTTAATTGCCTTGCCTTATCACAATATAATGATGCAATTAACTTGTATCACCACTATGGGCTGTTTGTTAGCACATTTTATTTCGAAGATATCAATACCCACAAAGATCAGCACACATTCTGTCTAGAAGGTATTGACATATAATTGTGCTGAAATATGCTTTTTAGTGGATATTCAACCTCTACTGACCATGATCTTTTAAAAATAAAATGTTCTCAGCATGAAGAGAAAGGAAAATGACTCTCTTGAAAAATTTAACTTATTTACATACTTTTTCCTTGCTCAGCAAATTTACATTTATGATCCTAGTTCAGCAAGCATTTTTCCCCCCTTTTGGCATGCTTGTCCTCAAGCTCCTGCACAACTTTTTTACAAGTTAGTGGTATCCAGGTAATTAGTTAAGGAGTTGATAATTTTTTTTAGTAGAAACTGTAGAGAAAATTAGCAGTATCTTGCATTTATGTGGGTAGTAAATTTGTTGTAATCCCAGTGTCCTGAAAATCACATCTCTGAAAAAAAGAGAAAATAAGTCTACCCTGTACTTGTTCCTTCATATGGGGAGAAAATGTCTGCATATTCACTACAGCCAATAAAATCTGCCATGATTGTCATGGAAGCAGGAAGCAAGAAGGATAAGGGCCAAAAGGATTGTTACCATAATGTTCTTTTTGTTTTGAAAAATGTGGGGTTGATAGCAGCGCTAAGGATAGTAACAGCATATTTGAAGTTAGCATTTTCTTGATGCTCCAGATGTGAAGGGAGAGTCTGCATGCATACATGCACACTCTTGTATCTTCATGGTTCTGCAAAAAGCAATTAGATTTAAGCAAGTGCATTATGCATTTCCCTTCTCCTGGCAAAATCGCTATGATTTAATATAATTATGTTGCTATCCACAAGTGAGCACCTCCATCTGTTTTCCACAATGGATTCAGCAAATAGTCTTGGATGGGTAAAGGATCTTAAGAACTGCTCCACAGATAAGCCTTTCCTGATGTCTGCAAATATCCAGGTGTAAGGCACTTGCTATCTCCTTTCATCAATAATAAATTCACAAATCCTTACCTTTCAGGCAATTTAAATTCAACTTTTAGGGACCCATAATTTTTGGAAGTTATTTGGTCAACTTTTCTTGGTTTACAAAGAAATGTTAAATTGTGCTTTTTCTGTGATTTCCTGGCTGCTTTTCCCAGTGTAAAGTTTTGTCTTCTGTGTTGTACTGGAAGGCATGTGTTAGATTAATTCTTTCATTTCATCCTTATCTGTACTACATACCATAACATGGAGCCCTGAAGTGCCTTGCTTTATGGATGATGGTAGAATAAAAGAAGACCTCCTTCAAAAGTAGATATTTTCATTAAATATGAATTCTGAAAGCCAGCATGTAATTTTATCCTGATATAAATAAATGTAAGGTAGAGAATCACTATCATACTTAGTCACAAAGAGTATATAATTTCATGCTGAGTTGTATTTGTATCTGCCAATAAGTACTTGAGCCAGTAAAATACTGTTTTTCAGTAACAACCTCACTACCAATCAGAACTGATGGTGTGTGTAATTAATGAACTTGAATTGAGATGATATTAGGTGGCTTTGGAATAAAATGAATTAATTATGGTGAATAATTCATTTTTCCCAGTACAACAGTGGTATCTTTTGTGCAAGAAATTCACAAAAGATATGCCTATTTTTATCTTAAAGGATTCCTGTAAGGAAATAAAATTTTCCTCTCAAGAGTAAGTGGTTTCTACCAACTCTTTCCTTGGTTTTTCCAGGAGGCAGAGAAACAAGCCAATGAGACGTGAAGAAAATTACTGAGCTTTTGATCTGTAAAATTTGGACACTGTCCATATTTATTAATGCCACATTCCATCTGCTTTTGTCTTCTTCAATAATGGTTGACAATTAGAGGATTTTGATTTCTTGGAATTTCTATCACTAAGATCAAGAGATTTAAGATGGATGTAGATAGTGTTTTATAATTTATAATAAAATGTTATATATACATTATATACATATAGTCTCATTTATATGCATATGTATTTGTATGGTATCATGGCTGAGAAATGTTAAATGACTGAATAGCATCTTGATCTATCAAACATGTTGGACTGAATATACAGTACACAATATATTTGTATGGTCTCAGAAGTGGGCTGAATGGCCGAATATTTATGTTCCTTTCACTGATATACAATACAAGCCTCTGCAGTCAATTTCCTACCTATAGCACAAATTGCATCAAGTATGCTTAAGAAGCAGCTTCCTCAGATACGTGCTCGATTATGATAAAATATTCTGTGGGAGAAAAGAGATGTTACATAGAAAATTTGTGTATATTAATATCCTACCTTAGTCAATACATGGAGAAGGCAATGGCACCCCACTCCAGTACTCTTGCCTGGAAAATCCCATGGACAGGGGAGCCTGGTGGGCTATAGTCCACGGGGTCGCAAAGAGTCAGACACGACTGAGCGACTTCACTTTCACTTTTCACTTTCATGTATTGGAGAAGGAAATGGCAGCCCACTCCAGTGTTCTTGCCTGGAGAATCCCAGGGACGGGGGAGCCTGGTGGGCTGCCGTCTATGGGGTCGCACAGAGTCGGACATGACTGAAGCGACTTAGCAGCAGCAGCCGCAGCAGTCAATACAAGTTAATAGCTATCAGCCTACTAAGTAAACCCCTGGAGGAAGGGATGTCAACCCACTCCAGTATTCTTGCCTGGAGAATTCTATGGACAGAGGAACCTGGCAGGCTACAGCCCATGGGGTTATACATGCTTAATATACAGGCAGTTTATTTTTGATAATTTTTAACATTGTTTCCTACTTTGATTTTTCTTTTCAATTCACATTATTTTGATTTGAAGTTGAACACCTCTTTGTTAGATTCACAACCCCTCCCATTTTTTTCATTTTACCCTAGTTAAAAACATTAATCTTTCCAAAATAATAATGTACTACAATACCAGAATCATATGTATTAAATTCAGAGATTCTTTAAAAGTATACTGTTGTTTGCCATTAAACAAAAAGACAAATAAACAGAAATAGCACAAAGGATAATCAGAATTTTAGCATTTAATACTCATTTGGCTCATGAGATAATTGTTTATACATACTTTTGGTACATAGACCTGTGTTTACTTTAGAATGTGTAGCTGCATAGTTTTGTTTTCCAAATTAATATCTTTTCAATGTATTCAATGTGTAACTAAATAAAAAACCGACACCCAAGTTACCATCTTTTAACATTTTCTTGGCCTAAGATGGAGTTCTTCTTTGCTATAGTATTTGATTCCTTTAAATTTCTTTTTAATGCATTCAACTCCTTATCTTTTTTATTCTAAAATATTTCTTTTAAAACTTACTTTTTTGCCTCCTTGTAAAGAAAATATCGTCTTTAGTGTATAATTTTTCTTAACTTGTTTGAAAGATATTAGTAAAGGAATTCTCTCCATATTTTTTTTCTCCCTGGAAACTCTGATCATCTACTTTTCTTCATTAAGCCAAAGTCTGTTTTTCATCTGTGGGTCCTTGAAGAAGGTGGAGCATTTGCTGAAGGTTGATGCCTACATGTTCTATTGATTCCGCTCTGTAATATCTCTCATCTGTCTCCTACTTTCCATTTCCAAAGCTTGTTCTCTAAACTATCACACAAATTAAGATGTCAACTTTCCAGACTCTTATCTCTCACTTCCATATTATTACATTCTGACATATAAATAATCTTTTGAAAATACATGTAACTTTTCATCAATTTTTTTAAAATCACATTTTCAAATAAAATCAAAACTCTTANGCTTGTTCTCTAAACTATCACACAAATTAAGATGTCAACTTTCCAGACTCTTATCTCTCACTTCCATATTATTACATTCTGACATATAAATAATCTTTTGAAAATACATGTAACTTTTCATCAATTTTTTTAAAATCACATTTTCAAATAAAATCAAAACTCTTAAATGTCACATGTAGTAATCTTTATTATTTTGCACTTGGTTTATTTTTTCAAAATTAATTAGAATTATTAATTTCTTCTATCAGTTTTAACTCTGTACTCATCCCTGTGGGTTCTTTGCACTTTCCTGCAGTGATTTCAGCAGCCATCTTTTGTGTGGTATGTCTCATTCTGACATCCTCTGCCCTTCATGTGCACCCCTAGCACATGGGAAGCCTTTAACCATGAGTCTCTTAACTGCATATGGCTTTCCCAGGTGTATTATAATTATATATACTTGAATTATTCTTCCTCTTAAGCAGCAAGCCTTATAGAGACAGAATCTGCACATGAATCATCTTGGTATATTGCTGGTGTGGTGCTTTGCACTTAATGAGCCCTTAATAATGACTCAATGAATAAAAAT
The DNA here is from genome assembly GCA_006410635.1 of Cephalophus harveyi. Classification (NCBI taxonomy): domain Eukaryota; kingdom Metazoa; phylum Chordata; class Mammalia; order Artiodactyla; family Bovidae; genus Cephalophus; species Cephalophus harveyi. Next base: position 555,817 of record SJYT01066637.1, read on the forward strand.
GAAATGGTTAATTAGGTGATACATAATGTTCTGGAGTGATCTATACCTAGAGTGGCCAATAGGTCAGAAACAAAATGCTTATATTGGGCTTCCTGTGTTAACTTTTTCAGCAAAGTTTACCATAGGAAGGATTGCTAATAAGTTTCCTCAAGGAGATTAGCCTCATTGAGAAGACTAGGTAAAGTGTGATTTAGGAACAAATAATAAAATGCAATATAGTAGGGTTCAGTAAAGATGTAGAACATAAATGCCACACACATATGGATGAAGAGGGAATATTCTGAGAAAGAGTTAAGGCTACACATAGTTGAATGTTGAATCATGTAGAACTGATAGAATTTAAATAGGCAGAGGAGAAGTGAGGATGACCTTTTGAATTGAGTTCTGTTTAGTAATGTCTTCAGTGAAGGTAAAATTAGAGCCCAAACCAAAAATGCATAATGTGTATTAGGTTGAATGCTCTCTTCCATTGATTTCTAGATTTTATCCCAGAAGTAGAAATTATTCAGGGGTGTTGCTGGATTTGAATAAATATCAAAGCAACTCTGTATATTTCCCTCTGCTAAAGCTGCTTTCAAGACTCTAGAAATTCCACATAGGAGAGATGTTCACATTTTTTGATAGTAAAATCAAAATTCTAGAATTAGCATTTTTATGTCACTTCATTTTACAAACAACAATTCAAACTAGGCATTGACTAATCTTTGTAGAAAAGTCAATAGAAACAACCACTTTTAGCAACAATAGACTATTGTTCTTTTACCCAACAAGCTTAGGAATTATTCTAGCAAATCGTTACCTTTGTGACTGGCCCATATTTTTAAAACATTCAGCTCAGTTCGGTTCAGTTCATTTGCTCAGTCATGTCCGACTCTTTGCGACCTCATAAATTGCAGCACGCCAGGCCTCCCTGTCCAGCACCAACACCCGGAGTTCACTCAAACTCATGCCCATCGAGTCAGTGATGCCATCCAGCCATCTCATCCTCTGTTGCCCCCTTTTCCTCCTGCCCCCAATCCCTCCCAGCATCAGGGTCTTTTCCAATGAATCAACTCTTCGCATGAGGTGGCTAAAGTACTGGAGTTTCAGCTTTAGCATCATTCCTTCCAAAGAACACCCAGGGCTGATCTCCTTTAGAAAGGAATGGTTGGATCTCCTTGCAGTCCAAGGGACTCTCAAGAGTCTTCTCCAACACCACAGTTCAAAAGCATCAATTCTTTGGCGCTCAGCTTTCTTCACAGTCCAACTCTCACATCCATACATGACCATGGAAAAACCATAACCTTGACTAGATGAACCTTTGTTGGCAAAGTAATGTCTCTGCTTTTGAATATGCTATCTAGGTTGGTCATAACTTTTCTTCCAAGGAGTAAGCGTCTTTTAATTTCATGGCTGCAGTCACCATCTGCAGTGATTTTTGGAACCCCAAAAAATAAAGTCTGACACTGTTTCCCTACCTATTTCCCATGAAGTGATTTGACTGGATGCCTTGATCTTCGTTTTCTGAATGTTGAGCTTTAAGCCAACTTTTTCACTCTCCTCTTTCACTTTCATCAAGAAGCTTTTTAGCTCCTCTTCACTTTCTGCCATAAGGGTGGTGTCATCTGCATATCTGAGGTTGTTGATATTTCTCCCGGCAATCTTGATTCCAGCTTGTGCTTCATCCAGCCCAGCGTTTCTAATGATGTACTCTGCATATAAGTTAAATAAGCAGGGTGACAATATACAGCCTTGACGGACTCCTTTTCCTATTTGGAACCAGTCTCTTGTTCCATGTCCAGTTCTGTTGCTTCCTGACCTGCATATAGATTTCTCAAGAGGCAGGTCAGGTGCTCTGGTATTCCCATCTTTTTCAGAATTTTCCACAGTTTATTGTGATCCACACAGTCAAAGGCTTTGTTTGGCATAGTCAATAAAGCAGAAGTAGATGTTTTTCTGGAGCTCTCTTGCTTTTTCCATGATCCAGTGGATGTTGGCAATTTGATCTCTGGTTCCTCTGCCTTTTCTAAAACTAGCTTGAAATCTAAATGGTATTAATAACACAGCACATGAATAATTGATAACATTTACTATACTTAATATTTTAAGCAAACATTCATGATCCTCAAGGAGACTATGTACTTAAAGAGCTAAAGGAAATAGTGAAGTTTCTGCGATTTGATTAACTGATACCTCTAAGGACCTGACCTGTTCACCTGCTGAAATGCTAACTATGCAAAGGTGAAAGCATATAAGAGAATAATTATAATTACCTTGGATTAGTCCAAGAAAAAATTCACTATATAATTTAAAGGTACATTCAACAGTTTGCCAAAGGATCCAAATTAAAGATTTTCTTTTAATTCCCTGATGGCTTAGTAGGTAAAGAATCCACTTGCAATGTAGGAGACCTGGATTCTATCCCTGAGTCAGGAAGATCCCCTGGAGAAGAGAATGGCTACCCACTTCAGTACTCTTGCCTGAAGAATTCCATGGACAGAGGAGCCTTGTGGACTACAGTCCTTGGGGTCACAAAGAGTCTGACATGAGTAACAAACACTTTAATTATTAATTTTAATATATTCCAGTTAATATTTGTAGCTCCTCTAATGACATAACAGCAAAATTATTACACTGAGAAGTCACTGAAAGAGGCTAGAGAAATCTTGTCTGTTTACAAATTTTCATAGGGTGCAGACTTCCACAGGTTTATTTACTCTTAAATTTTGCCTTTTATATTGTTCTTTTATTATTACTTTTTTTTTTTTTAATTTAAGGAGTGTTCCTCTTGCTCCACTATTGTATGTCCAGATCTAGAAACCTTCCAGGTACCAGCAGAAGTTTCACTCAACCCTAAATACTTTAGTATTCTTCTTGGCTGGAAGTCATCTCTCTCCTTCCCAAGTCTTCATACTTGACATTTCCTCTTAGGTTCTGTATACTTACCATTTGCCATCATTCTTAACTATATTAATTGCATTTTTAATTATAAAAAATTATATCTAATGTGAAACTTTACTCTGCTTTAGATGAATGTCCTATGATTATGTATCAAATCAATATAAGAGAAAGCTGGGTGAAGAGTACATAGGAACTTTTCTATTCTATTTTTGCAACTCTTCTTTGAGTTCAGCTTTTAAAAATCTTTTTAATAGAACACATGGTTGGTTATACTTGAGCAGAATGTTTGAAGTCAACCAAGTGATGGTGTTATGTAATTATAAGTCTGTGAAAATGCACAAACAAGAGGATAAATAATAGATCTCAGACCAGAGCCTTTGTCAGCTTTCCCTGAACTTGTAAAATAAAGATGGAGCTGATAAAAACTTCTAAAACTCTACAAAAGATAGAGATCCCTCATTTCAATATTTTTGTCAATCCACAACCTTCTTGAGGTCATTTGCTGACCAACAGTCCTTTCCCAAGTATATTTTTTTCTTTCAGACAAAATTTAGGCTACTGAAATCTTTGAAAGAAGATGAATATATATGAATAAGTTGTTATAGAGAGCAAAAAATTTTGTTTTAATGAAACTACATATCTTTGCCTTAACTTTTCTCTGGAATAAATGTCTATATAAAGGGAAAGGATAAATTTTTTTTAAATGATTGATTAATTCAGTCTAAAAAATAAAGAAATTTACTACTTCCAGATACAGTGACCAAAAAAAGTCTGACATCTGTGGTTGATCCATTCATTAAAAGAAGACAATCTGTGCGGCCCATTTCTGTAACTCTTTTGCAGACTGGCTAAACTTTTCATTCTCATAAAATTGGAGATGGGCTGTTTGGTTTATTGGTAATTGCTCCACAAGCAGAATGGTCCTATGTTTGCCAGTCCACAAACTCCATAGATGTTTATCCACTCACTGCAGTGCCAGCCTGCTGCATTATTTCAGCAAGCAACGTTTCCTTGATGAAAAAAAGAGCAGCTGCTCACTCAAAATAAACTTGTTTCTGTTTATGCTGTCAGCAGAAAGCTGTTTTAAAAAATCATTAGATGTGTCATGCTGTTGCAGTATGTTAAATTGTGAAACTAAAGAAACATTCCTGAAAGATAAGCACCATGTTACCTCCATGCTTTCATCAGAGTGTTTCTATCTTCCTCCTGAATTATTCAAATACAGAGAAGACGGGTGATATCAGGCATTAAGACACAATGTTAATGATGCCAAGATGATGGCTTGTAGCTTCTTCAAGGTTAGTGAGCTATAGAAAAAGGAAAATATGTAGAAAATAAGATCAGGTGACCTTACTGATGATGGCTCTACCAACGATAATGTCTATGACCTGGGATATGTCTCTGGATTCATCTGAGCTGCATTTTTAATGTAATCTAAATGGTCTCTTAAGGACATCACATGTTATCATGTGATGTTGCTTGTTAACATTTTTATCAGTTTTGAAAATATGCATGACTGATATAAATTTATTCTGACCTTTTTTAAATTACCAAAAGCTCTGTTTTACTAAAACAGCCAATAAAGATATCTTTAAGAGTGACTCATTTACTTTGTCAAGCTAAAACATCTAGAAGTAGACTTTGAATTTTTTCCACCAGTTATCACTGGTAAAATATGGTGATGTTTGTTGTTGTTGTTTAGTTGCCAAGTCATGGCCCACTCTTTGAGACTCTATGTACTGTAGCCCACCAGGCTTGTCTGTCCATGGGATTTCTCAGGCAAGAATACTGGAGTAGTTTGCCATTTCCTTCTCCAGATGATCTTCCCAACCCGGTGATTGAACCCGTGTCTTTTGCTTGACAAGTGGACTTTTCACCACTAAGCCATCACCAAACTGGACTTCCCAGTTGGCACTAGTGGTAAACAATCCACCTGCAATGCAAGAGATGAAGGAGATGCAAGAGATGCAGTTTCAATCCCTGGATTGGGAAGATCCCCTGGAGGAGGGCATGGCAACCCACTCCAGTATTCTTGCCAGGAAATCCCATGAACAAAGGAGCCTGGCAGGCTACAGTCCATAGGGTTGCAAAGAGTTGGGCACAACTGGAGCAACTGAGCACACACACATCACCATACTGCTAGTGTGGTATTCATTAGAATACTGGATTTTCTTCATTAGGACCTAATAGCATCAAAAATAATCATCTAAAAGAAAACAAGTAGAAAAGTAGCTTATTTGTTTCTTTCCCAACTTTTGTGAAATAAAAAAAGCGTCTGCCTCTGATGCGGGAGACCTGGGTTCGATCCCTGGGTCGGGAAGATCCCCTGGAGAAGGAAATGGCAATCCACTCCAGTATTCTTGCCTGGAGAATCCCATGGGCGGAGAAGCCTAGGAGGTTACAGTCCACGGGGTCGCAAAGAGTCGGACACGACTGAGCGACTTCACCTCACCTCAAACATATATACATACATGCACAAAAATGTAGAGTAAGATATTACAGAACTATATAAAAGCTGTTTTACTTTGGAAGAGATAATTATATGGGAGATCTCCATTTTATGTTTTATACTTTCATAATATTTGAAGATTTACAGTTCTTTTTCATAGCCTTTGCTTTATTAAGTCCTCTTAATAGCCCCAAGAACTTAAAATACTACACCAAGGACAAGAAGATCCTAAGGTTAAGCCAATGTAGGCTCTTAAACCAAATATAATCTTGGGTTAGGATTCTGGAGATTAGGAACTGAATATGCTGCCTATACAAACCATGAACGAGCATTCTGGAGATAATTCCTCATTTGTCCCCATGAACAGTAACACCTGAGCAACACATGGATCAGGACCTCCTGGTGATTGTACTTCAAGACATTCCATGGTAAAGCTGTGACATCTCATCATTGGATCACCACCACCATCTATGTTTTCAGAGTCATTGAAATTCTACTTAAACTTGACTCTCAAAAAGGACTCCTTCTCCTCTAATTTCTCCAACTCTGCTCTCACTGTAGAGTGTAAGTCTTTTTCTAACCCAAGTTTCCATAGATTGCACACCAATTTTTTCCAAGGATGCCTACGTTGTGTTGACTCCATCCAGCCCCAGGTCATTCCCTAAAAGGTTCAGATTAACCAGGCTTTAACTGCTTCTGAGAACTGACATGATATGCTGGCAGCAATCAGGCATCAAATTGCAATTCTCTAACCTAAGTGTCTCCACACAATTTGGACATTTTTGAACCCTGCACTGTTCTTCCATCATCCTGAACATCATTTTCCCCATCATCCAGAATTTTCACATGATTGTGCTTGAGGGCACGAGCAAACTCCTGACAGCACTTTATTGTGAAAGAACAGTCTGGCAAGTCCGGGTTCTGCAGGTTGTGATCTGGAGGGCTTAGTGTCTCTCACAGAAACTTAACTCCCTCATATCCCAGGTTATTCTTCCACAGATTCAGTTTTATAAAGCTCTTGTTCTGGAGAAGAACATCTGACAAAAAACCTATACCTGGGATGCACCAAGCTGGCAGAACCAGTGTACCAGTCTCTCTAAGACACACTTGGGGTGAGTCAGGGAAGCACACAGCAGCTTTACATCATCATCTTGGAGCTGAGGAAATTTCAATTATACTCGAGTCATTCCCTGGGTGCTGGTGAGAAGCACGGCCAGTTCTGATGGCTGGCTGCCAACAAGTTGCATTTCTCTAGCGGCAGCTGTTTAGGGGAACACTTGGACATCTTTGTGGGCCCCCAAAGTCTTTTAAGCTCAACGTTAGAGAGATCATTGTCCCCCAGCCTGAGGAAACTCAGACTTGAGTTCTTGCTGAGTTCTATAAAGAGCTAATGACAAACCCAAGAGGTGAGGCCACACAATTCTGACCACTGACACTTGAAGTTGCAGGTTGAGTGCCTCAGAGTTCTAAAAAATCATCATAGACACAGTAATCCCTAAGTTGTTAGGGCTCAGGTCCAGCTGGGTTAGCTTGTGGTTACCACGAAGCATGGGACAGGCTCTTTCAGAATCCTCACAGAAGACATGAGTTTGCACACCAGTGTCTGAGAACTGTGTACCATCATCTCCCTAAAGAAAGCGTGTTAGAATCTTCGTAATCTATCTTCCCACCCTGCAAACCTTGGCCCCAGAAAAACAATGATCGTATTTTTCAATTTATTTATTTTTAGCTGTAAATGGAATCATATAGCATCCTCTCCATCTTTTTCTTCTTTCAATCAATATATTGATTTTTAGATTCCACCATGCTATAGTGTATTCACATAGTAGTTAGCTCCTTGGCATTGCTGATTGCATTATACAAATATGCCACAGTTTGGTTTTCATTTCTCTCTAGATGAATATCTGCATTATTTTCAGGTTTTTCCTATTAATAATTTGATAAACATTCATGTACAAGTATTTTATAGGCAAATGCTGTATTTTTCTTGGGTACATTCCCAACACTAACACTGTTGGATCACAGGATAGAAATATGTTTAACCTTACAAGAAACTGCTGAAGAGTTTTCCGGTGTGGTTGTACAGAAAGAGCTGTAGTTTCTTACAGGAATGTATGAGAGTTTCAGTGGTTCCTTATACTTGTCAACACTTGATGTCATTAGCTGTTTAAATATTAGTTATTCTTAGGGGTACCCACTGGTATCTCTTCATAGTTTACATTTTATTTCCCTGGTAATAAAAAAAAAATGCTGGCCATCTTTTCCCATGCTGATTTATATATCTTCTTTTGTGAACTGTCTGTTCAAAGATTTTGCCCATTTAAAAAATGTTGCAGTTTGTCCTTTTATTATTAAGTTCTAAGAGCTCTTGCAAGTACATTGTCAGCTGCATGTGTTACAAACATTTTCTCCTAAGATGTAGCTCATCTTTTTATTTTCTTAAGAGTAAGTTGAAAAGTTGAAAATGTTTGGTCTTTGATAAACTCCAGCTGATCATTTTTTAAAGACATTTTGTGTTCTGGAAATCTTGGCCAACCTAAAAGTTGCCAAGATTATCTCCTATATTTTCTTCTAGAAGTTTTCTCATTTTACCCTTTGTGTTAGGTCTTTTTTTTTTTTTACTTATTATCAGAAAATACATGACAATATTTTTAGTGAAAATATGGTACTTTTAACATAAATAAATGTAGGCTTTTAGAAGCCAATTTCAAATTGTTCTCTCAATAGTATTTATATTAATAAAAGGTCTGATTTATAAAAATATCTTTCATCTTAGGGAAGAAAGCTACACTGTAAATCATATCCTCAGTCTACCTGTGGAGGAGAGAATTTTTCTTCTCACTCCATCTTATCTTTTTATACAAAAACATCCTTCAGTTTAAGAAGTTTCCTATAGTGCTTGACACAATCCGTCTAGTTAACATTAATAGAAATGTTTTCTGAATTGTCACCATCTGTCCCACAATTTGCTGGCTCTTAAAAAATAATACATTACTTCTGTATGATTTAGTCCATGTCATGAAAAAGTGGGGTCAAACATAAATAAAGGTGTAATTATAATGTTATAAAAGAAAGGTCAGAAAAATAAAAAGAGGGTGTTATTGGCACTCATAGAGCTTGTAACCACGTTAAGGCTGTGGATGGGAGCTTCCCAGGACAGGCTTTAGCATCCAAACAGTAACTGGTATTGGATATACCACATACTCCTGGACAGACCATATTATTTGGGGAAAAAAAATAGTATGAGAAAATGATTTTTCTTAGGATGGTCCCAACTTTTTTTCCTTCCAGCTTTAGTTGAGAGAGAGATCACTATGGGTACACTAAATCAGTCCATCTGAACCCCAGTACTTCTGATACTATTTTCTTTCTGAGTCTTGAACAGACAGACAGATCTGTTATAGACTGTTAGCAAAAAGGCAAGGCTTCTCTTTGAATGGTTCTTTTCCCCTTGGGGTTGTATTTACCCACCTCCTCTCCACTTTTATTTTATCTTAAGTCTTGGGGTCCAGGTAAGGAATGCTGTTCATAGCCAGTGACCTGGTGTCTGGCTGCTGCCATTTCTTTATGTGGCTGGTCTTCTTAACAGAATCAGGATATGGTTGGAAATTTTGTTCTTCTCATATGTAGAGCCTAGAAGTAAATACAACACCTGCAGGAATAAAATTTCAGAAGTCTTTTTATTGACTTATGACTTTCATTGTAACTTATTTTTACCTGCGTTTATTTAGCACATACTGTATGCCAAGAACTAGGCTCAGTGCTGGGATATAAATGAAATAAGACAGAAACACCTGCTTTCTTCCAAAGCTGAAATGAAATGGGAATGAGTAACACTGAACAGAGATTTGATGAGTAGTATAATGATAAGTATTGTGCTATAGCACATGTAACAAAGGACTGAGGAAGTGACATCTCAACTGAGGCTTGAGTAGGCAATAGAGCAGGAACAGGAGAATTCCAGGAAAAAAGACAAGACATGAAACAACTTTGAGGTGGAGAGGCGCATGGCACATTTAAATGTATTGGCTGAAAGAGGGCCAATATAGTTGTCACATAGAGACACCAGGAGCCACAGGGGCTAAAGAGTATTTAGGGCCAGATCTCCATAGGTCTTTGAGCATACCTAGCATTTGAACAGGAGAATTCCAGGAAAAAAGACAAGACATGAAACAACTTTGAGGTGGAGAGGCGCATGGCACATTTAAATGTATTGGCTGAAAGAGGGCCAATATAGTTGTCACATAGAGACACCAGGAGCCACAGGGGCTAAAGAGTATTTAGGGCCAGATCTCCATAGATCTTTGAGCATACCTAGCATTTTATCATTCAGTTGGAATGCTTTGGATTTGGGGGCAGACATCAGAAAATCTTAACACTGACTGGCTTCAAAACTGGGGATTTTTTTTGTGTGTGTGTGCCTATATTAAAATAAGTCGTAAGCTAAGAAAACTTGGGTTAATTCAGTAAGTTATATTATCAATTTATTTCTGGTTTGTTTTTTTTTTTTGAATGACAATCTCAGGATGTTAGTAGTTCCCTCTCATGTTTGCAAGATGCCTGCATCAGTTTCATGTATTACATTCTCACATGCCAATATCCAGAGCTATAAACATATTTACCTTGATTACCTTTTTCAAAATGAATGATTTCCATAAGTACCCTGAAAACTTCTCTTTTATCTCATTGGACAGAATGGGTCACAGGACCGTTAGCTTTCTACACCAGTCACTGGTGATGTGGAATGTGACAACCATAACTGGAGTCACTCACAGAATGCATGGGGGATGAGAAAATGGAGGCACTGAATACATGCAACTCTTTACACTAATAGTCTGTGTGTGGGGAGAAGGTTGGGAGACAAAATGGCAGATGGAGTGAAATTTAATCTCAACTAGCCATAATGTCTCTAATTCTTTGGCAACTTTTCAAACTGAAGTGTTTCCATCTTGGTCAGAGGGCGAAAATGGCTGTTGGTTGGGCCACCAGTTGTGGTGTTTTCCTAAGAAAAGATTTAAACTGTATCAAAACTGAGACCAGAGCAACTGAAAGCAATAAGCATGAAAAAAATGTAATACTGTTAAACGATTTTCCCCAATATGAAAAAAAAAAATAGAACATTTAGTTAGTAGTATAATCATTCAACATGGAAAAAAAGAAGTAAGAGATAACAGAGGAAAAACATCTAGGTTATAACAGTAATACACAGGAGATGTGACAGCAGCCTGTCTAATTAGGGCAGAGAAAAACAGCTATTTTATAACAAATATACTTAGTAACTAACATCAATGAGAACTGGCAGTGTAGTGGCAGACAAAGGAAGGAGAAAGGTTAGTCTTGACACTCAGGATTCTGGTTTGGACAGCTGGTTAGCGAGAGGTCCCATTCACTGTGATGGGAACACTGGAGAGATAGCAGAGGAGTGGGTTTGGGGTACGTTGAATTTGAGTTGTTAACAAGATGTTCAAGTGGAGATATCTGGTGGTCAGTATAGCTCAGGGGAGAGGCGTAACTCTAAATATAATTTTTCTGGTATTCAGGATAAAATTGAAATCAGACATGAGTAGATGAGATGAGCTAAAAGAATACAGATCAAGAACAGAGTGCTTAGAATGGTACTGAAAGATGCCAAGCTTTAGGGGTTGGGAGAGGAAGAGTCTCTGACAGTGAAGTGAAAGTTGCTCTGTTTTGACTGACTGACTGCAACCCCACGGACTATACAGTCCTCCAGGCCAGAATACTGGAGTGGGTAACCATTCCCTTCTCCAGCAGATGTTCCCAACCCAGGAATCGAACAGGGGTATCCTGCATTGCAGACAGATTTTTTTTTACCAACTGAGCTATCAGGGAAGTCCTGAAATTGGCTCTAAGAAGTTGGAGGAAAGCTAGTGGAATATTATGTCATGAAAATAATTTTTCCTTTAAGAGGGAATATATACCTCTATCAAATATTTCTGATAATCCCAGTAACATGAACAAAGAATTATAAACATTGGATTTGGTGATTAAAGAGTGGTACTCTTAACAAGAGTAACTTGGATAGAATGGTGTCACAATTCAGGCTGGAGTGAATTGAATCGTCAATGGATAAGTAGGAAAAGGAATTTCCAGTAAGAAGAAGTACTGGGCATGAATATAGATTACTTTGTTTATAGTAAGGAAAAGTTTTCTTTACCATTAAATGTTCATACTTGGCACAGCACATATTTTATACCAGGAAAAACTTTTCTTTGTTCTTAAATTTTCATGCTTGAAATGGAAAGGTGTTAATCAATCCCCAAAAGAGTAGAACATGCAAAAATTGAGATGAAAATATGGCATCTATTGTGAATAACACTCAATAACTTACAGCTTTTCTTCCATACATTATTTATTTATGCCATGAAATCATAATCTAAAAAGTTGTTTGATAAAACCTGTGAGAATAATCTGCCACAGAGTTTGGGAACAAATGATACCATTACTGTACTGCTTTAGAAACTTTAGCCTTCTTGGATTTCTAAATTGATATTTTAACAGAAGATGATTAAAGAGACTCCTTCAACCATCAGAAAGTATATCTGATAGCACCACACAATAGATTCTGACATCGGACTAGATTACTGAAGTATGGACTATGAATGGAAGAGAACAGAGGTGAAAGTATCATCATTAATCAAGGTGCTTCATAGATGACTAGTTATTGGACACACAATCCATATGCTCCTTCATTCAGTTTCATATGAGAAAATATCTGTCACTTGATAAGGTAGATTAGCTTATGAGACATGAGAATAATTGTTCCCTATATTGAGAACTAAGTCCAATAAAACTATTTGTGAATTTATGGATGATTGAAAATACCATTTTAAAAATAATGTATGGTAGCTTCCCTGGTGGCTCGGCTCAGCTGGTAAAGAATCCACCTGCAAAATGGGTTGGGAAGATCTCCTGGAGAAGGGAAAGGCTACCCCCTCCAGTATTCTGACCTGGAAAATTCCATGGACTCACAAAGAGTCAGACACGATTGAGCCACTTTCACTTTCACTTTCATGTTAGCTTAGGAAAGCATTATGTTTTTCTATTCTTTACTAAAATAATTTTACTAAATTGAAAATATGTTGGATTAGGCCTTATGTAAAGAAGGCTTCTAAATGGAATATATATAATCATCTATATTAGGTAGATTGACCTTGATTAAGAAACTGAGTCAATTCTAAATATTCCAATGACTTCAACTGAACAGTAGTATGCTATTTTTTACTATTGTACTCTGATTTCCTAACTTACCAGATTGATGAATGGCATACCTTGCATCTACAAATTAGCCCTAATGAGTCAGGCCTATAAAAATTTAAGATTCTCACAGTTTAAAATATCTGGGAAAAGATTACCCTAATGGTTTGTCTTGGATGAGTTTCATCCTTGTTCTTTCTTAGGAGAGTACTAATTGAATTTTTCACTTATTATCTGTGGTAATTTCTATGCTTTGAAGATCTGCATATATGCCCAGGAATGTATTCTGTGTTGTCCCAAGTGAGAACAGTAATGCATTTATGAAACACTCCAGTCAGAATCTATCCCAATAATAAATGCAAGATCTAGTCAGCAGTTCTATCTTTGATGGATTGTGTTGTCAAGGCTTTCAATGAATTGGTAATTTCTACTTTTAAGCAGTTTTCTAAGAAAGATGAAATTATTGAATATGAATAAGGACCTGAAGTGAAGTGAAAGTTGCTCAGTCGTGTCCGACTCTTTGTGACCCCAAGGACTATGCAGTCCATGGAATTCTCCAGGCCAGAATACTAGAGAGGATAGCCTTTCCCTTTTCCAGAGTATCTTTCCAACCCAGAGATCGAACCCAAGTCTCCCACATTGCAGGCATATTATTTACCAGCTGAGCCTTAAATAAGTACATAACCATCAAATTATGTTGTATTCACTATCTTGATTTAGTTAGAATAAAGCCACCCAATTTAAAGTACAAGTGTCAGGTTATAATCTATTTCAACATAATTGAAAAAATGTCACTTAGGTGATTTCATGTTTGTATTATTTCCATAAATGTTCCTACATGCTCCTAAAGAGTGGTTGCAATGATCCTCAGCCTTTTTTCAAGGAATAAATACAGAAACCCTGATTTCATGATTATATTTTTCTATTTAGATAGTCGTTGAATTTTAAGTAGCAGTTTCATGCTTGACATTGTGCTGTGTCCTATTACATTTTATAATACAAAACTCCATGGTTCTCAACCTACCCCCCCCTTTTTTTTTTTTTAATCCTATTTCACTTTGCCTTTCAGGCATCCCTTCCTCTCTCTGTCTTCCTTATGTGTTGATTTTCCTTACATAATGTCTAGGTTTCTCTCTCTCAACTCACCCAACTCTCCAGAGGTGATTGTAACTCTCACTTTCTTTTTGGGGAGGAGGCAACATAACACAGTAGATAAGCCTTAAGATTTGGCATGACTTGCACCTAGAAAAATAGTCTATAACTAGGAATTCAAACTTAAGAGCCACAAAAACATCTTTAGCATTGAAGTAAGATGAGGAAAATGTTACAGTCAGTGTAGAGATGATGGCAAAAGAATGCTTATGCCTAACCACAATGTCCAGTCTTAGACGGATGCCTATTCTACTTCAAGAGTGAGATCTAGTCTTCAGTGGAGAATTAATTAAGGGAAGACCGATAAGTGATCTCAACTTTTAACTTAGCTGAATTAGAAAAGAGCTTTTTCTGACCTCACATTAAAATCAGTTTCATTGATGGAAGCTCTGGGATTCATAAGCTCCAACCTTAATTACCTAGGAAAGGATTTATCTTGTTCAGAAAGCATAATATGTAGCAGGCTCAGAGGGTAAAGTGTCTGCCTACAGTGCGGGAGACCTGGGTTCGATCCCTGGGTCAGGAAGACCCTCTGGAGAAGGAAATGACAACCCACTCCAGTACTCTTGCCTGGAAAATCCCATGGACGGAGGAGCGTAGTAGGCTACAGTCCATGGGGCTGCAAAGAGTCAGACACTACTGAGCGACTTCAGTTCAGTTTTTTAATAAACTCAGTGATGCATAATGATTGTAATTGTAGCTATCTTGTGAATGAATTACACTTTGCCCTCCCCACCCCTTCCTCTTCTGAGGGCAGTTTTTCATCAATATATAAAAACTCATAAAATTTTCAAAATAATTTCATTGCTTCATTTCAATAGCACTAGATATTTATTCGGAGAAGGCAATGGCACCCCACTCCAGTACTCTTGCCTGGAAAATCCCATGGACGGAGGAGCCTGGTAGGCTTCAGTCCATGGGGTCGCTGAGTCAGACACGACTGAGCGATTTCACTTTGACTTTTCACTTTCATGCATTGGAGAAGGAAATGGCAACCCACTCCAGTGTTCTTGCCTGGAGAATCCCAGGGATGGCGGAGCCCAGTGGGCTGCCATCTGTGGGGTCGCACAGAGTCGGACACGACTGAAGCGAGTTAGCAGCAGCAGCAGCAGATATTTATTGGGCAGCTCTTGCTTTTGTTTGCTTTCCTTACCCTTTTTTGTAGCAGTACCTTGATTTTCTTTGGAGAACTCTCTACTCTTATGTAAAATGGTCCTGGTGAAGTTAATTATCAAGGGGCCAAGCCTCTTATGGGCATGGGACCTAAGTTCAGACAATCAGGCTCTTCTTATAATTTGAATATTGGTGAATTGTTACAGTTCAGTTCAGTTCAGTCACTCAGTCGTGTCCGACTCTTTGCGACCCCATGAATCGCAGCACGCCAGGCCTCTCTGTTCATCACCATCTCTCGGAGTTCACTCAGACTCACATCCATCGAGTCAGTGATGCCATCCAGCCATCTCATCCTCGGTCGTCCCCTTCTCCTCCTGCCCCCAATCCCTCCCAGCATCAGAGTCTTTTCCAATGAGTCAACTCTTCGCATGAGGTGGCCAAAGTACTGG
>SJYT01066637.1:571471-603866 GCA_006410635.1 Cephalophus harveyi
GCAATCTTGATTCCAGCTTGTGTTTCTTCCAGTCCAGCGTTTCTCATGATGTACTCTGCATATAAGTTAAATAAGCAGGGTGACAATATACAGCCTTGACGCACTCCTTTTCCTATTTGGAACCAGTCTGTTGTTCCATGTCCAGTCCTAACTGTTGCTTCCTGACCTGCATACAGATTTCTCAAGAGGCAGGTTAGGTGGTCTGGTATTCCCATCTGTTTCAGAATTTTCCACAGTTTATTGTGATCCACACAGTCAAAGGCTTTGGCATAGTCGATAAAGCAGAAGTAGATGTTTTTCTGGAACTCTCTTGCTTTTTCCATGATCCAGCGGATGTTGGCAATTTGATCTCTGGTTCCTCTGCCTTTTCTAAAGCCAGCTTGAATTGTTACAAGGAGAAGAAATTATCCAATCATGGGGCCCTGAAAAGACCCTTGTGTTCCTGCTCCCTTTATTGACCCAACTGCTTTGATACCTGAACTTCCCAAGGTTTGTTCTTTCAGGTCTTCTTTCAGTTTTGTGAGTTATTTCATCTACATACTTTTCTAAAGTTATCTATATTATAAACAAGAATGGTTTTTCTTTGATAGCAAACAAATACCACTAATTAATTTTTGCTAGAGATTGTTCAAAACTCAAAACAAAGCAATACATCTCAAATCTTGCTTTTAACAAAGCATCAATTTTGTTTTCGAAAGAATACTTCTTTTCTAATAAGTACATATGATATTCATATGAATACACAGATTGTTAAGTGACAGAGACTCAGGGAGGTTTTGAGCTTTCAGCAGTAAGTATAGTGGTTACAACTACAGTCTCTCCAGGTATATTGTTGCAGGTAAAATCCTAGCTCCACCATTAGCAGCAATATAATCTTGGGTAATTTTCTTAGCTTCTAAATTCCTCCATTTCTTTGGCTATAAAATGGGGAGAATATAATCCACAGATATACTTAGAAAAGCACCTAGCACACAGTAAGAATTCAATAAACATAAGGTCCATTCTCAAGCTATCTTGCTATTAAATGTTGAGCTCCTTGTAAACAGAGGCCTTGTTTAAGCCATCTTTGTATTCCTATTTCTGAGCTTAGATTGTATTTTTTTTTTTTCCCAGTGGCTACGCTATGGTGATCCAACTGTGGTTTGTTTTTATGTGGATTGTAGTATTATTCGTTGGAGAAGGCAATGGCACCCCACTCCAGTACTCTTGCCTGGAAAATCCCATGGACAGAGGAGCCTGGTAGGCTGCAGTCCATGGGGTCGCTAAGAGTCAGACATGACTGAGCGACTTCACTTTGACTTTTCACTTTCATGCATTGGAGAAGGAAATGGCAACCCACTCCGGTATTCTTGCCTGGAGAATCCCATGGATGGGGGAGCCTGGTGGGCTGCCATCTATGGGGTCTAACAGAGTCGGACATGACTGAAATGACTTACCAGCAGCAGCAGCAGCAGTATTATTCATAATCACACAGAAACATGATATTAACTATAACTTTATTGAGAACTTAAATAAAGCACCAGCCTACTATCCTTCTCCCACGAGGTACCCTGGCTTTAAATGGCTATATACGTGTGTAATAATTTTCATTATTTCCTTCCTAGTTAATTGTATTAGAATACTTCTGTTCAACAACTAAAACTCCATCAATGGTTCAATCTTGGCTACATATTAGAAGCACCTGGAGAGTTTTTGAAAATACTAATTCCAGGCCAGTACCCCCAGATTAATAAAATCACTCTCTGGGGTGGTAGCCTGGATACAAGCATTTTTCTCAAGTCTCTAGGTGATCCTAACGTGCATCCAGAACAAAACCACTGCTTCTTGAACTCTGTGAGACCATCCTAGTAAGACACCAGCAGGCCTGAAAACTACAGAAAGCTGCTTTTTCCTATTAATTGTATACAATTTTAGAACTTGGGAATTTTGAATTTTGCTTAAGTTGCCTGAATGTGTTAGCTTGTAACACTAAAGAACAGGGTAATAAAGTTCAAGAAAAGGCTGTTTATTTGTTTTTTTCTATTTCTCCCTCCTAGTCTTTCATCATCAGATTATAAGAATTTACATTATTTCATTGAGGGAAGATGATACTTGAATATATGTATTTTTGGAGGTCACATGTCTATGTGAACAACTCTGTCTCTTAAGAGGCCAGAGAGACAGAGTTGTTCACATAGATAATGTCAGTTGTTCTGACAGATAATGTACTGTTTTTACTATTTACTCTAAAAGTACAGATTAAATCTCGCCATCCAAATAACTTTTGTCCAAATTTATATTGCCTCAAGACCCTTGGGAGCGTCACTTTTGGTTGCAATCAAAGATATGATTAGTGTGTGTGTGTGTGTGTGTTTAGATTTATATATATATACATATATATATATATATATATATATATATACATGGGCTTCCCAGGTGGCTGAGCAGCAGTAAAGAATTGTAGTGGTAAAGAATCCACTGCAATGCAGGAGACGTTTGTTCAATCCCTGGGTTGGGAAGATCCCCTGGAGGGGGAAATGGGAACTCACTCCAGTATTCTTGCCTGTAAAATTCCATGGTGAGAGGAGGCTGGAGGGCTCAAAGGGTTCAAAGGGTCACAAAGAATCGTCAGACATGACTGAGCACGTGGCATAGCATAGTATTTATATAAAACATGTGCCTGTTGGCATTATTTTTCTTCTCTCATACATATACAGTAGTCTTCTTATCCATAGGGTATGCTCCAAGATGTCCAGTGGATGCCTAAAACTGCAGATGGTTCTGATGTCTACATATATTGTTTTTATATATACACACCTACGGGGTCACAAAGAGTCAGAAACGACTAAAGTGACTGAGCATGCACATCCATGATAAAGTTTAATCTATCAATTAGACACAGTAATAGATTAACAGAAACTAAGGATAAAGCAGAACCATTATAACAATACACTGTAAGAAAGAAAACTTTATGTGGCCCCTCTTTCTCTAATCTTATTGTACAAATTTAATGCCTTTTCTATTTTGTATGTTAGTCGCTCAGTCATGTCCAACTGTTTGCAACCCTATGGACTGTAGCTCACCAGATTTCTCTGTCCATAGGATTGTCCAGGCAAGAATACTGGGGAGGGCAGCTATTCCCTTCTCCAGGGACTCTTCCCAATCCAGGAACTGAACCCAGGTCTCCTGCATTGCAGGCAGATTCTTTACCATCTGAGCTACCAGGGAAGCCCCTTTTCCATTTTAACTATGCCCTTATCTCTCACTGTGGCTATATCTTTTGCAGTTTGAGTGCAACAGCAAAGCTAGCATGATTATATTTCTCCTTCACAGTTTCAGGGATAGACTACTTGTTCTTCACTGTAGATCTTAGCAACCTCAGTGTGAGATTTTTTTTTTTCTTATTAAATCAAGAACTTTCACCTTTTCAGTTAAAAGAAGCACTTGATGACTTCTTTCTTTGGCATATTAGAATTACCAGTATCAATACTCTTGTACTTCAGGGCCATTATTAAGTAAAATAATGACTACTGAACACAAGTACTATGATACCACAGTACTCATCTAGTGATGGAAACAGTTACTCAGTGACTTAAGGTGGGATTTGCTGGACAAAGGGATGATCCACATTCCTGGGTAGGATAGACTGGGACTGTGCAAGATTTCATTAAGCTACTTAGAAGAGTGAAAATCAAGTGGTATTAACTGTTTGTTTCTGGAATTTTCCGTTTAATATTTTCTGAAACTGCAGAAATCAAAACTGCAGATGACCAGGGGCCACTCTGTTAAGTTTAAAGTCTTAACCATTTAACAGTTTCTCGGCCATTATGGCTCAGCTGGTAAAGAATCCATCTGCAAGGCGGAAGACCTGGATTCAGCCCTGGGTAAGGAAGATCCCCTGGAGAAGGGAAAGACGACCCACTCTAATATTCTGGCCTAGAGAATTCCATGGACTGCATAGTCCATTGGGTCACAAAGGGTCGGATAGGACCAAGTGACTTTTACTTTCAGTCATTTAAGGACAACTAACACCTCACCTCCAAAATTTTCTCTAGTATAAACCATGGGTAGTTTCATATATGCCATGTTTTCATGAACATTCAGTATGCCCACTGTCTATCCTGTTTAATCATAGTAGTTGACACTAAACAGACATCTGCTAGGTGTCAGGTACTAAGTGTTTATTATGTATTAAATCATTTAGTTCTCACAGCAACCCTATGGGAGAGTAGCTAAATTTTTCTTTTTAGTAGTTGAGGAAACAGACATGTAAGGCATGCTTAGAAATCTTCCCTAAGTTGCAATTACAATTCTGGCAATTCTGTGTCTACAGTATCAGTCACTACATTATAATTATTTATATCCTATGAGATAATATATAATTGATTAATGATACAACTAAGCTACTAATTCATTGGAAAGTATAGGTGAGGAAAGGGAAAATTTTCTTAAATTAGTTTAAAAAGAACTTTTGGGTCTACTTCATAAAGCAAGAATTTGTAGAGATCTTTTTTCTCCTGAACAATTCATGCAACTCTTTGCTACTGTTACGCATTGATTATAATGCCTGTAGCTATTAAATAAATAAAAAGCCTACAAACTATACTTGGTTTGTGGTATGATGTCATATTCACACAAATTTTAATCCTCTAAAAAACGGTTAACAACCTATGGAGCACAAATTCCATTTTTATCTGGCTCGTGTAGTGTATGCACCATCTTTGAAAGGTAATGCTTTAAGAAGTGACATCTAATATAAGAGTCCCCAGTGTTCATCATACCTGCAGGTTAATCTTTTCTTTAATGCTTTCGGTTCCCACAGGCAATGAGGCAGGATAAATATATCAATCATAACACATTTGAAGGAACAGGCAGAGGAAGTCTGTGCTCAGTGGTGTGATGTGTCAGGAAAGAAGCTAAGCCTACCAGAATGTGCACCACTGAATTTGGGCAGCTAGCCAATGTTTAACAGCACCAGAGAAGTGCAGTTTTATTTTAATCATCTATTCTTATGTCAAGGCCAAGAGCAGCATTTCCACCAGCTTCTACTTCCCCACTAGTTATAAAAAGATGTATTCCAGGACTCTCAATGCAGGAAGTGTGAATTTGCATATTAGTAGAGCAGCAAAATATATGTATTCTTTTCATCTCTGGGAGGTGGGACAGAGAGATAATCATGGAAGCAAGGATAGCTGCTTCCAAGCTTTTCAGTTCCAAAATATATATATTCAAACATATATAACATTTGAATCATGATGTCAAAATACACAAAACAATGAACTATTTTGGAATTAGCAGCATAGAGGAGTAGAAAAAATATCCAGCTGCTTTTTATTGCATGATGTTAATACTTGGATCCATCCTATACTATGAAGACTGGAACCTATAGATTTACCACAAACCCAAATGAAATAATTAACAATAGAAGCATCTTAAGTAAAAACAGAACCTGTAACTACCAAATCTACTGCTTTGATGGAAGTAATCTATCTTGTCTGTCCACAACCTTTAGAAGTCTTTTTCTTTCAATGAATTGTCTAGATTAAATGTTACTTGTACTTTGCATAGCAGTTCACTCACTCACTCACGTCTGACTCATTGCAACCCCATGGACTGCAACATGCCAGGCTTCCCTGTACATAACCAACTTCCGGAGCTTACTCAAACTCATGTCCATCAAGTCGATGATGCCATCCATCTCATCCTCTGTTGTCCCCTTCTCCTCCTGCCTTCAATCTTTTCCAGGATCAGGGTCTTTTCCAATGAGTCAGGCCTTTGCATCAGGTGGCCAAAGTGATGGAGCTTCAGCTTTATCATCAGTCCTTCCAATGAATATTCAGGATTGATTTCCTTTAGGATGGACTGGTTTGATCTTGCAGTCCAAGGGACTCTCAAGAGTCTTCAATACCACAGTTCAAAAGCATTTCTTCTGCACTCAACTTTCTTTATGGTCCAACTTTCACATTGATACCTAACTACTGGAAAAACCATGGCTTTGACTATATGGACTTTTGTCAGCATATGCAGTCATAATTAGGGGTGACAAAGAATAACTTCATCTACAACTTATAAAATCACGAGGGGAATGAGGGCAAATAAAAATAGAAATTTTCTTTTGATTCCATCACATTTTTTGCATGATTCCCTCTTCTCCCCACTGATATTCTACAGTATATCCCATGCATAGTTTTTATCTTCATCTGAAGTCAGCTTGACCTTCCTGCTCCGCATTCTCCAGTTCTGATAGAACTTTGCAGATCTTAGCCAGCAATGCTGTCTCTCCTTTAATCTCTTCTGAAATTCAGAAACTTTACTGTAATTTTGGGATGTATATCTTTTTAATGGGTTTCCCAGGCGACTCAGTGGTAAAGAATCCATCTGTTAAGCAAGAGACATGGGTTCAATCCCTGGGTCAGGAATATCTCCTGGAGAAGGGTATGGTAACCCACTCCAGTATTCTTGCCTGGGAAATCCCATGGACAGAGGAGCCAGGCAGGCTATATTTGTCCTCACCAATGTATATGACAGCTATCTATTTACATTTTCATTTTAAAGTTTCTTGACCAGTGGCACCTAAAACATAGGGACAATTAGACCTGATATTAGCCATGATGTCAGTAGCCTGGTCTTCTCTCTGTTGTTCAAATCTTCTCTGTAGTATTCCAGGGAAGTGGTTACCAAGGTTTGCCTGGATGCCTTTAAGTGGGGAGACTAACACCTCACAATTGTAACCTATTATAATAATAACATTGTTCACTATATTGTGGTTATATATAAGCCTTCATCAGTTGGTCCTACTTTCTTCTATGATACGTAACATTTATAACCTCACCTATCTTCCAACTTTTCAGATATTTAAAAACACTCTAATGTTTTTCCTCTCCAGTCTAGATATGAAAATTCAATACATAACAGCTTCATGAATATTTGACATAATCACATTTCTAATTACTCACTTCTAAATATGCAGCAATTTTTTCACATGTGTCATAGACATGAAGATCTTCTACTCAGATCCTTCTTCAACCTTTTTCCCTGGGAAGGAGAATGAGGTCAGAAAACAGCCATTCATTCCTTCAGGATCAGAGTCAGGTGCAGAGAAGAGCCTTAACCAAAGCCATGAACTTCCCAGAGCAGCTCACATCCTTTGAATAAGGGAGGCAGAGGTATAAAGACCCAAAATTTCTGTCCAAAGAAGGATGCCCGGGCAACACTTGTTTCACAAGTTTTCCCCAGTGGTTTGGCCAAGGCTTTATCTCACTTTTTCCTCTGCCCATTACTTCTTCGTCCCCTCCCAACCCTGCCTTTTCTCATAAATTGACCCTTAGTAAGCATCTTGTACATCAAACTTAGTCTAATTTTCTGCTTCTAGAGAACCTAATCTGAGACTGTTTCTTTCTGCCTGTACTACTTTTTGTCCAGACTAGTATAAAATATATTTTGAACCAAGTGCAGACCCTCTGTTTATATTAAATGTAATTTTAGAAATATTGAACTGTGCAGTATTAACTCTGTCAGGATTATTTCAGGCATAATTTTAGCCTCCTACGTGTTTATTTCGCCCAAGTTTGTCGTGTTAACAATGACTACCACCATTTTTTAATTTGTTGATAAAATGTTAACCAAGTCATTTTTGTAGATTCACAAGCCTAGATTAACACACATCAGTTAATTAGTATGTATTGGTTATGGAATCTGCTTTATTCTATTTTTGTATAGCTAGAAAAACATCAAAGAACTTACCTTCTAATTTTTAATTACTGTATATAACACATATTGAAAAGTACACAGAACTTAAGTATAAAATTAATGTATAGGCAAACTGATGCCAACCATGTTATAGAATATTGCCAACAGCTCAAAACCCTTCAAGTCACTAGATCTACCCTCTTCTCTAAGGGTAACTGCTTTCCTAACTTTAATGTCAGAGGTTAATTTTTATTTCATTCGAGTACTTTTATATAAAGTGAGTGTTATACTTCGTATTCATTTTTGTGTCTGGCATTACTCATGGCATGTTATACTTGTGAGATTAATAAATGTTATTGTATATAGTAGAACTATAGAGTATTTTATTGCTATGTAGAATCCCATTTTATGAACATAGCTGAATTTGTTAATCCATTCTATTGTAGATGAACAATTTTCCAATTTTTGATTATTTGAAAAATGTTGGATACTTTTATATTTTTGGTGTCCACAGTATGGGTTTCTGCTGGGTGTATACATAAGCATAAAACTGGTAGGTAGTAGGATATATCCATGTTTGTCTTTTGACAGATATCAGCAGTTTTTCAAAGAAGTTGTACCATTTGTACTTCTACCTACAGTGTATGAGAGTTTCAGTTATTCCATGTTCTGACACTTGTTACTGTCAGTTTTTTAAATTTTAGCCATTCTAGCAATGGGAATATAGTTGCATGTCATAATTTATTTCATCTACCTTTCATTGCCAACTGACTATTTGGATTTCTTCTTCTGTGACGTTCTTATAAATATCTTTTATCATTCTTTTAAACTAAATTTTCTACTTCTCCCTATTGATTTTATATGGCTTAGATATAAGTAATTTGGTTATATGTATTAAAAATATATTCTTCTACTATGTGGCTTGCTTTGTAACTTTTCTTAAAGTTGTCTAAAGACAGAGACTTTTAAAAATACTTAAGTAGTCCAAAAACCATCATTTTTCTTTACAGTTAGTGTTGCTTGTATCCTGATAAGAAATCTTAGCCTACCCCCAAGGTCTTAAAAATATCTTTATTATTTTCTAGAAACTTTATTGTTTTACCTGTCACATTTAGATAAATAATCCTCCTGAAACTGATTTGGTATATGGTTTAAGGTAAGGAATCGATGTTCTTTTTATTGTAAAGATATGCAATCTTCTGAAAAGAGTTTGTTTGCCACCTATTTGAAGTGCCAACTTCTATTTTTCTGAGGATTTTATTTTCCTAATGGTAGTTATCTAATTTTATCAAATGCCTTCTCTGTTTTAATAATTATACAGCTTTTCTCCTTTATTTTGTAAAAGTGGTGAATTCCATTGATTTATTTTAATGCCAAGCCCACTTTGGATTACTGGTATTAACTCCGTTTATTTAATATTATCCTTTTATATATCACTAGATTTTATTGTTACCTTTTTCCTTCCACTTTGTGTCCAGATTTATGAGAAACTTTTCTATAAAGTGTATGGAAATCCAAGCCATACACTGATGCTTTGTGTCTCTGTTTAATCTTTATTGCAGTATATTTACTGTAGAAGGAAATGGCAACCCACTCCAGTATTCTTGCCCGCAGAATCCCATGGAGAGAGGAGCATGGCAGGCTAGAGTCTGTGGGGCCACAAGAGTCAGACACAACTTAGGATCTAAACCACAGTATATTTACATCAAATAATCATTCCCCTGGATTCTGAGGAAAGACTTCACCTTACGTATTTGGATATTTCCAATCAACTCCTTGGAAAAGACTCTGATGCTGGGAGGGATTGGGGGCAGGAGGAGAAGGGGACGACAGAGGATGAGATGGCTGGATAGCATCACTGACATGATGGACGTGAGTCTGAGTGAACTCTGGGAGTTGGTGATGGACAGGGAGGCCTGATATGCTGCGATTCATGGGGTCGCAAAGAGTCAGACACAACTGAGCAATTGAACTGAACTGAATGAATATAAACACAATAAAGCCTGGTGTTTAAAAACTGATTTGGTATATGGTTTAAGGTAAGGAATCGATGTTCTTTTTATTGTAAAGATATGCAATCTTCTGAAAAGAGTTTGTTTGCCACCTATTTGAAGTGCCAACTTCTATTTTTCTGAGGATTTTATTTTTCTAATGGTAGTTATCTAATTTTATCAAATGCCTTCTCTGTTTTAATAATTATACAGCTTTTCTCCTTTATTTTGTAAAAGTGGTGAATTCCATTGATTTATTTTAATGCCAAGCCCACTTTGGATTACTGGTATTAACTCCGTTTATTTAATATTATCCTTTTATATATCACTAGATTTTATTGTTACCTTTTTCCTTCCACTTTGTGTCCAGATTTATGAGAAACTTTTCTATAAAGTGTATGGAAATCCAAGCCATACACTGATGCTTTGTGTCTCTGTTTAATCTTTATTGCAGTATATTTACTGTAGAAGGAAATGGCAACCCACTCCAGTATTCTTGCCCGCAGAATCCCATGGAGAGAGGAGCATGGCAGGCTAGAGTCTGTGGGGTCACAAGAGTCAGACACAACTTAGGATCTAAACCACAGTATATTTACATCAAATAATCATTCCCCTGGATTCTGAGGAAAGACTTCACCTTACGTATTTGGATATTTCCAATCAACTCCTTGGAAAAGACTCTGATGCTGGGAGGGATTGGGGGCAGGAGGAGAAGGGGACGACAGAGGATGAGATGGCTGGATAGCATCACTGACATGATGGACGTGAGTCTGAGTGAACTCTGGGAGTTGGTGATGGACAGGGAGGCCTGATATGCTGCGATTCATGGGATCGCAAAGAGTCAGACACAACTGAGCAATTGAACTGAACTGAATGAATATAAACACAATAAAGCCTAGTGTTTATAAAAAAAAAAAAAAAAAACAGTTTTTAAGAAACATTTTGAATAACCTTTATTTTTGCCTGAAAATTTATAAATATCCCACAGAACACTAATACTCTAAGGAACACATTTTGAGAAGCTTGACATAGGGTACTATCTACCTCCTAGTCTACTGTCATTTCTTTTATCTTTCATGTACTTTTCCTGTCATTTCTTAATATTTGGTTTTAACACTCTGGAAGCATCATGTTTAAAGTGCATGAAAATGTCTGAATCCCTTTGGCTTACTGAAAATTCCCATAGTGGTTTGTATTATATTTAGATACAAACTCTGTTGTCATGATGAAGGAAGGAAGAAGTTTAGACAACTGCATTAGCTCCTCTTGGCTACCGAAATAAATTACCACACACAAAGTGGCTTAAAGAACACAAATTCATATATTACAGTTGTGGTTATTGTAAGTCTGACTATTCTAAAGATTGAGGTAAAATCATGGTGTTTAAAAGGCTGCATTTCTTTCTGGAGGCTCTGGAAGAGTGTGATAGGTAGAATAATGGACCCTCAAATATATCAACATTCTAATCTCTGGAATTTGTATGTTTTATTATATGGCAAAGGTAACTGAAATTGAAGATAGAATTCAAGTAGCTAATGGCTGACCTTGAAATATAGAGTTTATTTTGGCTTATTTTGGTGGTCCCAATGCTCCCTAAAGTAGAAGCAGGAGGTAGAAGAGTCAATGTCTAGTAAATGCAGCATGAGAAAGACAACCAGCCATTGGTTGGCTCTGGGGATGGAAGAGGGCCACAAACCAAGAAATGTGGGAAGCCTGGAAAAGGCAAGAATGCAGATTCTCCTCAAGAGCCTTCAGAAGAAATGCAGCACCTTGGCACCTTATGAGGCCAAGTTCAGATTTCAGACCTCCAAAACATACAGTCATTGTGATGGTAAATTTTATGTCTCAGCTTGACTAGTCCAGGGGATTTAGATATCTGGCCACAGGCCAATCTAGATGTCACTGTGAAGGTGTTTTCTAGGTGAGATTAACACTTAAATCAGTAAAATTTTAGTAAAGGCAATGATCTACCTCAAGGTGGGTGAGCCTCATCCAATCAGTTGAAGACCTTAAGATAAAGACTGAAGATCAAGCTAGGAAGAATTTTTCTTAGAAAAATGCTGTTTGAATATCTGAATCAATTACTAACTTATAAATTTCACCAGTGCAAGACTGACATATTTATCTTAGTATACCAGTGACAAACATGATATTTTTTATATATCCAGTGCTCAATAACTGTAGAATAAATAATTAATATCATTT
Organism: Cephalophus harveyi; assembly: GCA_006410635.1. Classification (NCBI taxonomy): domain Eukaryota; kingdom Metazoa; phylum Chordata; class Mammalia; order Artiodactyla; family Bovidae; genus Cephalophus; species Cephalophus harveyi. Next base: position 583,336 of record SJYT01066637.1, read on the forward strand.
CAGGAAAATTAAAACTAGAAAATCATGTTCTGTTATGCCAATCTAAAAACCTAATCTTTTTATTTAAAAAGGAAACTTAGGCAAACATATACACACACTCACACACACACATCTTGTTAAGACTTACAGGATGATGTAAGATGTTTCAGATGGCAATTGTTAAGTGGAATCTTAAAGACTGTGACATTATAAGTGGTACAAACATTCAATTAAAACCCTGCATTATAAGATCATGTGTAATTTATTTGAAGTAGCAATGTCTTCTAGCTTGATGTAGGTTCTTCTTATATTATTAATGAGCAAGACCTTTAGAACCACATGGCAAGATAGTTTTATTGCTTGTTAATTAGGCTCCACATTTTAAAGACACACTTTCATATAAAATAGAAAAACTCAACAACTTTTCAGGTACTTGAAAAACAAAGCTAAAAATATTTCCCCATTTAGTTGAGTCTCTTCTTATTCTCCTCACTGCAGGCTACTTCTTGCATTTAAAGTTTACACTGAAAGTAAATGATTTTATAGAAATATTTTCTTACAAAAAAAACTATGTTTTTTTCATAATGTATGTAGTCAGTTTTCTTAATGCTTCAATGCTATTGAAAATATGTAATATATTTCCTGTTCTGTTGGAAAGTTGAAACACCAAACATTAATTGTATTTACAGGATAAATGTTCCATGATTTTAGGACCAATTCAGACTGGATACCTAATACCAAGTAGGATATGGTGTTTCTGTCTTTCAGACCACAGCTCTCATTATCATGATTTGAAAGATCTCTGCTTGCAGAGGACAATGGCATCTATTACATGTGGGGCTTCTCTGCAAACTTTAACTTAGAAACATCCACAGATGTTTCTATAATCTCACTGAAGTCTTGATGAAGTCACTGACTCTCCGCTCAACAAGAGAACTTGTTATTTGGAAATACTCCCATCATGCCAAGCAAACTGCTCTTTTCTTGAGCCTTCTAAATACAATGACTTAAAAAAATAGCCTGAAACCTGAATGGGTTCAAAAAATTGTACAGATTTATTTTGATGGTATTTATCACAAGTTAAAGAAGGTTTTGTAAAATAAAAAGCACTAAGTATTTGTTGAAAGATAATTCTCCACGGATCTCTTGTTTCTGTCAGGTTTTTGAGGTAGGTTCAGTTCAATTCAGTTGCTCAGTCATATTTGACTCTTCGTGACCCCATGGACTGCAGCACACCAGGCCTCCCTGTCCATCACCAACTCCCAGAGTTTACTCATGTCCACTGAGTCGGTGGTGCCATCCAACCATCTCATCCTCTGTTGTCCCCTTCTCCTCCTGCCTTCAATATTTCCCAATATCAGGGTCTTTTCCAATGAGTCAGTTCTTCACATTAGGTGGCTAAAATATTGGAGTTTCAGCTTCAGCATCGGTCCTTCCAATGAATATTCAGGACTGATTTCCTTTAGGATGGATTGGTTGGATCTCCTTGAAGTTCAAGGGACTTTCAAGAGTCTTCTCCAACACCACAGTTCAAGAGCATCAATTCTTCAGCACGCAGCTTTCTTTATAGTTCAACTCTCACATCCATACATGACTATTGGAAAAACCATAGCTTTGACTAGATAAACCTTTGTTGGCAAAGTAATGTCTCTGCTTTTTAATATGCTGTCTAGGTTGGTCATAGCTTTTCTTCCAAGGAGTAAGCATCTTCTAATTTCATGGCTGCAGTCACCTTCTGCAGTGATTTTGGAGCCCAAAAAGATAAAGTCTGTCTCAGTTTCCTCTGTTTCCCCACTTATTTGCCATGAAGTGATGGAACCAGAGCAAAGTACCCCCTGCCTTTAATTCTGGATCAGGTGGTGCTAGTGATAAAGAATCCACCTACCAGTGCAGGAGACATAAGAAACACGAGTTGGGTCAGGAAGATCCCCTGGAGGAGGAAATGGCAACCCACTCCAGTATTCTTGCTTGGATAATTCCATGGATATAGGAGCCTGGTGGGCTACAGTCCATGGTGTCACAAAGAGCCAGACACAACTGTTCGTGCACACAGGTTAGCTAAAACCTCTAGAAGTTAGAGTTGTGCCTTTCCCTCTGGAGCAATAGGCAGGCAAGCTTACTGTCTAATATAGTCAAGTGAATGATAAGGTCTTCCTCTTGCTGTTATAAAAATTTGGTTTCCCTAAGCTCCGAATTACTTCCTTTCTTTTTCTTTTGTTTAATATTTATTTACTTATTTGGTTGCACTGGGTCTTAGTTGAGGCACAGTTCAGTTCAGTTCAGTCGCTCAGTCGTGTCCAACTCTTTGAGACCCCATGAATCACAGCACACCAGGCCTCCCTATTCATCACCATCTCCTGGAGTTCACTCAGACTCACGTCCATTGAGTCCGTGATGCCATCCAGCCATCTCATCCTCAGTCGTCCTCTTCTCCTCCTGCCCCCAATCCCTCCCAGCATCAGAGTCTTTTCCAATGAGTCAACTCTTCGCATGAGGTGGCCAAAGTACTGGAGCTTCAGCTTTAGCATCATTCCTTCCAAAGAAATCCCAGGGTTGATCTCCTTCAGAATGGACTGGTTGGATCTCCTTGCAGTCCAAGGGACTCTCAAGAGTCTTCTCCAACACCACAGTTCAAAAGCATCAATTCTTCAGCGCTCAGCCTTCTTCACAGTCCAACTCTCACCTCCATACATAACCACTGGAAAAACCATAGCCTTGACTAAATGGACCTTTGTTGGCAAAGTAATGTCTCTGCATTTCAATATGCTATCTAGGTTGGTCATAACTTTTCTTCCAAGGAGTAAGCGTCTTTTCATTTCATGGCTGCAGTAAATCTGCAGTGATTTTGGAGCTTGTATCATAATATATTCATTATGATATATGGCCATCTATGGGGGTAGGAGAGGACATTGTTCCACCTACTGCCACAACCAGTATATCTATCTATGAAATTAGTAACTTTGGTATTTGAAAGAAAATGGATTACATGTTGATTCTGATAATTTGCTAAAATCCATGAAATTCTTATTTTTTAATTATTCTTGATTTTCAAACACTGAATATTTCCTCAGTGATTCCTATCTCTAGTATTTTGAAATTCTGATTCAAAACGAATGAGAGAAGGGCTATATTGCTTCATATTTTCCAAGGTTAAATTCACTGAAGTCATTTTAAAGAGAAAACACTGGATCCAAGGCTCTGATCACAATCAGCTAAATTAATTAAGCTCAGTTTTTTTATCCATTCACTTTGCCTCTATATAAAATTTTATGCAACTATTTATTCTATGTAGTAAATCTTAAATTCCATTGTGTTTTTAAATATAAATATGTTAATTCACACATTATATAAGAATACATTTTAGTAGTAAAACCTATTGTAAGGACATTTGTTAAGAGAGGAAATAACAAATATAATCTTTTGTTTTTAAATAACCATGTTCTTAGCATCATCTTAGTTTGTTCTTTGTCACCAATCCAAGAAACATGATATTTTAATATTCAAGACATTTAGTATGCATTTTGGTTTTGGAATGCACAAAAAATACTTTAATTCAGCGTACTGTTTAATTTGCATAGTTTTTAAAAACTAATTTACAAGGACAATACAGCATATTTTTCTTTTCCAAGGCCAAAATAGTGAAGTGTTGACTGTCCCTCTGTAGCTTCAGGTTTTAACAGAGTTTTGGCTACATCAAAACCAAAGTGGGTTTGAGCTCAAGAGCAGAAGAGTGATGAAGTCATGGAGATTGCTGGAAGATATGTTTCTGAACAAACATTGGTTAGTCCTCAGCGTTCTAGGAACAACTAGGCAAATTGATTTCACTTGCCACCAGTTTTCTCAACCAATAAATCCCAGGAAAACAAGTATTATATTGATACATGATTTACTCTGGAATATTGAACCAAAAGCTATACAAGTATTGAACCAATGTAGGCTTTATGCTTATAAAAAATAACAATTAGAAGGAAATACTTAAATTGCCATTCTAATATATAAGAATAAAAATAATTTTGATTAATTTTAATTTTGATTAAAAAGTAGCAGTGACAGATTTCATTTTCTTGGGCTCCAATGTCACTGTGGATGGTGACTGCAGCCATGAAATTAAAAGATGCTTGCTCCTTGGAAGGAAAGCTATGACAAAGCTGCTGCTGCTGCTACTAAGTCACATAAGTCGTGTCCGACTCTGTGTGACCCCATAGACAGCAGCCCAACAGGCTCCTCTGTCCCTGGGATTCTCCAGGCAAGAACACTGGAATGGGTTGCCATTTCCTTCTCCAATGCATGAAAATGAAAAGTGAAAGTGAAGTCGCTCAGTCTGTCCAAATTTTAGTGACCTCATGGACTATATATAGCCTACCAGGCTCCTCCGTCCATGGGATTCTCAAGCAAGAGTACTGGAGTGGGTTGCCATTGCCTTCTCCGTGACAAAGCTACACAGCATATTAAAAAAACAGAGACATCCCTTTGCCAACAAATGTCCGTAGAGTCAAAGCTATGGTTTTTCCTGTTGTCATGTATGGATGTGAGAGCTGGACCATAAAAAAGGCTGAGCATCAAAGAATTTATGTTTTTGAATTGTGGTGCTGAAGAAGACCCTTGAGAGGATTCCCTTGGATTGCTAGGAGATCAAACCAGTCAATCCTAAGGAAATCAACCCTGAATATTCATCGGAAGGACTGTTGCTAAAACTCAATACTTAGGTCACCTGATAGGAAGCACTGACTCATTGGGAAAGACCCTGATGCTGAGAAAGATTAGAAGCAAAAGGAAAAGAGGGCAGCAGAGGATGAGATGGTTGGGTAGCATCACCAACTCAGTGCACAGGAATTTGAGCAAACTTTGGGAGATAGAGAAGGACAGAGGAGCCTGGCATGCTGCAGTCCATGGGGTTGCAAAGAGTCAGACATGACTTAGCTACTGAACAACAAGAATAACAGTGCTATATTAGGAACAGCCACCATGTAGGAGTCAATACAGATGTTTAGACCTACTATGGCACCCAACTGAGTCTTTTAACAGATCACTTAACATTCTTTTCTGCCTTGGCAAAATGATGGACCTTGAATAGATGATTTCTATGGTCTCTGCAGCTCTTTCATCCCATAACTCTAAGAAATTTCTCTAATTCCTAAAAATTAAACCTACCTCTCTGTTTTCACTTGATGGAAAATGGACTGCTTTTTATTTTAATTTAATTTTTCCTAAATGTTAGTCCCATGTAACTGGCTAGCATATAAACTTTTTAGTACAGGATCTATGTCTCACATATGCTTGTATTCACTATGACAATTTAAAAAGTACTTGGAAAAAATAGTTATGTAATACCCATTAAATTGAAATAAACTAATTTCCTAGTATCTCTCTTGCATGACTATTTTTATATTTGAGTCGCTTTAAGATATGTTTTGATATTTTAGATTGTAACTTTTAATTGTCTATGCAGCATGCTTTAGAGACCTAGAAATATTCATCATTTTGATTGCCTATAATTAGCTAATAGGTTTGAACAAAAACTTTAAAGCCATGGCAATCTATAATGCTCCTGGCAACTAATAGCAATCATAAACTCTACAACAATTTCTCAGTGTTTACCTTTTCCTGTAAATGCTATTGGACCTGGGGACCATTTGAGATGTGAGGACAATCTTAAGGGACTGGGCAAGTGGGTCATTAGACTGTTAACACCAGTGATGTGTACTCAGCCTGAAAGATCAGTGATCACTATAGCCTGAAGGAGGGGAGACCACCAAAGGAGGGGAGACCAAAGAAAAAAGGAAAGAATGATCATGCTGTGGCAGAAGAGTTGCAAGTGACCAAACCATATTGATGGGTCAGGATGGACACACAGATGTTTGTCAGCTTTTTGTAAAATGAACTGATCATGGAAAATTATTTTGCAGTTGATATCTTGTGGTGCCACTTCTACCCGAAAGCAGCCTTGCTTCTAAGTTCCTGGCTAATTTAATTAATAGGAAAAATGTATGGGAAAAAAGAGTATGGTCAGCTTACAGACCATAAATTTCTTGAAGAAACAGGAATCTAAAACTGAATAATAATAGCAAAAGAGAAAAGAAATTTATGTGCTGATTTTTTCCTCCATAGAGGAAGACTGTTATTAGAATATATGTACATTACTCTTCCAATAAACTAGAAAACAGATTCTAGATCAAAAGAATAGCTAGGATGAAATGTTCTACTTAAGTAATATTAAGAAAAAATAGAAAAATGCTGAATGCAGACATACATTTTCCATCAGGAGGTGACATGGAACATTTTAAAAAGAATTAAAATGCTACACTGCCGCTAAAATCAAGGAAGGCTTCCTCATATTCTATTTTTGGTTGTTGAGAGGCTATTAATAGGAGAAAATCTTCTGATGAAATGAGAATGGCTCTTGAAATATTTCAAAGGGAAACAAAGCACCAGAAAAATATCTACATGCATTATTAAAATGCTACACTGCCGCTAAAATCAAGGAAGGCTTCCTCATATTCTATTTTTGGTTGTTGAGAGGCTATTAATAGGAGAAAATCTTCTGATGAAATGAGAATGGCTCTTGAAATATTTCAAAGGGAAACAAAGCACCAGAAAAACATCTACATGCATCATGCAAATTTGTGAAAGGTCAAGGATTTTTAAGAAGGAAAATTAGTGAGGAAAATGTCTTGTGTTTAAAAAAAAAAAAATCATTCCCCTCACCTCATTGCTAACAAATCCACAGAATGCTGCCTATATTTCCACCATATTTTCTGAACTTAGATAAAGGGACAAAGGAAAGTGAAAAATTTTAATTCCCTGTTAGCAGTGAAAAACAAGACTTCAAGTTTGTAGGGTCTTTTATACTTACTAAATAATCTGTCATTTTATTGTCTAGTTGCATTTTAAACCTATTATACCTGGGCTGCCTGCTATCAAATAAGACACATACTTATCAAGCAACAATAGACTGAATAGGCCATATTAAGATAAAATAAACATAAAAGAAGATTAAAAGCTAGATCAAAGCTAGCAGTTAATACTGTATTTTCCTTGTGCCTTTTTCAATTCATTGTTTTAGATAAATAATTTGTTGTCACTAACATTAAAAAGTGCTAACGTGAAAATAGTTTTTTACAGTGCATTTTTAATAATACAGAGTCACTAATTTTGTTTTACATTTATGCTGATAACTGTTGTTTTTGTTGATTTTTGCTATGGTCTAGATGTGTATAAGAGACAGACATAAATATATGCATTCAAGTAAATATTCTCATAATTTGAACAGTTTAAATATCTAATAAATTAGAATTTTAAGTTCTTTCAATTTTTTTTTCTCTGATTCTGGAGATAAAAAGAATTCTAAATCTATCACTCTGGATACAGAATGTAAAATATTAGTTAAGTGTAGACCTAAAATAGCACTTTCTTGGGAATTATTTTCAAAGATTATACCATGACATATCATATAAATCAGAATCAGACTCTCTTCTCTCAATATATGCTTAAATTGGATGAATTAATACATTAGTAAACAGATCTATTTTCAAAAGAACCCACAGGTACATACATGGACAATCATTCATTGACTGCCTAAAACAGGATACTTAATTATTGCTTGTTGTTTAGTTGTTTTTTTTGTGACCACATTCTTTTGTGACCCCATGGACTATAGCCCATCAGGCCCCTCTGTCCATGGGGATTTTTAGATATTGCTTGTNTCAGACTCTCTTCTCTCAATATATGCTTAAATTGGATGAATTAATACATTAGTAAACAGATCTATTTTCAAAAGAACCCACAGGTACATACATGGACAATCATTCATTGACTGCCTAAAACAGGATACTTAATTATTGCTTGTTGTTTAGTTGTTTTTTTTGTGACCACATTCTTTTGTGACCCCATGGACTATAGCCCATCAGGCCCCTCTGTCCATGGGGATTTTTAGATATTGTTTGTGAAAGTTGCTCTGTCATGTCCAACTCTTTGCAACCCCATGGACTATACAGTCCATGGAACTCTCCAGGCCAGACCACATTGTGGGCAGATTCTTTACCAACTGAGCTATTAGGGAAGCCTTAGTCATGTTTAGTGGAGTTAATGAAGCCTTATCAATGAAGACAATTTTTTATAATCATTTATATAGAAGTTTCCAGTTTTTTTGTATTTTTTTTTAGTGCTTGTCATCTTTAAATTCCTAAATATGGATGACAAATTAGAAAATATGATTTTTGTAGAAAAATATCATCATGCTAATGGTGAACTAATCATTAGTTCAATATTAATCATACTAATATTGAAGTAGTAAGTAAAATCCTATGCTTATAAATCTGCCCTAGTGAAGGACATTTCAAAAAGACAATCAGTTGAGAGTAAACTGATTTTTTCCCTCTCCTTTTCAATTACCTTTTTTATCTTTGTACTGTTCTTGCTTTCATACTATTTCATTTTATTTTCAAGAATAAAAGCTGCCACCTATCCAGAAAGGGTAGATGCTAAACAGATTGTTGCAGGCTAACATTTGAGGTTAATTGACATGTGAACACTATGGAATTATTGGTCCTATGAGAAATATTAATAAATTGACTGTGAACTCTGCACTAATCCATTTGTCTCATCACAGTTCTATAAAGGTGGACTAGATTCTCCTTTAGACTGTCAGTTAAAATTATGAGGAACATTTTGTATGATATCTGTGTCATATTCAATCTTTTTAGGCTCAACTAACTTTAAAGTAGGACAAAATTGAGAGAGTGTGAGAGCAAAAGCACTATTAGAATCCAAGGATAAGGAAAAATGAAGTCTGAGGCAGATAAAGATGATGTTTGCAATTAGTACTTACAAGGAATTTTATTTGGATAAAAAATCATTTTGCTAGTCATTTCAGCACTCTGAAGTGGGGTGGTCACATTTTCAGCTATTTACAGCAAAATCAGTTTGTTGAGAAACATGGGGTCCTATAACTAGAAATATTTAAATTATCTTCTTTATACAGTATCTGTGCACTTTAATGGATATTTTTTAATTCATTTTTTTAATTTTAAATTTATTTATTTTTAAATTGAGGTTTCCCTTGTGGCTCAGCTGGTAAAAAATCCACCTGCAACACTGGAGACCTGGGTTCAATCCCTGGGTTGGGAAGATCCACTGGAGAAGGGGATACGCCAGTATCCAGAAAGAAAAATACTCCAGTATTCTGGCCTGGAGAATTCCATGGACTGTATAGTCCATGAGGTTACAAAGAGTTGGACATGAATGAGTGACTTTCACTCATTTTTTAATTAAAGGATAATTACTTTAGAGAATTATGTTAGCTTCTGCCAAACATCACCATGAATCAACCATAAAAATACATATGTCCCCTCCCTCTTAAATCTGCCTTCCATCTCTCTTCCCATCCCACCCCTCTAGGTTGTTACAGAGCCCAATTTTGAGTTCCCTGAGTCATACAGCAAATTCCCACTGGCTATCTATTTTACTGGTAATGTAAGTTTTCAGGTTATTCTCTCCATACACCCCACCCTCTCTTTCCTCTCCCTCCATGTCCATAAGTCTACTCTCTATGTCTCTGTCTCCATTGCTGCCCTGCAAATAATTTCATCAGTACCATCTTTCTAGATTCCATATATATGCATTAGTATACAATATTTTTCTCTTTCTGATTTATTTCACTCTGTATAATAGGCTCTAGGTTCATCCACCTCATTAGAACTGACTCAAATGCATTCTTAAATTCATTGTTTTTAAATGGACTCATATTTACCATTAGCTTATATTAGAATTTAATGGATATTTTCATTTATCATCTATTATTCAGTCAACAATACTGATTAAATTATCTTTAATCTCTGACTCTGAAAGTGCTATTTCTCCAGACCTTCTGAGAAGTACTCAGTGACTTTTCAAGCAAATACTTTATTACACAGCTTTCCACATAAATGAATATTTTTGTAAACAATTAAGTGAATGTTAACTTCCTAAATTTATCTTGCTATTCTGGAATTATGCATATCATCTTCTCCTTTGGCAAAACTATGCATTTGTAACTAAGCATAAGAGATTAATGAAAATTCTTCCTTATGACTAGTTAAATATTTCCCGAAAATATAAAGAGGCTTTAGTGTGATAAATACAAAAGATTGGCAACTGTTATGAAATTATAAAACAATTTATTGGAGTATATAAAAGCCATCCTAGCAGTACAAATGTACTCTTGATACTAAAGAGTATGATTAACTATAATTTTACCTTCTGGTATTATTTTCTGAGCATAAGCTATGTAAATTCAGTGTTCTACTAATACTTAAACTAGTACAATATAGAAATGCACTCTGGAGTCTGTACACTATTAACTGTATAGCGTGATTAAAAACCTTCATTCAGTAGCAAATTTTAATTTTTAAGATACCAAGATTATTGGAAGTCATCAAATTAGACATTGAACATGAACGTGTTGGGCATGACTCTGACTGAACAACAATAATTTATTCACTGAGAATCTATATTCATTTCCTGTTGCTTCTGTAACAAGTCTGTGATTACAATCTCAGTGGCTTAAAGCAACGCTTAATTGTTATTTTACGATTTGGAAGTCAGAAGTCCAAAGTAGGTCCAAAGTAGGTGCTTAAATTAAGTTACTGACAGAACTGTGTTCCTCCTGGATGCCCTAGGGAGAAATCTGTTCCCTGTTATTTTCCAGCTTCTAGAGGAAACTGCATTCCTGCTTTCTTGACCGTTTCCTACATTTTCAAAGAACATCACTTAAACCTTTGTTTCTGTTATCACATCTCTAACCCTGACCCGCCTACCTTCTGCTCATATTACTGAATATCTGTGAATGCCAGACTCTATACTAACTGCTGAATATATACTGTTGATGAAGAAGACTTAGTTCATACCAATGGTGCCTAGGTTTTGGTTAGAAAACTAGAATAAAAAGTGTGGGGATGAATACATTTATACCACTGCACATGGATATTATTGTCTCTTAACTTCATGAATTCATCTTCATGAGCTGTGGTGAAGGTAAAGTGGCAAATTTATCTCTGCAATTTTTCAGTAGTGTATTTCCAAATTTCTTCTTTCTCTCTCTTCTTAAGAAGGTGACTGGGGTAGAGGATGGGAATTCTTGATCTCCCAGAAGTAGACAAGGGAGCCTTGGATCAGAAATCCACTGCCTCATCACTAGTCCTGTTGTGATGACCTGATGTGGTATAATTCCTAAACCCACTGATTTGATTTCTGAGGAGTGAACTTGGGTTCTCTGTTATTATTCAGGCACCCGACAGTGTCCCACAATTTTGCGACCCACGGACTGCATCATGTCAGGCTCCTCTGTCCTACACCATTTCCTGGACTTTGCCCAAACTTATGTCCATTGAGTTAGTGGTGCCATCCAACCATCTCATCCTCTGTCATCTCCTTCTCCTCCTGCCTTCAATCCTTCCCAGCATCAGGGTCTTTTCCAATGAATTAGCCCTTTGCATCAGGTGGCCAAAGTATTGGAGCTTCAGTTTCAACATCAGTCCTTCCAATGAATGTTCAAGGTTGATTTTCTTTAGGGTTGATTGGTTCAATCTCCTTGCTGTCCAAGGGCCTCTCAAGAATCTTCTCTAGCACCACAGTTTGAAGGAACATCGATTCTTCAGCACTCAGCATTTTTTACTGTGCATCTCTCACGTACATACAAGACTATTGGAAAAACCATAGCTTTGACTATACTGACCTATGTAGGCAAAGTAATGTCTCTGCTTCTCAATACACTGTCTAGGGGTTCTTTGAGAGAATTTCAAAGCTTAATAGTTCTATTTGGCTGATTCAATTAACAATATTTTGGTTCTTAAGATGCTATTAGTATATACTCTTCAGCCTCATATTTTACCCCAGACATCCTTACCTCTTTCCCAATGTGGATTAGATGGAATCCTTTTGACTTCTAATATTATCATGTTACCATATCCACAAGGGCTGGCTCTTGATATGTTTCAGGAGTGAAACAGTAAGAATCTTTTCCTTTGGTTACTTTAATGACTATTTTTTTCTTGTGAATTTAAAAAGAAATTATCTTTGAAGTTTAAAGTTGAGATACAAATGCTGTGTTCTCAGTAGCATCAGCTCTTCCCTTGATTCCCATCCATTGATTTGAAAATGTCAAACTGTAGGAAGAAAAGATTTTCAAGACTTGCAAATACTTTGGAATCATCACAGATTGTCCCTAGTTGTTATGTTATGTATAATATTTGCAGGTTATGAGGTATGAGGGGATGATATAAGGAATCATAAAAGATTATTTATGTTGAGCAGCCAAAGGATACTTTTCCAAAATGTAACAGTGAGCTGAGACTAAAAAGAAGGAAATAAACTGCCACTTGATCATGAGGGAAAGTGTATTTTTTGTTGGTTTTTAAAATAATTTTATTTATTTTTGGCTGTGCTAAGTTTTCATTGCTGTGTGTGTTTTATTGTGGAGAGCAGGAGCTACTCTCTAGTTGTGGTCCATGCACATTTTTTTAAATATAAATTTATTTATTTTAATTGGAGGCTAATTACTTTACAATATTGTATTGGTTTTGCCATACATTGACATGAATCTGCCACAGGTGTACATGTGTTCCCCATCCTGAACCCCTCCTCCCACCTCCCTCCCCAGCCCATCCCTCTGAGTCATCCCATGGTACTAGCCCTGAGCATCTAGTTTCATGTATCAAAAATGTAACAGTGAGCTGAGACTAAAAAGAAGGAAATAAACTGCCACTTGATCATGAGGGAAAGTGTATTTTTTGTTGGTTTTTAAAATAATTTTATTTATTTTTGGCTGTGCTAAGTTTTCATTGCTGTGTGTGTTTTATTGTGGAGAGCAGGAGCTACTCTCTAGTTGTGGTCCATGCACATTTTTTTAAATATAAATTTATTTATTTTAATTGGAGGCTAATTACTTTACAATATTGTATTGGTTTTGCCATACATTGACATGAATCTGCCACAGGTGTACATGTGTTCCCCATCCTGAACCCCTCCTCCCACCTCCCTCCCCAGCCCATCCCTCTGAGTCATCCCATGGTACTAGCCCTGAGCATCTAGTTTCATGTATCAAAACTGGACTGGCAATTTGTTTCACATATGGTAATATACATGTTTCAATGTCATTCTCCCAAATCATCCCACCTTCACCTCTCCCACAGAGTCCAAAATACTGTTCTATACATCTGTGTCTCTTTTGCTGTCTCACATACAGGGTTATCATTACCAATTTTTGAGATTGCATCCAAGTACTGCATTTCGGACTCTTTTGTTGACCATGATGGCTACTCCATTTCTTCTGAGGGATTCCTGCCCACAGTAGTAGATATAATGGTCATCTGAGTTAAATTCACCCATTCCAGTCCATTTTAGTTCGCTGATTCCTAGAATGTCGACGTTCACCCTTGTCATCTCTTGTTTGACCACTTCCAATTTGCCTTGATTCATGGACCTGACATTCCAGGTTCCTATGCAGTATTGCTCTTTACAGCATCGGATCTTGCTTCTATCACCAGTCACATGCACAACTGGGTATTGTTTTCGCTTTGGCTCCATCCCTTCATTCTTTCTGGACTTATTTCTCCACTGATCTCCAGTAGCATATTGGGCACCTAATGACCTGGGGAGTTCCTCTTTTAGTATCCTATCATTTTGCCTGTTCACACTGTTCATGGGGTTCTCAAGGCAAGAATACTGAAGTGGCTTGCCCTTCCCTTCTCCAGTGGACCACGTTCTGTCAGCCCTCTCCACCATGACCCGCCTGTCTCGGGTTGCCCTGCAGGCATGGCTTGGATTCATTGAGTTAGACAAGGCTGTGGTCCTAGTCTGATTAGATTGACTAGTTTTCTGTGAGTATGGTTTCAGTATGTCTGCCCTCTGATGCCCTCTTGTAACACCTACCATCATACTTGGCTTTCTCTTACCTTGGGTGTGGGGTATCTCTTCACGGCTGTTTCAGCAAAGTACAGCCGCTGTTCCTTACCTTGGACGAGGGGTATCTCCTTACCGTCGCCGTTCCTGACCTTCAACGTGGGAAAGGCCAGGGGCGGTGACCCTGAGGAGCCACCCTGAGCCCAAGGCCAGGGGAGGCAGCTGGGAGGAGCCACCCACACCCAAGGCCAGGGCCGGTGGCTGGGAGGAGCAACCCAAGGATCGGTTGCTGCGCAGAGGGCCTACAGGAGCTTTCCCACGTTGAAGGTCAGTTGAGGCACATGGGATCCTAAATCTTCGTTGTGGCAAGCGGGATCTTTAGTCAAGGCATGTAGCATATAGTTCTCTGACCAGGGATCAAACTTGGGCCCCCTGTATTGGGATTGTGAAGTCTTAGCCACAGTGCCACTAGGCAAGTCCCCAAATTCCTTTCTTATACTGCAACATACTGTGTGTTCAGATATCATCCAATCTCTCTTATGTACTCCGTGGAAACTGGAACTTGAAAAATCGGTGGGAAAAAATCATGTTACTCCTGCTACTGCAATTTGCAGTTATAAAATGTAAATAACAAAATTTCCTTTCTCTCTGACTCAGGAAACTTGTGTCTTCTACTAGCATCCCCAGAAGTGTGGCAGGGTAACCTGCAGTTCAGCTCCACGGCCAAATTATATCATGGGAGTCAAGAGACATCCGAAAATTGGATTGTACTGCATATGCCTCTTGGCCCAGCCTGTCTTACTTTTCTTTTTGTCTTGTTTGAACACCTTGGGATTCTGACCTCTTACTTTCCCAGCATGGGCTGGGAACCATGGACCTCACCTCTAAGACTTTGGCCGGCTACTTCCAGAATGCTCTTCAGAGTCTCCATCCCACACTGGCCCAGGGAAGCCTCCTCATCTAGAGGCATGGCTACCAGCAGCAGGACTTGATCTTCTGAAGAGATGCTCTCCACGAGGCTACATGCACATTGATTTGGGTGACCGTCTCCTGGCCAGTCACCTTGAGAGTGTGTAGCTCCAGGGCATGGACAAAGAGCTGCCTGTTGGTGACTGGGTTGTGGATACCCTGCTGCTCCTGTGAAGAAGAAGTCGAGAAAAAGTCATTATTTATTGTTTTTCTCTCAAAATCCTTATATTTTGGTTACTCAGTTTCTTCTGATAGAATATAATGTCTTCATTTTACATAATATTTCTGTAGATTTCTGTTACATTTTCCTTTTGTTTCTGTTTAAATGTCTAATTTGTTATATATATGCATGACAGATATCAATTATATTGTTATTTTTAATATAGCATTTGGAAGTTATCATAAGTTCATTTTGGTTGCCTGGAAACTGCTGTGAGGTTATGCTGTTTAAAAGGGTGACATGAGCCTGGTCCAGACCTCGTGAGGCCTTCTACTCCTTGTTCCTCCCCTCTGGCTCTTTCCTTCTCTCCTACTTTCTATCCCAGGCTTCAGGTCTACCAGATACTCTGAGGTCCTCCTAGGTGGCACTAGTGGTAAAGAACCCACATGCCAATGAAGGAGACACAAGAGAGGCAAATTCGATCCCTGGGTCGGGAAGATCCCCTAAGGGCACGGCAACCCACTCCAGGGGATCTTCCTGACCCAGGAATCAAATCTGCATCTTTTGCATCTCCTGCATTGGCAGGTGAGTTCTTTTCCATTGGCGCCATATGTATGTGACTGGGAAGTCCATAAGTATGTGTCTGCTGAGTACTTCAAGTAGGTTCATGTGACTGAAGAAATGGATTTTTAATTTTATTCCCTTTTTTATTTAATAGATGAAGGAAAATTTGATTTTTTTGAAATTTAATTTTTATTAAACTTTAGTTTTAATTAAAAGTTAAATTTTGAATTAAATAGCCACAGCTGGACTCCTTGCTATCGTTTTAGACAAGACAACCAAGACCCTGGTCTAAGGGATAGAAGGAGCTTTTCATCAGGGCTCCATCCTCTCATCTTCTCAGTCTTTTCCTTCTAACTTTACAGCTTCCTGAGCCCTGCATGTCTCATTCTTCACACAGACGACTCCTGGACTGTTGTAAAGTCAGGGCAACTCCCAGGTCAATGCCTTTCCTTTTCGCCTCTGAATCTCATCCATGAAATATTAGCATGCTAATCGCTCAGTCACAAAACTGAGTCAATTCTCTTTGGAGATTTATGCTTCTTTCTGTACATTGTCTTCTGTTCTCAACTATTCTGGTCAATTTAGAATGAGGGAAACTTTCAGACATTCTGATCTTCAGTTTATCTTAACAGTTTTGTTCCACATTGAAATATCTGTTTGTTACAGCTACCTTCCGCTTTGCTGGCAGGTGTGCATGCTAAGTCACTTCAGTCGTGTCCAACTCTATACCACCCTATGGACTGTAACCCGCCAGGCTTCTCTGTCCGTGGGATTCTCCAGGCAAAAATACTGGAGTGGGTTGCCATGCCCTCTTCCAGGGGATCTTCCTGACCCGGGGATTGAAACCAGATCTCTTAAGTCTTCTGCATTGGCAGGCAAGTTCTTTACCACCTCGCGCCCCTCCCTTCTAATTCTCTTGACTTTTTTTTTTCAAGGTGGTGGTTTAGCTACAACTGCAATAGCACCAGCAGCATCTGGGGACCAGAGGGCCAACAGATGTGGACATGTGACCTTGACAGCTAGTGTACAGCTCTTCTCTCCTGTTTCCAGCTTACCAGCTATCCACCAACGGAGGTGAGACTATCCTAAAGGATAAAGTTACTGATTTTTATTGACATTAAAAAGTCCAAATATCCATATTTTAGTCTTAAAGGTAACCAGGTATCCTGGCAAATGAATATCTGTAGTTCAGACCACAGTTAGAGAATCTGCATTCTTCTCAAACACATGTTAATCAGTTGCCAGAACTGATAACATATGAAGCCATGAAGTTGCAACATATTTCAGTAAATCAAATCTCATTCCAACCACATTATTTCAACACAGTGTAATAAAGTTTAGAGATCACCCAGGCAAAGAGAACAAAAGAGCCCATATGTTTGCAAATTTACAACTAGGCATTTCAGTAACTGATCAAAGAAGAAATCATACTGGCAATTGCTTTTTTTTTTTTTTTTGCTAGCTCCGGTTCTATTTTAGTTTCTGTCACATTTCCTCAAGTCTAAAGACTTGTTTTTGAGCTTGGGAGGGCATCTCTAGCCTGGCCTCAGTGTGGCAAGCAGACGATACGTTTAAGTATCCCCATGACGATTTCTCCATCTTTCTTCCTGTGCAGCTGCTTCATCTCTGACATACCCAGCTGCTTCCAGCCACCCAGACAGCCACTGTCCTCTCTTCCCACAGCTCAGGGTGATAGCCCCCTCTACCTGGGCTTACAATTGTACTTGTGCTCTGCTGGAAAATGCCTCCAGGCAGAGAGCTATTGTTGGCTCAGCCAGTTTCTTTCTCTTCTTTCAGGAAACATAGTCCTCTGTCACTTGTGGTAAAGTGTCTGAAAATAGTTGGTTTATATATTTGTATTATTATGTTATATATTTATTTATGCTTCCCTGGAGGCTTAGCGGTAAAGGATCCACCTGTCAATGCAGGAGACAGATACCTGGGTCAGGAAGATCCCCTGGAGAAGGAAATGGCTACCCAATCCAGTATTCTTGCCTGGAAAATCCCATGGACAGAGGAGCCTGGCAGGCTACAGTCCACAGGGTTGCAAAGAGTTGGACACGACTTAGCGACTGGATAACAGCAATAACATTTATTTCTATGTAAAAAATTATGTATTTTATTGTTTTCCAGTAGTTTGTATATCAAATTGCATCCTGCCGAGGCCTGTCCACTGCTGGACACAGCTCCCCATCTAGGGCATCTTCCCTTTTGCCTGGTCTTGTCCTCCTGTCTTCTCTCCTCACATCCCGGGCAGCTAACAGAGCCTGCTCTACATGCTCAGTCCTTTACTAAAGGGAGAAAAAGCCCCAAATTATTTCAAACTGTTCCTGCCATCTGTTCAAAAATTTGCTGAGTAAAGATTTTTCAAAATTGCTTCTGTGTATGTGTGTGTGTGTATTGGCAGAAGACCATATAAAAGGAGAAAAATCTAAATTGAGATTTTAATAAAGTATTCTGGCTAAAAACTCCGTAATTACTGCATTAGTTTAATTTAATCTCTCTCTTTCTCTCAGCATGGACATTGTTGAATATTGTGTGCCTGTGATAATTAATTTTATGTGTCAACTTGACTGGGCCAGAGGGTGCCCAGGTATTTGTTTAACCATTATCCTAGGGGTGTCTGTGAGGGATGTTTCTAAATGAGATTAACATTTGAATCAGTAGATTGAATAGAGCAAATTGCCCTTCATTGTGGGGCACCACAAACAATTCACTGAAGGGTTTAAAAGAACAGAAAGGCTGAGTCAGGGAGAATTTATTTTCTCTTTGCTTGTGACTGTCTTCATTAGGCATCTCCTGCCTTTGTGCTTGGGACTTGGAACTACACCATCAGCTCTCCTGGTCTCCAGTTTGTTAACTGTGGATCTTGGGACCCTTAGCCTCCATAATCAAGTGAGCCAGTTTCTTAAACATTAAGAAAAAACTAAGATCATGGCATTCGGTCCCATCACTTCATGGCAAATAGTTGAGGAAACAATGGAAACAATGACAGACTTTATTTCCTTGGGCTCCAAAATCACTGCAGATGGTGATTGCAGCCACAAAATTAAAAGATGCTTGCTTCTTGAAAGAAAAGCTCTGATAAACCTAGACAGCATATTAAAAAGCAAAAGCATTACTTTGCCAACAAAGGTCCATCTAGTCAAAGCTATGGTTTTTCCAGTAGTCATGTATGGATGTGAGAGTTGGACCATAAAGAAAGCTGAACACCAAAGAACTAATTTTTTTGAACCATGGTGTTAGAGAAGACTCTTGAGAGTCCCTTGGACTGCAAGGAGATCAAACCAGTCAATCCTAAAGGAAGTAATTCTTGAATAGTCATTGGAAGGACTGATGCTGAAGCTGAACCTCCAATACTTTGGCTACCTGATGCGAAGAACTGATTCATTGGAAAAAACCCTGATGCTGGAAAAGATTGAAGGCAGGAGGAGAAGGGGATGAAAGAAGATGAGATGGTTGGATGCATCACTGACTCGATGGACATGAATTTGAACAATTTCCTGGAGTTCATGATGGACAGGGAAGCCTGGCATGCTGTGGTCCATGGGATTGCAGAGTCAGACATGACTAGGTGACTGAACTGACTGAACTAAGTTCCTTAAAAGAAATCTCTTTAAATATATATATATATATATATATATATATACACACACACACATATATATATATACACGGATTTTCTTTCTCTGGGGAATTCAAACTGATAGAGTGTCTTATTAAGTGATTTCAATTCTGTGAAGTTTTTTTAGCCAATTTACTTTACTGTATTCTTCATACTTTGCACAGTCTTTTTGGGGACTGCTCTGATTCCTTATTGGGAATGTTATTGGGAATTTGGGGGAAAGAAGAAGAAGACAGTTATGGAAATGTTATTGGGAATTGTTATTGGGAATTTGGGGGAATGGGGAAGAAGACAGTTATGAAAGTAGAACAAGGTTCACAGACTGTCATGTAGATGAGGACCAAGTTTTATCAAGATTAGCAATAGGAACTATTGTGGAGCCCTCTCCCAAGGTAACATGCGTGGTGCCCTGTACCAAGATCACAGGATAAAAATCTCTGGAACTGACCAAGCCCCATAGCACTGTTGCCATGAGCCTCTGGATCTAAACTGGCCAGTTCCCTGACCTCATATTAGGTAAAATACTCACCCTACTATCCACCCTGAAAGAAAGTGAAAGTGAAAGTCACTTAGTTGTGTCTGACTTTTTGTGACCCCATTGGGTATACAGTCCCTGGAATTCTCCAGGCCAGAATACTAAGATCTTCCCCACCCAGGGATCAAACCCAGGTCTCCCACATTGCAGGCAGACTCTTTACCAGATGAGCCACAAGGAAAGCCCAAGAATACTAGAGTGGGTAGCCTATCCCTTCTCTAGCAGAGCTTCCCAACCCAGGAATTGAATCGGGGTCTCCTGCATTGCAGGTGGATTCTTTACCAACTGAGCTATCAGGGAAGCCCTACTATCCACCCTATAGCATCATAATGAGTCACCTAATGCCACCATTCCAGTAGGAATTTTCTCTGTCTTGAGGCTATAAAAATTGGCTGCAAGCCTTTGAAAGGAGCCGGCTCTCCCTTGAGCCAGCCTGCTGTTCTAAGAGCATCTCTTACTCTAAAAAACTTTATTCTCTGCTCATTCTGCTTCATGTCTGGAAATTCTTTTTCAACCCACGCACAAACCACTACACCTATCACTTTTCCCGGCAGTATACCCATCATTTAAGATGAAGAATGAATGCATTTCAACAATATCCAAATCATAAAGAGCAATACTGCATAGGAACCTGGAATGTCAGGTCCATGAATCAAGGCAAATTGGAAGTGGTCAAACAAGAGATGACAAGGGTGAACGTCGACATTCTAGGAATCAGCGAACTAAAATGGACTGGAATGGGTGAATTTAACTCAGATGACCATTATATCTACTACTGCGGGCAGGAATCCCTCAGAAGAAATGGAGTAGCCATCATGGTCAAC
>SJYT01066637.1:605902-652807 GCA_006410635.1 Cephalophus harveyi
AACTGATGCTTTTGAACTGTGGTGTTGGAGAAGACTCTTGAGAGTCCCTTGGACTGCAAGGAGATCCAACCAGTCCATTCTGAAGGAGATCAGCCCTGGGATTTCTTTGGAGGGAATGATGCTGAAGCTGAAACTCCCTTTGGCCACCTCATGCGAAGAGTTGACTCATTGGAAAAGACTCTGATGCTGGGAGGGATTGGGGGCAGGAGGAGAAGGGGACGACCGAGGATGAGATGGCTGGATGGCATCACTGACTCGATGGATGTGAGTCTGGGTGAACTCCGAGAGATGGTGATGAACAGGGAGGCCTGGCGTGCTGTGATTCATGGGGTCGCAAAGAGTCGGACACGACTGAGCGACTGAACTGAACTGAACTGAACTGGAGAGAAAAGGTACATGGTTGGAATTCAAACTTCATCCTAGCTACTCAAGAATTTTTGATAAATCATATTTACCTTACATGTGAAGTTTTGATATATTTTGTAAATGCATGACATAACATTTTGTGATCTTCATTCATAAATGTGTTAGCTTCCTAAGACATCTAATTTCCTAAGATGTTATCTGTCTTCACCTGTTTATTGAAATAATCTAAAGCTGACCTTAAGTTGCACTTCCCCTTGTAGTCAACTTGACTTTGAACTTCTGTTTTCATTTTAATGATTGCTTTCCTGAGGAATCAATTTTCTCTATATGCATTTCATATGAGTACTTCTGTGGGTATATCGAGAGAATGTGAGACTGGAATGCAGAAGGGAAAAAAGAAAGGACATTAGAAAAGAGAATACTCCTTGATATCTAGGAGGACTGAGGGAAGAACACATTGGGGTGGTATTATGGGTTGAATTTTTTGTCATTCAGTTGCTAAGTCATATCTGACTCTTTGCAACCCCATGGACTGCAGCGCGCCAAGGCTCCTCTATATTCCACTATCTCCCAGAGTTTGCTCAAATTCATGTCAATTGAGTCTGTGATGCTCTCTAACCATCTCATCCTCTACGGCCTCACTTCTCCTTTTGCCTTCAATGTTTCCTAGCATTAAGGTCTTTTCCAGTGAGCTGGCTCTTCTCATGGCCAAAGAATTGGAGTTTCAGCTTCAGCAACAGTCCTTCCAATGAATATTCAGGGTTGATTTCCTTTAGGATTGACTGGTTTGATTCTAATGGGCTGAATGGTCTCCCCCAATGTTCATATACTGAAGTCTTATCCCCTAGCTCCCCAGAATAGGACCTCATTTGGAAATAGGATCATTGCAGATGTCGTTAGTAAAGATGAGGTCAGACTGGAGTAGGGTGGATTCTCAACCTTGTATGATTAGTACCTTTATAAAAAGGGGACATTTGGACTTGATGGGCACAGGGAGAGCATCACATGAACATGAAGGCAGAAATCAGGGTGATGAAGCTGCCAGAAGCTGGGAGAGAGGCAAGAAACTGACTCTCCCCAAGAGACCTTGGAACCAACACTGCTGACACCTTGATCTCAGACTCCTCGTCTTGGAGATAGAAAACAATGCATTTCTGTTGTTTAAGCCACCTGTTTTGGGGACTTCATTAGGACAACCTCAGGAGTCCAATATAACTAGAATTCAGAAAACCTCGATTTTTGTCTTGACATTTCTACTAATACTATGATTTAGATAATGTTGATCGCCGTCTGTTTTTTTATAGTTTCCTCAGCAAAAAGAAAAAAAGAATTGTGCTAAATCAATGTTTTTTTATTTTTTAAAATATAGATACACTCTCAAACAGTATCAGAATCACCCAAAGTTTTCATGATTTTACATATGTCTATATTTACTATATTAAAAAATTGAGAAATTTAAAAAAACTTATGAATTTATTTTAAAATAAGAAACTATGCTTAGTACAAGTCAATATAAATAATATGATCATAATATATTTTTATGACAACTATATTTTACTAAAGATGTGTATAAGAGACAGCTTGTGGTAAAGTGTCTGAAAATAGTTGGTTTATATATTTGTATTATTATGTTATATATTTATTTATGCTTCCCTGGAGGCTTAGCGGTAAAGGATCCACCTGTCAATGCAGGAGACAGATACCTGGGTCAGGAAGATCCCCTGGAGAAGGAAATGGCTACCCAATCCAGTATTCTTGCCTGGAAAATCCCATGGACAGAGGAGCCTGGCAGGCTACAGTCCACAGGGTTGCAAAGAGTTGGACACGACTTAGCGACTGGATAACAGCAATAACATTTATTTCTATGTAAAAAATTATGTATTTTATTGTTTTCCAGTAGTTTGTATATCAAATTGCATCCTGCCGAGGCCTGTCCACTGCTGGACACAGCTCCCCATCTAGGGCATCTTCCCTTTTGCCTGGTCTTGTCCTCCTGTCTTCTCTCCTCACATCCCGGGCAGCTAACAGAGCCTGCTCTACATGCTCAGTCCTTTACTAAAGGGAGAAAAAGCCCCAAATTATTTCAAACTGTTCCTGCCATCTGTTCAAAAATTTGCTGAGTAAAGATTTTTCAAAATTGCTTCTGTGTATGTGTGTGTGTGTATTGGCAGAAGACCATATAAAAGGAGAAAAATCTAAATTGAGATTTTAATAAAGTATTCTGGCTAAAAACTCCGTAATTACTGCATTAGTTTAATTTAATCTCTCTCTTTCTCTCAGCATGGACATTGTTGAATATTGTGTGCCTGTGATAATTAATTTTATGTGTCAACTTGACTGGGCCAGAGGGTGCCCAGGTATTTGTTTAACCATTATCCTAGGGGTGTCTGTGAGGGATGTTTCTAAATGAGATTAACATTTGAATCAGTAGATTGAATAGAGCAAATTGCCCTTCATTGTGGGGCACCACAAACAATTCACTGAAGGGTTTAAAAGAACAGAAAGGCTGAGTCAGGGAGAATTTATTTTCTCTTTGCTTGTGACTGTCTTCATTAGGCATCTCCTGCCTTTGTGCTTGGGACTTGGAACTACACCATCAGCTCTCCTGGTCTCCAGTTTGTTAACTGTGGATCTTGGGACCCTTAGCCTCCATAATCAAGTGAGCCAGTTTCTTAAACATTAAGAAAAAACTAAGATCATGGCATTCGGTCCCATCACTTCATGGCAAATAGTTGAGGAAACAATGGAAACAATGACAGACTTTATTTCCTTGGGCTCCAAAATCACTGCAGATGGTGATTGCAGCCACAAAATTAAAAGATGCTTGCTTCTTGAAAGAAAAGCTCTGATAAACCTAGACAGCATATTAAAAAGCAAAAGCATTACTTTGCCAACAAAGGTCCATCTAGTCAAAGCTATGGTTTTTCCAGTAGTCATGTATGGATGTTTATATTTTACTAAACAAATAAACTTAGAAGAGTGATGCTGTTTTACATTTTTGAAAATCTCTTCAATATCTAACCTATAATATCAATATATAGCTGAGTTCTTGAATACAGCTGGTTCCTTATTTCTGCTTCTGCATTCATTCATTTGCAATATGTTGTCTTCATTTAAGTATATATAGAAAATCTAGTCACACACATTTGTAGTTGGAAAAGTGAGAATTTTAATTACTTTTTTGAAAGGGTGTGAATATTCTTTGATTTTATGACAACAGTCATCTTTTTTTTAAAAGGTAAGGTGTGCTAAGGAATCTGATACCTTATTAATGATATTTTTGTTGTCAGTTACATTAAAATCCTCTAAGCTATGTTATGTGTTGAATGGTTCTCCTACCTGTGTCAGATTTAGTTTTAAATGCTTTGGTCAAGCATTCAAAAAATTTAAAAAATATCGGCTTACTGAGTTATGCAACTGTTTTACATGCTGATACATTTCACTATTTAATATGAAAAACACCACATTTGTAAACAGGGTTTTAACCTCAGGGTCACAGATTTAAGTTTTCTAAGATTCTGTTTTTGTTTTTTTGCTTCAAAGCTCAGGTTGTATTGATACCAAAAAAAAACACCAGTTGTTTTTCTTAAAATGACCAGCTTACTTTATTTGGAGGTGAGAGAGGACTGCTAAATTTCCAAGTGTGAAAAACCATATGCCTATCAGTTGCTCTTTCAGACTGTATGTCAACCATAAAGATGCTGCCCTATGGAGAAAGGAAGCTCACATCAGTTCTCAGTTTAAACAAGGGCACAAGCATTGCCCTCCAGAGTGCCTGTGCTTCCATCCACGCTGGAAGTGCTCCATGTATAATCTGCCATTTCATCACACAGGTTAGTGAAAATGTGTGGATTATGGTATTCAGTTCAGTTAATTATGGTATAGATATCTAAAAATAAAAATAATTTTTACTGTTTCATCAAGGACATTCTTAAGTGACATTGACTTTTTTTCTCTGTAAGTGGGTTATGGCCCAAAACAAAACCCCTTAGCACAGTCTGGAGCCTTGCTGTGTGCTAAGCTGCATACCCACCATTGCTCTTCCATCACTAGTGCAAGTGAT
Source organism: Cephalophus harveyi (assembly GCA_006410635.1). Lineage (NCBI taxonomy): Eukaryota > Metazoa > Chordata > Mammalia > Artiodactyla > Bovidae > Cephalophus > Cephalophus harveyi. Next base: position 610,332 of record SJYT01066637.1, read on the forward strand.
GACCCAGGGCAGAAGGCAAACATCATCTTAATATTATTGTAAAAACAGTTTCTACCTCACGAGCCACTGGGTTAGATGATTTGAAAGTCCTTAACGTGCTTTTCTGTTTTCCCATGAAGTTGTCTTAGAAGTCATTTTGTAATATGCTAAATACATTGATCAGGCTTCTAACTAATTTGCTCAGTATCTAGGAATTGAAATACTTTGTAGGCAAGGAAAAAAAGCCACCTTATAACTCCCTGGGGCACTGAGATCCTGGAGGACTTCGGGGGCCCCTCCAAATAATGTTGGCAGCATATGAAAGTTATAGGACTGAGTCAGTGCCCCAGCTAAATAGATGGGAGCCAGATGCGTGGGCTTCCCAGGTGGCACTAGGGTAAGGAATCTGCCTGCAATGCAGGAGACACCAGGGACAAGCCTTTGATCCCTGGGATGGGAAGATCCCCTGGAGAAGGAAAGGGCAACCCACTTCAGTAATCTTGCCTGGAAAATTCCATGGACAGAGGAGCCTGGCAGGCCACAGTCCACGTGTCACCAAGAGTCGGACACAACTGAGCACGCACACTTGTACAATGGTCAGATGAAGCATTTTACTTTCTCCTGGCAAGAGGCATCCTGAATTGTCTGGAAGAGAAGAATCATGAAAAAGAGCAGACCAACTCAGTGCAAATTCTGCCAGCATAGCAAGCAATCTTCTGTTATTTATGGACAGGAGCCAATGTATAGTTTGAGTTTTATCTTCAGTAAAAACAGAAAATGTCTCTTGAGAAACCCAATTCTTTCTGAAGATAAATAATTTTAAAAACTTTTGTAGTTCCTTTTTATATCCAAATTCAGCTTTTCAGCATTAACATTTAACTCGAAGGAGCAAGTTACAATTACTGTGAAAACATTTAATGAATATTTTAATAAAAACATTTATTCAAAGTGGATGAAAATGGTTATCTGTCCAACTCATACATTAAGATTCACAGGGCCTATGCCCTAAAGGACATAACTGTAAAATTCAATTATCTTGTATCTATCTACATCCCTTGATATGTCAAGAGACATTTATTGTTGGTAATAAAATAATTTAATGATGCATATAGAAATTTTAATAGTGTCTGCTTGGAAAAATAAGTTAGTATCAAATACAATAAAATTCCATTGGGTTTTTATAGGTAGCATGAATACTGAGTAGCTTTTGTTGTAAAGTCACAACTGAAGATAAATAAATAGGGAAAAAAAGAGAACTGATCCTAAAGGAAACTTCTTTTGTGATATTCTGTTTCAGTTTTATTGATCATTCAGTTATATGTGTTTGCAAGAGCGCTGTGTTGTTGATAGAAACTGTATTTCCAGATTGTTTTAAAAGATTGTTAATAAATGCAATGTAAAGAAAAATCTGCTGAGGAAGGCATTGCTCAGGAAGAAAATGTTTATCTACCTTAGTCATCTTCAAAGTGAAGTAACTTATTTAAATGAAAGAGACCTGGGTTACTGAAAATTTACTGTCTTAGAAAGGAAGAAAAGGAAGCAGGAAGGCAAAGAGGGGAGGATTTTAAGAGTATTTGTTTTACATTTCTTCACATCTTTCACAATTCTTTGCACATAGTAGGTATTGAAATGTTTCTATGTCTCTCAATTGTTCAACGAAAATAGTAGGACATTATGATCTAGTCCATTGATTATCCCTCTAGTTTATTTAAAAGATGTGATTATTATTTATTATTGTAATACAACTCTTCCACCAAACTACAGCTTAGACTCAGAAGACTGGTTCAAACTGGAGTCAGTAATGGTTTGGGGGATAACAGGCAACTCAGAAAAAGAATCAAAAGAGCAAACAAGACCAGGGCCAGAGAAACATTACATCTATTCCTGCTTTCACGATGGCTCAGCAGGTAAGGAATCCACCTGCAATGCAGGAGACACAGAGACCTGGGTTCGATCCCTGGGTCAGGAAGGTCCCCTGGAGAAGGAAATGGCAACCCACCCCAGTATTCTTGCCTGGGAAGTCCCATGGAGGCTGGTGGACTATAGTCCATGGGGTTGCAAAGAGTCAGATATGACTGAGGACACACACACAGGTAAAAGTACAGAAGCCAGTTTTCCAATGTTTAAAAGTTAAAAGTATTTTAATAATTTTAATTTTAATAAAAATATTAAATTTAAAAATGTTAGCAAACTGTTAAGATCACTTCTCCCAAGCCAGCAAATACACCTTCCCTATGAATTCGTAAAAATCTGTGAAAACCCATGGTTTTAATATAGTTGAAAATCAGGAAAATATAAACAATTGCTGAGTCTATTTATTTTTTCCCATGCCTAAGTTTTTTTTTTTTTTTTTCCTACAGGAAGATGATTTAGGATGAGTAATAAAATAAAAGCATATATAAATCATTAATTGCTAATACACTTATTTCTTAAAGTGTCTTTCTTTGAGTATATTTCAGCACAACCATGACCTGATAAAATTTTTCAAACTGTTTTTGGTCTTTTGATGAAAATGGTACACTATACAATATTTTTAAAGCTCTTGCTATTCTTAGACAATTTTTCATTAATTTCAATTTGAAGAAGCTTTGATCTGTTAAGACAGTAGCAACTGGAATTATTAATAAGATTCTGAAAGCAATTTTTAGGTTTGGAAATAAACCACTACTTTCCATAGTGGAAACATTGCAACAGGGTCCAAACATGACATATCATGATAACCAAAGAAATTATAACAAATTATTTTAATTTTGTTGCATAAAATTCTATCAGTTATGCTGTTGTTTCCCCACTAATTCTCAAGCAGTACAGTTCAGTTCAGTCACTCAGTCGTGTCCGACTCTTTGCGACCCCATGAATCGCAGCACGCCAGGCCTCCCTGTCCATCACCATCTCTCGGTCCAAAAAAGCCTCCAGGAATACTGATTTTGATTGCATTAAATGTACAGAAAAACTTGGGAAGAATTAATACTTCTATAATCTATGAACAAAGTATCTTTTAATGTAGGTCTCTTTAATTTATTTCAGTAACTTTATGTAGTTTTTCTTAAAGCACATCTTTTGTCAGAGTTATTTCAAGGTATTTGACTTTTTGGATTCAACTATAAACAATGTATTTTAATACTCAATTTTCTATTTATTTGTTGCTGGCAAATAAGAGTTTGATTTATTTTGTATACTGGACTAATATCAAACATCCTTCCTAAATTCACTGTTTAATTCAGACAGTTTGAATAGAAGTCACAATAGCAGACATCCTTATGGGATGCAGCAAACAGAAAGGAACTCCAAAGAACTGTACAAAATGTGATCTGTATATTCAGAAGTGCAGTGACAAGGAAAGAGTGGATGATCTCATCCTCCTTTGGGTGATATTCCTGAGTGCTAAGTCGCTTCAGTTTTTTCATAGTAAATGCATTAGCTGATCGTAGCGGAATCAGGAGTAGGGTGCCCAAATTCAGTCATGTCCAACACTTCACAACCCTACGGACTGCAACCCGTCAGGCTCCTCTGGATTCTCCCAGTCCATGGGATTCTCCCAGGCAAGAATACTGGATTGGGTTGCCATTCTCTCCTCCAGGGGATCTCCCCATCCAGGGATTGAACCCAAGTTTCCTCCACTGGCAGGAGGACTCTTCACTTCTGAGCCACCAGGGAAGCCCTGCTGACACTTATTCTTTTAATAAAGTTAATTTCATAGAGCTACGAAATAAGGAGATAAAATTGAGAGCCTGTAAAGCATTTGGCCAAGACTATTGTGATACCCTTGCAAGTAAGAAAGATAAAGCTGAACAAAGCAATAATGCTAAGTGGATTTCATACTGTAAAGAGTTTGACTTCTACATTTTTTAAACCTTATAGGGGGTCCTTGTTGTTGTTCAGTCACTAAATTGTGTCCAACTTTTTCTGATCCCGTGGACTGTAGCAGACCGGGCTTCTCTGTCCTTCACTATCTCCACGTATTTGCTCAAACTCATGTCCATTGAGTTGGTGATGCTATTTAACCATCTCATCTTCTGTTGCCCCTTTCTCCTCCTGCCTTCAATCTTTCCCAGCATCAGGGTCTTTGCCAATTTTGTGGCCGACATATTGGAGCTTCAGCTTCAGCATCAGTCCTTCCAATGAATAATCAGGGTTGATTTCCCTTAGAGTTGACTGGTTTGATCTCCTTACTGTCCAAGAGGCTCCCAAGAGTCTTCTCTAGCACCACAATTCGAAAGCATCAATTCTTTGGTGTTCAACCTTCCTTATGGTCCAGCTCTCATATCTGTACATGAACACTGGAAAAACCATAGCTTTGACTTGACAGACCTTTGTTGGCAAAGTGATGTCTCTGCTTTTTAATACATTGTCTAGGTTTGTCATAGCTTTTCTTCCAAGGAGTATGTGTCTTTTAACGTCACAGCTGCAGTCACCGTCCACAGTGATTTTGGAGCCCAAGAAATTAAAATCTGTCTCTGTTTCCATTTTTTCCCTATTACCTGCATTTTATTCTGATTTTGTTGTTTTATGTTTAATCATTAATTAATAAAGTTATAGAAGAGATACATCATATTTATGGAATGACATAAAGCTGGAGAAGGACTGTACAATACTGAAAAGAACTAAGAGTTTATAATCAGACACACCTGGATTTTTTTTTCATTTATTTTTTAATTTTTTATTATTTTATTTTATTTTTACTTTATTTTACTTTACAATACCATATTGGTTTTGCCATACATTGACATGAATCCGCCATGGGTGTATACGAGCTCCCAATCCTGAATCCCCCTCCCACCTTCCACCCCATATCCTCTCTCTGGATCATCCCCGTGCACCAGCCCCAAACATCCTGTATCCTGTATCGAACATAGGCTGGCAATTCGTTTCTTACATGATAGTATACATGTTTCAATGCCATTCTCCCAAATCATCTCACCCTCTCCCTCTCCCTCAGAGTCCAGAAGTCCATTCTATACATCTGTGTCTCTTTTGCTGTCTTGCATACAGGGTCATCATTACCATCTTTCTAAATTCCATATATAAGTGTCAGTATACTGTATTGGTGTTTTTCTTTCTGGCTTTCTTCACTCTGTGTAATTGGCTCCAGTTTCATCTATCTCATTAGAACTGATTCAAATGTATTCTTTTTAATGGCTGAGTAATACTCCGTTGTGTATATGTACCACAGCTTTCTTATCCATTCATCTGCTGATGGACGTCTAGATTGTTTCCATGTCCTGGCTATTATAAACAGTGCTGCAATGAACATTGGGATACATGTGTCTCTTTCAATTCTGGTTTCCTCGGTGTGTATGCCCAGCAGTGGGATTGCTGGGTCATAAGGCAGTTCTATTTGCAGTTTTCTAAGGAATCTCCACACTGTTCTCCATAGTGGCTGTACTAGTTTGCATTCCCACCAACAGTGTAACAGGGTTCCCTTTTCTCCACACCCTCTCCAGCATTTATTGCTTGTAGACTTTTGGATTGCAGCCATTCTGACTGGCACATACGTGGATTTAAATCTCACTGGAGCCCCTGCTTTGTGGGCCCTTAATTTGTCTGACTCTAGCTCTCTTTGTACTCTATGGTCAACACCGAAATCAGATTGATTATATTCTCTGCAGCAAAAGATGGAGAAGCTCTATACAGTTAACAAAAACAGGACCAGAAGCTGACTGTGGCTCAGATCATGAACTCCTTATTACCAAATTCAGACTCAAATTGAAGAAAGTAGGGAAAACTGCTAGACCATTCAGGTATGACGTAAATCAAATTCCTTATGATTATACAGTGGAAGTGAGAAATAGATTTAAGGGCCTAGATCTGATACAGAGTGCCTGATGAACTATGGAATGAGGTTCATGACATTGTATGGGAGACAAGGATCAAGACAGGTCAGGAAGCAACAGTTAGGACTGGACATGGAACAACAGACTGGTTCCAAATAGGAAAAGGAGTACGTCAAGGCTGTATATTGTCACCCTGCTTATTTAACTTCTATGCAGAGTACATCATGAGAAATGCTGGACTGGAAGAAACACAAGCTGGAATCAAGATTGCTGGGAGAACTCTCAATAACCTCAGATATGCAGATGACACCACCCTTATGGCAGAAAGTGAAGAGGAACTAAAAAGCCTCTTGATGAAAGTAAAAGAGGAGAGTTAAAAAGTTGGCTTAAAGCTCAACATTCAGAAAACGAAGATCATGGCATCCGGTCCCATCACTCCATTGGAAATAGATGGGGAAACAGTGGAAACAGTGTCAGGCTTTATTTTTTAGGCTCCAAAATCACTGCAGATGGTGACTGCAGCCATGAAATTAAAAGATGCTTACTCCTTGGAAGAAAAGTTATGACCAACCTAGACAGCATACTCAAAAGCAGAGACATTACTTTGCCGACTAAGGTCCGTCTAGTCAAGGCTATGGCTTTTCCTGCGGTCATGTATGGATGTGAGAGTTGGACTGTGAAGAAGGCTGAGCGCTGAAGAATTGATGCTTTTGAATTGTGGTGTTGGAGAAGACTCTTGAGAGTCCCTTGGACTGCAAGGAGATCCAACCAGTCCATTTTAAGGAGATCAGCCCTGGGATTTCTTTGGAAGGAATGATGCTAAAGCTGAAATTCCAGTACTTTGGCCACCTCATGTGAAGAGTTGACTCATTGGAAAAGACTCTGATGCTGGGAGGGATTGGGGGCAGGAGGAGAAGGGGACGACTGAGGATGAGATGGCTGGATGGCATCACTGACTCGATGTATGCGAGTCTGAGTGAATTCCGGGAGTTGGTGATGGACAGGGAGGCCTGGCATGCTGCGAATCATGGGGTCGCAAAGAGTCGGACACAACTGAGTGACTGAACTGAACTGAACTGAACTGAAGCCCCTGCTCTGTGGGTCCTTCATCTGTCTGACTCTAGCTCTCCTTGTACATAAAAAGTAAATGATAATATCTAATTCACAGGGTGGTTGTGAACATTCATTAACTAAGACTTGTAATGCCTGAGAAATTGTAGACACATGAAAAGGTATCTCAGTTATTGTTACAGATTATGCTTTTAAGGAACTATAATCCTTAAAAAATGCACAGTTAATCCTGAAACTAACAATAGATAGGCAATTAACTCCTAAATCTCAGTTTAAATAATAACTATTATGCTCTGTTCTGACTTATTAGCTATTCACAAGAGATCAAGGGTTTTAACTAAGCTCAGTCATTATGAGTCAACAGTGTGGCATGATTGGCATATAGAAAAATAATAGATTTAATTTTAGTCTATATAAACAGAAATACGGCATCTAGAGCAATTTGTGAGACATTTCTCCTGTTACCCTGTTGTATTAGTCAGTCCACAGCTGGCATATTGTGTTCTTTCATGGATGCTAGATAAGCAGAGGCTGGAAACCATGCCTTTGGGGAACCATTCAAAGACACAGCGTTGATCCCACCCAGAGGCAGACTTTCAGAGAAATTCATGCTGTCTTTTGATTTTGAAAGAATCATTATGTGAAATAAGTTCTTACTTAATTCAATGTGATTTGAGATTATGAAAGATAGGCAACTAACACAGGGAGAATTTTGCTCACTGTAATTAAAACAATTTTTTTAAAGACACACATAACATTATGTTCCCATGTGCCATACATATGTTATGTGCCAGCCTGGATGGGAGAAGGCTTTGAGGGAGAATGGATACATTTGTATGCATGACTGAGTCCCTTCACTGTCCACCTGAAACTACTACAACATTGTTAATTTGCTATGGACCATTTTTAAAGTTTTCATTGAATTTGTTACTATACTGCTTCTGTGACATGTTTGGGTTTTTTGGCCATGAGGCATGTGGAAACTTAGCTCCCTGACCAAGGATCAAACCTACAGCCTCTGCGTTGGAAGGTGAACTCTTAACTGTTGGACCACCAGGGAAGTCTCTCAATGTAGATTTAAAAACTTTCCTATGTTTGGGAATTTCCAAACTTTGAATGACCTGTTTGATAACTCAGTGTGTTCTTTATCACTGTGTTCAGAGATTGGGTAACCACCAGTGAGGCCATGGTGGAAGAGCTTATTGCACTGATTGTAGGTGAAATGGATGAGGTCTAAGGTCTTACATGTTTGGAGAGACTGAATTTCATAGTCCAACAGAACCTTCATATTTTTAAAACTTCTTTTGTATATTAACAAAAACAACAAAACTGCATTAGGGTCTACATTACCCATCATAAAACTCTGAGAAGTAGTTGCAGGTCAGAGAGAGGCTTGTCCCGGCTTATGAGGCTGAGCTTTGCTTCCTACTTCTGTCCCTTGCTTGTCGGTGACCTTGGTCAACTTATTGTGTGTGTGTTTCATTGCTCAGTAGTGTGTAATTCTTTGCGACCACATGGACTGGAGCCTGCCAGGCTTCTCTGTCCATGGAATTTTCCAGGCAAGAATACTGGAGTGGGTAACCATTCCTTTCTCCAGGGGATCCTCCTGACCGAGGGATCAAACCCAGGTCCCTTGCATTGCAGGCAGATTCTTTACTGTCTGAGCAACCAGGGAAGCCCTTAGTAACCTCTCTGAATAGTGTTTCATTTGAAAAGGGAGGAAATTTATAGGCTATCTTGCAGGACTAAATCCAGTCGAATATTTTTAATGAATATTTCTGGAACATATTAGTTCTTAATACAGATTTTTGTTTTGCTTTTACCCTCAGTGTTGTGGGTGTATGTGAAAATTACATTATAACATTGGAGAAAATTTCCTGCCAAATGATTCATTGACAGGTGGCAGATCAGTGCGAGTAGTCTGTCACATACATTTTAATAACAGGTGGGCTGCTGCAGACAGCTTTGTTTTCATGGCTAATATTGTTGATCTGGGCAAAGAATCTGAATTCTTGGCTTATTCAGGGGCTGGCATACCACTGATGTGGATTGTGTAAGTCGTGGTCAATGGTCACATTTTCACATATCATCCCAGCTTGGAGAGTGAACATGGAATAAGTTGGCAAAATAAATCAAGGCAAAAGCAGTAGAAGGATTTTCCAATATTGTAGCTCATGTTCAAGAGCAGGTGTTGCTTAGGTAACTGCTCTGCTGCTGACATATGCTGTGACAGAGCGCATGGCAATAGTGTACTGCAAGTACCATCTCTGAGGAGCTTGAGATGAAGACAGCTGCTTTCCTTTGCAAAGTGGGAGACAATGTGGTTGATACAGAAGCACTATTTAAACTAAGGCATATGCATTCTTGCATTTATTCAAAGTTGTTGCATGATGATTGGGAATTATTTTATTCTCTTTTCATGAGTCTTTTTCTAGACTCTGAAAAAGTGCATCTGAGCAAGATTGAATGAATGGGGGATTGTTGTTTAGTCACTAAGTCCTGTCTGACTCTTTGTTGGCCCCATGAACTGTAGCCCACCAGCCAGGCTTCCTCTGTCCATAGGATTTCCCAACACTGGAGTCAGTTGCCATTTCCTTCTCTAGGGGATCTTCTCCACCCAGGGGTTCGAACCCATGTCTCCTGCACTGGCAGGCAATTACTTTACCACTGAGCCACCAGAGAAGCCAGACTGGGGAATAGCCAACCATTTATTTTTTTCTACGATTAAATGTTTAGAAGCATATGATCTTCAAAAGTTAAGCTATTCATTAAAAGGGCAAAAATAAAGGATTTTGTTTATTTCAAGTGTGATCTATAAAAATGTCAAATCACTATGTTGTATACTTAAAATTAATATTTGTAAGTCAACTGTACTTCAGTGAAAAAAAAAGTCTTGTGTTATTTTCTTAATAATCCAAAGTTAATGATACCTGCTGAAAGTTCTCAATATTCTGCTTAATTCCTGACTGAACTGGAAGAGGCTGTTAATCTGAGTCCTCATCTCATCTGTTAATTTGAGCTGACATGTCTAACTCTTAGATTGCGAGATAAATTATGAGCACATAAGCACTGCCTGTCTCATGTGATTCCTTGCAACCCATGATCTCAGAAAGGCAGAGATTCCACTCTCCAGGATTCTGCTTGTGCCTGATAAAAGGACTTTTGCTCTGGGCATGGCCTCCTCTGGACCTTTCAGTGTGTCTCAAGGATATGGAGACTGATGATCCAGCCTCATTTCAGAAGACATGGAAACCAGCAGGTGATTGACAGTCTTGCCATGTGGAAGAGCATTTCCAGATACAAAAAAAGGCCTTTGTTATCACCAAAAAAAAGAAAAGTGAGACTGAACAAGCAAAACAGCGGCTATCTACTCTAAAACTTTCAAAAGAATCTCCTTCTGCTTTTTTTATTATTCTAAATCTCTTACTTTTTAAGTATTTGGTTTTCTGAGTACACATTTTCTAAAAACTGCTTGTGTTGAAAATAAGTGGTTAATCTTAGTAGGGTAGTCTTCCTTGGGGAGCTCAAATGATGCTTATTTCTCTTTATTTACAGTATATTTGATAGACCTCATATTGGTCTTTTTTCCTGTTGATACATTGTCAAGTGTTTTCAAACATAAGCTTTTATACATCGTCATAGGTCCATTTTTCATTCAATAGGTTTTATTATTTTTTCCATATTGAGATCTGAACTAGAAGTTGATGTATTCATCTAGAAATTGAACATTCTAGATGACGCAGTATCTGTGGAATTATATCCTACTTCTGCTTCATGTATTTTTGAAATTTTGAACAAATAAATATATGAAAAAAACTACAACCTCAGTATCTAATAGAATTGCTAACAGAGCTCTCATGCCCTAACTCTACGCCTCACTCCCCTGAGGATTTTGGCCTTGGAGAAGCTGGGTTCCCAGAATTCAATGTGCCACGATAGCAACTTCCTTCACTACATGTCCGCCGCCATGCCCTCATACATCACCTCTTCAGAGCTGATACTCACCGTAATTGCTTTCTGAAGTTCCAGTACCTGGCAAGGTAGATAAAGAGAAAAATTGGAGGATAAAAAGGAGGCAACTTTAAGAGCAGCCCTCCCAGATCTCATTTTCTGTTTGCTGATCCAAGAACAGACTGAGGAGTTGAATGAAAACTTTACATTTAGTGAGCTGCCTCACAAGCCCAATAAAATAGTCCAAAGTTAGACATTTTAAATCTGTTTCGCTTGCTTTACATGTAATCCTTGTTTGTTTTTTTGTTATAATCTTGATTCTTGATCTTAGTTTACCTTAACTTAATGTTTCATCTTCGTGATAAGGAGTTGAAATAGTTGCATTACGAGCAGTTAGTATGTCTATCTCAAACCAGAAGAATGATCTTTCCATATTTTCTAAAAAAAAAAAAAAATTAATTCAGAATTTAATGATGTTAATGATCTATATGTGGCTTATTCTGCAGAATGTGAATCACCATAGAAGATTTTTGGTTTTCTTCAAATTGGCTCAGATGGTAAAGAACCCACCTGCAATGCAGGAGACCTGGGTTTGATCCATAGGTTGGGAAGATCTCCTGGAGAAGGGAATGGCTACCCACTCCCGTATTCTTGCCTGGAGAATTTTAAAAAGAACCCCGTCAGTTAATTGTCCCCATACTCATTGTTAAGCTTAAACAGCACAATATTAAATCTTTTCAAATTTTGTCTGCCCAGACCAGGAACAGTGGTGCTCGTTCAGCATCTATAAGTCTGTGTTTGTAAGCTTAGGTGGGCTAAAATTGATAGAATACATATCTGCATTTCAGCAGTAATAGAAATGCAGAGATAAAGAAAAGACTCATGGACACGGCCAGGTGAGGGGGAAGGCGGGGAGATGAATTGGGAGGTTGGGATTGATATACATACACGACTGTGTGTAACATAGACCACTAGTGAGAACCGGCTGTGGAGCACAGGGAGCTCAGCTGGGTGCTCTGTGATGGCCTAGAGGGGTGGGATGGGGGGAGGTGAAGTTAAGAGGGAGGGGATGCATGTATGTATATAGCTGATTCACTTCATTGTACAGCAGAAACTAACACAACACTGTAAATAGCAATTCCCTCATAGCTCAGTCAGTAAAGAATCTACCTGCAATGCAGGAGACCCAGGTTCAATCCCTGGGTCAGGAAGATCCCCTGGAGAAGGAAATGGCAACCCACTTCAGTGTTCTTGCCTGGAGAATCCCATGGACAGAGGAGCCTGGAGGGCTACAGTCCATGGGGTCACAAGGGTTGGACATGACTTATTGACTAAACCACCAAACACCACCACAGGAAAAAAAAAAGAAAAGAAAAGAGAAAATAAAATACAAGATGATGCCCAATAAAGCTCTAAGTATAAGAAGATCTTAATAAATGCAGTTGATCGTCAAGATCTGTGGGTTAAGGAAAAAGAAAATCAAAGCCTTAGACTACTTAAGGCACTTAATGGTGGGAACATTTTTAGTATATTTTAAATGTCCAAAAAGCACTTTTTTAAAAAAAGTATGTCTTCTGCTCTTAAGGATTAATTTCAAACTTCCCTTCAATCTTCCCAAGCGAGAGCTAATTGAGCTCTTGTTGTCAACTCATCCTTAGTCCTTGTCATTACAAGTTCAGTGGCTGCAGAGGTGAAATGTTTTGACAAATATGAACGTCATACATTTTGTAGTTTGGGTCAGCATGGATTTTTTTTTTTTTTTGCTTCTTCAGATAGTCCGGTGATGGAGTTATATTTGGAAGTTTCCCAGTATGGTGCAAAAGCCTCATAGAGAGAGGAAGTTTATAGACTGCCATTTGACAAGAAGAAAGGCCAGCTGCTCATTCTGCGTGATTCCTCCTTGAGCTTTTGTATTTTCCCAGCTAGATCTCTCAAGTTTGCTATTTATAAATTTATCTTCAGTATACTGAGTGATGACAGATTCAAACTGGCCAGCATATTTTCACTCATTGTGGAGAGAAGCCATTCAAAGACTGAGACAACATATCAAGGTGGGGAAAAAAGAATCTGATAATAGGAAGATGAGGGAAAAAGAGTCCTTGACTATGGTTCTGGCAGTTACAATGTTTTAAGCTATTCTCTTTACTAAAAAGAGGTTCTCATATCTCTGTTTGGTTTATACAAAAAATCTATAGGCATATAGAACTGTTGAAAAGTTTCCATATCTGTAGCCTTTTGAACTGTCTGTGAAAGTTTCATAGAAAATTGCAACTTTTACTCCTGCTGGAAATTAAAAATAATGAAGGAAGACCTTTTAAAAAGTTTAGTCTATTTCTTCCAGACTTGTTTTATGACCTTGATTGTATATAAAAATTAGATAGAAAAATTATATTGGATAATTATTGAGTATTCCTTATTTAACTATAACAGTCAGCCTTGTGAGCAACCAAATTAATGGAAAGGAAGATATTTTGGGAGTCTTCAGGTTATTTCTTTAACTATATTACATAGTTTTCCGTTTCATTGACAGTTGTAGTGACATTTGCAAACCCTAAAACTGAATTATGCCAGTTCTGCCTACACATTTGGAATGATTCACAGAAGGATGGCTCTTGAGTGATAAATTTTCTTTCCATTATTGTATGGAGTAATATCAAGTGTCATCTCCTATTATCTTTGTTCTCTTCATCAAAGAGTACATTCTATTGTCTAACCTTAAATTTAGCTCTTCATGGAAATAAAAATTTTATTTTTAGGTTAGGTAGGTTTGTTAATGCAATTTATTATTTGCCAAGCATTATTCTAAGCATCTCACAAATATTAACTCCTTTGCTCCTGATAACAGTCCTAAAGAATAGGTTCTGTATTTACCCTCATTTTATAGATATGGAAACTGAGGCAAAAACATGCAAAGTAATTTGGTCATATTTACACATGGTAGGTGCTGGGGAAAGGATTTGATTTCTGGACCATTATAGTTCATTGCTTCCAATTAAAAAATTAGGACACTTTTACTCAATCAGCATGTGTTTTAAATATAGTGCCATGTTTTTTCTCAAGAATATTCTTTGATGTGTTATCTGGTTTTGTGTGTGGCTATGAGTGACAGAGAGCTACAAATGGCAGTGGATTAAATAAGAGGCTTAGTTCTTGCTCATGAAATATGATTGAGGTTGCCAGTCCAGCTCTTGTACTATGGCTCACGGAATTATCAGGGTCCCTTCTAGGTTGCTGAGCTGACTTCCATGGCTTCTACCTCATGGTCCAGGATGTGGCTCAGGTTCCAGCCATCACAGGCAGAAGTATTTGAAAAAATAGCCAGTGGGAGGCATTTCCTAGAAGCTCTGCACTCCACTTCTGCTTGCCTCCTATTGTTCTATATTAGTCACATGGACACATCTAACTTCAAGGGAGGCTGGGAAATGTAGTATTTATTTTTGCAGCCATGTGACCAACCAAAATTGAAGATTCTGTTGCAAGAGAAAGGATGAGCGGAGAGCAAGTGTTAAGAGACATTGGATCATTTCTGCCATGTCCAGGGCATAATGCTTCCCACGGTAACTTGGGAAGGGGGGCATCCTACAAACTTCTTTAATAATTAAATTTCATCACCTTAGCAGTGTCTTATCTTATACACAACCCTTTCCTTTGGTTAAACCTCCAGCATCCTACTTTTTACACCTTGTGCAATTGAAAAATAATCCAAGGCACACACCCGCAACACCACTGCGCTCATTTTCCCTCCCAAAGTCCACTAGACTAATGTGATTTTTCCTGCCAGTGTTTTCTGCTCTTTTTTGAATGCGAAAAACCTTCCTTTTCTTTTTCAGGATTTTCTGCCTTTTCTTCTTACCTAAAGCTAACATTGTCTTGGCACCAAAACATCCCTTAAAGAACATACCAGTGAAGGACCTCTCCTTCTTCTCAGTCATTCACAGAGCATAGGGGAGTCGGCATATCCCTTCTTTGTGTTTATTCCTTTGGTCCTATTGGATGACCATCTACTCTGTGTTCTGTTCCCAGTCTACACAGGCCCATTGTTGGGCACTGCTCACCCTCTAGGGAGCTCCCTACCTTCCCCAGCACGTCATCCTGTGGTGATCCCCCCTCCTGCCCCACTCCTTCCCTCCTCATCCTGCCTTCAGAGTATCTCTGCTTGCCCTGGGATCTCAGATACCAAGACCACGGGAATGGTGTTCAACTACGAAGGAGCTGAAATGATGCAGTCTGGAGAAGGGGTGTGACATATCTTGATGGGTGGATGGATCTGCATTTTTTGAACTAGGCTTGAAAAGTTGCCTGTTCAACCCTGTAAATCTAAAAACTGCATTTGCTATTTAACAAAAAGACAGGATTTGGTTTTGTGAAGACTAACACTATAAGCCCTCAGAAATGTTCATGCTGGATATCATTTCACTAAGAATGAACAGAACAGCTTACTGTAAAGTGAATTATCTGAGTTTCAGATGCATGGACACAGTCTTGCAGATTCCACATAAGGAATTTCCACTTGCAGCAGTCCTTATTTGTTTTAACATTGTGTCCTCCAAGGAAACACAGCCCTGAATCTACTGTGCAGCCCAGGACTGGTAGTAACCTCTTTACACACATATCTGCTTTACTTTGAGGAGACATTGCTTAATAAAATTACCTAAACTCACTTTTCTGACAAAGATTCATAGAGTCAAAGCTTTGGTTTTTCCAGTAATCATATACAGATGTGAGAGCTAGACCATTAAGAAGACTGAGCACTGAAGAATTGATGCTTTTGAACTGTGGTGATGGAGAAGACTCTTGAGAGTCCCTTGGACTGCAAGGAGAGTCAGTCCTAAAGGCAATCAACCCTGACTGTTCATTGGAAGGACTGTTGCTTAAACTGAAGCTCCAATACTTTGTCCACCTGATATGAATAACTGACTCATTGGAAAAGGCCCTGATGCTGGGAAAGATTGAAAGTGAAAGGAGAAGAGGAGGACAGAGGATGAGATGGTCAGATAGCATCACTGACTCAATCAACATGAATTGGAGCAAACTCTGGGAGATTGTAGAGGACAGAGGAGCCTGCGTGCTGCAGTCCATGAGGTTGCAAAGAGTTGGACATGACTTAGCGACTGAAGAACAACAATAACAAAGCTTCTCATTTCACTGCCCTCATGCCCAAATTCTATAACAACCTTACTGAGTTCTTTGTTTGTGGAGAGGCACTCCCGGTTTTTCTTAAAATGTCCTATCTTATGGCAAGAAGTCAATGATCCCTAGTTTTTAAAACTACAGTTGGGTTCCAGGAGCTATTATCAGACAGGCTGTTATAAGCCCTACCCTGGTGCTAAAATCCTGAGGTCAACGAGCTGTCATAGATTTTGTGAGCCAGTTTTATTTGGTTAGCTTGAGACCCCAAGGGGTCAAAGCTGATAAACTGGCCAGTCCCAGAGTGAGTAGAAGTTTCCAGGCAAGAACTGTAAATACAGAGGAGGGAAGTGCAGTGATAAATACTTAGAGTTTGGATCCACAGATATGAATTTTTATCTTGGCTTCAGTTATTAGATTCTGTGCCATTGGTTGTTACCTAATCTCTGAGTGTTTTTCTTCTCTATAGGAACATTTATAGTATTGTCATAAGAGGATGTAATTGATTTACTATAGACTTGGCACATAATACACTCAGTGAGTGATAGCTGTTGTGTTTGGTACAGTGCACTTGATTTATGGTTGAATAGAAATGGGCTTAAATCTCTGTGTTTCTATTTCTAGCTTTAAAAATCCATATGCAATTTATCTCACTTTGCCCTATATGCTAAAAGGGAATAAAAGCATAAATCTGACATAAGGGTGTTATTAAGCATGATGACATCAATAAACATGTCCAATACAGTATCTGGTGAACAGTAAGCATTGCATTAATGCTAATTGTCTTTTTCTCCCTACCCTTCATTTTTAGGTGTGCTTTGAGACATGTGATACTTGGAGAGTCCAGTTTGAAGGGGAGGGTATTGTAGTTACTCTGCCTACATTGCATGTGAGCAGAACTGTTTTCCCTAATCCTCTCCACAGAGTACATTTCTAGCTATCGTGTGGGGCAGGGACTATTCCTGTTGCTGAGCTTATGTGACCCCTTCCTGACCAGTGTACACAGAAATGTGCTTCTGAGTCTTCTGATAACCACATGTACCTATCAATTCCAGATATCACCTGATCTCTCTTCCCCAAAGTGTGAACAGATAAATTAGCATTAGAAATGTACAACCAGTTTTTTTACTCAGAGGTTCTGGTAATAAATATCATTTACAGAGTCACAGATAGAAGACTGGACTTGGTGTTCTTGTTCAACTACCACTGCTCTTTAGATATGCTGGGATCAGAGGCTCCTACCTAGGCTGTCCTGTGTGGATACTCTTTTTGTTTTTTCATTTTAGACCCTTTAGTTTATATATCCCAGCTTCGCCAAGACCCATCGCTCAACATATGTAAATTTCTCCTCTGTCTTGTACATACTCTGGCACCTTCTGTGAATCAAAGGCATGAGTGTGTGTGTGTGTACATGCACCTAAGGTCACAATAGTTAGCTTGAAAATTAAAATTAACTGCTATAAGGCCTCCTTTATTGGATCCTATTTTAAAGATAGCGTAAAGGCATAGATAGATAGCATATTCAAAAGCAGAGACATTACTCTGCCGACTAAGGTCTGTCTAGTCAAGGCTATGGTTTTTCCTATGATCATGTATGGATGTGAGAGTTGGACTGTGAAGAAAGCTGAGCGCTGAAGAATTGATGCTTTTGAACTGTGGTGTTGGAGAAGACTCTTGAGAGTCCCTTGGACTGCAAGGAGATCCTACCAGTCCATTTTAAGGAGATCAGCCCTGGGTGTTCTTTGGAAGGAATGATGCTAAAGCTGAAACTCCAGTACTTTGGCTACCTCATGGGAAGAGTTGACTCATTGGAAAAGACTCTGATGCTGGGAGGGACTGGGGGCAGGAGGAGAAGGGGACGACAGAGGATGAGATGGCTGGATGGCATCACTGACTTGATGGACATGAGTTTGAGTGAACTCCAGGAGTTGATGATGGACAGGGAGGCCTGGTGTGCTGCGATTCATGGGGTCTCAAAGAGTCGGACATGACTGAGCGACTGAACTGAACTGAACTGATTTCAAGGTATCTTTCAGCGACCAAAGAAATCAAGAATAACATGAGAAGAAAATCGGTCATATTACTATACATTATAAAACAGCCACTCTGGTTTCAGAATAATGGATGAAGTCTTTAAGAGAGTTGCTGTGTGTTATCTCACAAAGCAGGAAGCATTTTGTATATGGAACATCTTTGTTTTATACTCTAGTTTTTCTGATATTTTCTAAAGAGCCCTTCTCCATACATCCATAGATTCTGGGAATAGTTCTATAAACAATTCTTGACCAGGAACATACTACAGATACTCTTGGTCTAGGACCACTTCATTTAAAAAATTTTATAATACAGGTTTTCAAAATTCAAATTGCACAAGGGATTGATGCTAGAAATTCTCTGTCCAATCCATGCTTTCCAGGTGAGCAATGTTATGAGATCAGGACCCCGTATATCCTTGGAGGCCACTTTACACTTAGTTCCTGACCTAAATTTTTTTTAAAAAAAATCCTAATAAATTTGAAGTTTGGCTGTAAACTCATGTGAGACCTAATGAAGGTTTTCATTCTCAGGGAAAGTTATTTTTACTCTGTAATTAACATCAAGACTTGAATTTTCCTGGTATGGGGTGGTGGTCTTTTCTCCCTCCTACCCTACAAATTCACACAAACTCCTTCAGGTTTTTGGCTTTAAAGGAAAGTGGGGAGGGCAATAGAGAGGAGTTGCTTCTATTATTTCCCTGGCAGAGGATGTCTCTGTTTTGTCTTCTGCACTTTCAACACCCACAAAATGAGAAAAAAATATGGGAGTTTCTCTGGTTCAGTGAAAGGCTTCAAGTGCGTGAAACTTTACTCTTCCACTTAATTCTATGTTCCCACCATGATTATATACTTGTTTTTAGTTTAAGTTGATTACCTTTTTCAACTCACACATGCGTTCAAAAAGATTTGTCTACAAATATTTCTCTAGCATTTTATATCTATATCTGTATGTTCAAATCTATATCTGCAGAGATATAGATATATATAGGTATATGTGAGCTTTCCTGATAGTTCAGTTGGTAAAGAATCCTCCTGCAAGGCAGGAGACACCGGTGCGGTTCCTGGGTTGGGTAGATCCACTGGAGAAGGAATAGGCTACCCATTCTAGTGTTCTTGGGCTTCCCTTGTGGCTGGTAAAGAGTCCTCCTGCAATGCAGGAGACCTGGGTTTGTTTCCTTGCTTGGAAAGATCCTCTGGAGAAGGGAAAGGCTACCCACTCCAGTATTCTGACCTGGAGAATTCCATGAACTGTATAGTCCATAGGATTGCAAAGAGTTCGACACGACCAAAAGACTTTCACTCACTCATACATGTAAGGAAAAGGAGATATCTGGATTTCTGCATTCTAAATTGCAGAAAATGGAAATTCCACCTATTAATTCTTCATGTCTTTTACTTATTTATTTTTTTCATAGAGGATAGTTTTTGCAAATGTAGCTTTTGGAGAAAAAAAATCATTTTATTCATTGAGTAGAATGGTTAAGTCTTGCCTGCGTGCTAAGTCATGTTTGACTCTTTGTGACCCCATGGACTATAACCCACCAGGCTCCTCTGTCCATGAGATTTTGTAGGCAAGAATACTGGAGTGGGTTGCCATTTCCTTCTCCAGGAGATCTTCTCAACCCAGAGATCAAACGCACTTATCACTAGTACCACCTAGGAAGTCTGCTTTAACCCTGGCAAGGTACATATAAGAATCTAGACATCTTCTTTCCAGTATGGCTTCAAGGAGTCCAAGAAAGTTCTCCCTTCTTCGTACCGGGGCTAAAACCTGAGAAAGGACTAGGTGCTTCACTGTCCTCCACTGCAAGAATTAGTAACTTTGCTTTAGCTTCACTTTAAAAGACCATAATCCCATGAGAGGCATAGTCTGGCCTCCAGAGTTTTGCGGCTCACCATGCAGACATAGTGAAGATTCTCAGCCTGTTCTTTGTGTTGAGACAATACAGAAAGTCATGAATGATGCAGGTTTCTGAGCAATGTTGTCCCATGACTTTTGTGTAGCTTCAAGTTTGCTGGTGTTTAATTTCTGCTGCCATGGCAACTGTTCTGAATAGAGCAGGCTGTCAGCGATTTCCTGCAGGCAGGTGACAACGTATCTAAGAAGAGTGATACTGTCTCTATTGCCATCAATCAATATTTATTGAACTGCTGCAGCCCAGCTCGAGCCGCATTAGGTGTTTGCACTGGGGTGTGCCTCCAGCTTACACACGGTTGAACTCAGACACTTGAGGTCAGACTTTGGGTGAAGAAAGGCAGCTTTGGAATACAGCCAAGAATTCAAGACATATGCTCTGCAGAATTAGGGCTTTCATGATTGGATCACTGGGGGCTTGGTGAAAATCTCAATTACTCTGAATTTGAAAGTGTGAACTAAAGACATTTAGGACCCATTAGAAATAGTAACACTGGGACTATGTAATTTAAGAATATATTAATACATGTTTGACAGATTCATTTCTCTTGATCTTCCTTATAGTCTTTCCTACTATTTTGTATTTCCAATTCCTATTGTATGAATTGCTCAGTCGTGGACTGTAGCCTGGACTGTAGCCCTCCAGGCTCCTCTGTCCATTAGATTTCCCAGGCAAGAACTGGAGTGGGTTGCCATTTCCTTCTCCAACAGATCTTCCCAACCCAGGGATGGAACCCCAGTCTCCCCCACTCCAAGAAAACTCTTTACCATCTGAGCCACCAGGGAAGAACTGACTCATTGGAAAAGACCCTGATGCTGGGAAATACTGAAGGCAGGAGGAGAAAGGGATGACAGAGGATGAGATGGTTGGATGGCATCACCGACTTGATGGACATGAGTTTGAGCAAGCTCTGGGAGTTGGTGATGGACAGGGAAGCCTGGCGAGCTGCAGTCCATGGGGTTGCAAAGAGTTGGACATGACTGAGCGATTGAACTGAACTGAACTGATTGTATGAGTATCCTTTTGTATTTCTGGAGTTTTTGCTATATACCTAGGGTTTTGCGGAACCACTCAGCTTAAAGCATATGTAAGTCAGGATGTAGATTCTGGATCAACTTATCCTGTTGGAATTCACATCCTAATTATTTTGTCAGTCATTTTTCTACCTCCTCACCCTCTATTTCTGTATGTGGCCAGTTTGCTGGAACTGTCTCTCTTGGCAGCCCGAGACGTGCCCTCCAGTCTTCCCTGGAGTTACTCCCTTTCTGAGCTTGTATTTTAGCTCTTGTCATTCACATCTCTGGGCTCTATTGCTTTTTCTGTTTCTCCTCCTATGAGCGAAGAAAAGCAGCATCAAAACTCAGTGTTAGACTCTTGCCACACAGTGCTTGCTCCTCTTGTCTAGAATTTTCTTCACTTTACTATCTTCTTGATCCTAACTGCTCTGATTCTGTGAGTTATAATGCCTCATTTTCAGTGAAGTTTACTTCATGTCCCAGTGTCTAGTTATGAGCTCCTCCATTTCTACTACGCTTAAAACATTGATTCAGTTACATTATTCAACTCCTTACACTGTACCTACTTGCTTCAATGTGTGTCTCTGTATTTTTCTGAGAGTTCCTTGATTGAAGTGTCTCACCTTATTTATCCTGGGAAGATCCCCTGTAGGGAATGGCTACCCACTCCAGTGTTCTTGCCTGGAGAATCTCATGGACAGAAGAGCCTGGTGGGCTACAGTCCATGGGGTTGCAAAGAGTCAGACACGACTGACTTTTTCTTTCTTCTTCTGCCTTAAGCTCAGCAGCTGGTATCAATACAGTGAAATATTAGTTGCTCAGTTGTGTCTGACTCTTTGCGACCCTATGAACTGTAGTACACCATGCTCTTCTATCCGTGGAATTCTCCAGGCAAGAACACTAGAGTGGATAGCCAGTCTCTTCTCCAGGGGGTCTTCCTGACCCAGAGATCAAACCTGGGTCTCTTCCATTGCAGGCAGATTCTTTACTGTCTGGGCAACTAAGGAAGCCCCAGCATCAACACAATACAACTACAGATGAGTTTATTAAAATGAGTGGACAAGAAAGCATAAGATTTAACCAAGAAACAAAGCCCACTCTTTATAACCTTACGGTTTTGTTCCTTCAGAACAATGTAGAGCTTTACATCTGTAATCTACTAGAGGACAATCTACTGGAGTTAACAATCTCCCTCGTGTTGACTCTGTGCATCAACATAAGATACATGTGGAACCAACGTCAGTTTATATTAAGTCAGGTTATATAATGTTAAGTTAGAATTGTTATACACTCACTAGATAATGCCTGGGTCCACCAAGCAGTTCAATGACACCAGTTATCAGCAGCCAATAGTGAGATTTGCAGAAGCAGTGAAATACCATGGTTGCATCTAGAAAGCTGATGACAAATACTACCCTGCTGCATTTCAGGTTTTATGGAAAAATGGAAGTTTTAGAGGTGGGAGTGGAGTAGAACAGTTAATGTTTGGGGGACATTCTGCTAGTATCTGAATGACAATACTCTTGGTTCCTCTCCACAGTTAGCTCATAGTTAGGTTTTAGCCTCCTTATGTTTTTCATTTTTCAAATGAGGAAACTGAAAAATACAGGGTGTACGTGTTCATCTGGAGTAACTGTTATTAATGTTTAATGGCATTATCAGAGTCTCTATTGTAAGTATTTTGTTGGTATCGCCATTTCAGTCTTTAAGGAAAACACTTAAAATATTTTTTTAAATGTATTAAAGGCTTCCCTAGCAGTCCAGTGGTTACAACCTCACTTTCATTGCCAAGAACCCATGAAAGAATGGAGCTTGATACTTAGGGAACTAAGATCCCATAAGCTGAGTGGCAAGGCCAAAAATAATAATAATAATAAAAGAAATAAAGATAAGCACTTAAATGAAGTATGGTTGACATGTAGAGAGCTGTGCATGTCTTCTAAGTCTCTTCAGTCACGTCTGACTGTTGGCGACCCTATGGATTATAGCTAACATGAAAGACAGAAAGTTTGAAATATTTTCTCAGCTTAAAATTATATTTTCTTTCAATGTGGGAGTGTTTGAACCAGAGCCAGGCAACACAGAAAAAGGCAGCTTTCTCCATGGAGGTTGTCACTTAGATGGGTGCTGTTATAATGATGGTTGAACCAGTTAGTAGGAAGAAAAACAAACAAACAAACCAGCTTTTCAAATGTCTTATGTGTAATTTCATCATATATTTGTGAGGTATTGCTTTTCTCTAACACAACAACCATATGATCATATCCTGATGTAAAATTTAAGAAATTTTCAATTTAAAAATTAAATATAATGGAAAGTTATTTGTTATTTTGGCTTATTTGCACCATTTTTGCTATTCACTTGGATAAGTTAATGCAGTGTTATATAGTTTGCTGTTAAGAAATACAGCTAGCACCCAGAAAATAATCAGAATTAAATGTTAAATGTCAGTTTCTAATCTGTGGCTTAGTTACTGAGCTGTGCTCTTTCCATAGTATATTCACGTCACAGTAATTAGCTCTGGCATTTACATCTGTGACCCTACCTTTGTTTTGGTGGTTTTTAATAATAATGCTAAAATGTTCAAATCATAGCATTAAGTGAAACGGCATCAAGCTCCTAAAAATTTTACTCTTTACTTAAGAAAATCCTGTGTGTGTTAAGTCACTTCAGTCCTGTCCAACTGTTTGCAACCCCATGGACTATAGCTCATCAAGCTCCCCTGTCCATGGGATTCTCCAGACAAGAAGACTGAAGTGGGTTGCCATGCTCTCCTCCAGGGGATCTTCCCAACCCAGGGATCAAACCTGCATCTCTTATGTCTCCTGCACTGGCAGGAGGGTTCTTTACCACTAGCACACACACAAAAAAGTTTCAGCAAAATATAAAGTACAGAAATAACATTCCTCATGCTACATTTCTTAAATCCTAAATGAAAGATAGTACTTAAAATATAGTTATTATTGTATTGTTGACTCATAAATGTCATCTTTCACATCATTACATTTTCCAATTAAACATCTTCAAGCATTTCTAAACATATTCTTATTGAATGGTCATATTCTTGAACGTATTGAAAGCACTTGTCACCATATTTTATCAATAGGTTCCACTGTGTTTTATTACCATGAAGACCTAGCTGCTCTTTCTCTGAAACCTGCCAGGAGATTCATTATGGAACCCTTTCTTTTAATGCCTTTGTCTCTTTCTTTCAATTATAAAATTCTTTAGCATATGCCATTTTTCTGTTGACCCAACATGATATTAAGTGTTTGATGTTGTGAACAAAGGACTGTTTTCTTTTCTCCTCTCTTCCCTTCCTACCTCCTTGCTTTCTCAAATGACTCCCAAGCAAGAATAGCTATGTCTCAGGAATAAATGAGAATTAGTAAAAAAAAAAAAAAAATCATTAATCACATAGACCAAAGAAGGAAAAACATATGAGAGTTGCATATAGAGATTACACAAGGTTCAACAACATTTAGCTGTGACCAGCAAGCAATTGGCATGATCAACAGAGGAGGAGAGGAAACATTATCATATAAAATGGAAGTTCTCGCATAGCTAGTTTTCAACTATAAAAACAAGAAAAAAATTAGAAAAATTAAGAAAATACTATATATGTTACTAAAATCACAATAAATAATACATAAAATTAGTATTATAAAGATAATTGCTACCTAAGTGAAATGTATTTATAATCCTTCATTCATTTAATTAACAAATGCCTAAGAATGCCTGCTGGGCTTCCCAGGTGGTGCTAGTGGTAAACAGCCCGCCTGCCAGAGTAGGAGACAGAAGAGATGCAGGTTTGATCCCTGGGTGGGGAAGATCTCCTGGAGGAGGTCATGGCAACCCACTCCAGTATTCTTGCCCGGAGAATCCCATGGACAGAGGAGCCTGTTGGGCTACAAGTCCATAGGGTCACACAGAGTCAGACACGACTGAAGCAACTTATCACACACTCATGCAAGAATGCCTGCTATGTGTCAAGAAATTGTCTAAGGTACTGAGTATAAAGTGCTGAGTTAGATGAACCAAGTCCCTGACCTTACAGAGCTTAGAGTATAGCTATGTTTGAGATTTTCTGTTGATTTCCATGTATTTGTCAGTACTTAGGTTTCCACAGTTGTATGTTTAAAGATACCTGAAATCTAAGATTTAAAGAGAACATTGATTTGCATCTAATTTACCTATGTATGATTTTACAGTGATCTCTTGTGTTACTGAAAAATTAGTCAGTTGATCTAAGAAATAAATTGAAACTCTTACTTGAGTCAAATTTGAGGATTATAACTCAATAAGAGCACCTCAGAAAGTTCTGTGAACTGTTCCTCTCGTTAGAAGTCAAGGCACAGTTATTTACAAAACAGGAAAACAGACTCACAAATTTAGAGAATGAACTCATGGTTGCCAGGGGATAAGGATCAGGAGAAGGGATAGTTAGGGAGCTTGGGATGGACATGTACACACTGCTAAATTTAAAACGGATAACCAGCAAGGACCAACTGTATAGCACATGGAACTCTGCCCAGTGTTATGTGACAGCCTGGATGGGAGAGGAGTTTGGGAGAGAGTGAATACTTGTATATGCATGACTGAGTCCCATTGCTGTCCACCTGAATCTATCACAACATTGTTAATCAATATAATATACTCCAATATAAAATATCAATATAATATACTCCAATATAAAATAAAGAGTTAAAAGAAAAAGAAGTCAAGGCACAGTTTTAGAAGTTTTTTGAGATGGGAGCTGTACATCAAATAGTTTACATAACCCAGATCTAAGCACCATGTGACCCCTTACAAGATCAAGAATGACTGTTACCTTTAAGGAACTGCCTTATGGATGTTAGCAGAATGGAGAATGTTGTTCTTTACCCTTGGGCAGGCATTTCTGCTGACGGGGAGGTTTGATTGATGCCTAATGCAGGTACACAATACACAGTGGGTAGGAAGAGGAAGGCCAAAGGGTACAAAAATTTTTTTGTTTAAATTTTTCTTATTTTACCATAAAAAATGAATTTTATTTCATGCTTGTAATCCCCCTCCACACCAAGAGGAGTTTTCCTTTGCATTGTTTGGAAGAGTGTTTCTTTTGGATCTAAGAAATTAGGAAAAAATCTTCAGGAAAAAAAGTAATAAGAAAAAGCCAGTCATATTTCAGTTCAGTTTAGTTCAGTCACTCAGTCGTGTCTGACTCTTTGTGACCCCATGGACTGCAGCACACCAGGCCTCCCTGTCCATCACTAACTCCCAGAGTTAACTCAAACTCATGTCCATTGAGTCGGTGATGCCATCCAACCATCTCATCCTCTGTCATCCCCTTCTCCTCCTGCCTTCAATCTTGCCCAGCATCAGGGTCTTTTCCAATGAGTCAGTTCTTCCCATCAGATGGCCAAAGTATTGGAGTTTCAGCTTCAGCATCAGTCCTTCCAATGAATATTCAGGACTGACTTCCTTCAGGATGGACTGGTTGGATCTCCTTGCAGTCCAAGGGACTCTGAAGAGTCTTATTCCACACCACGGTTCAGAAGCATCAATTCTTCAGCACTCAGCTTTCTTTATAGTCCAACTCTCACATCCATATATGACTACTGGAAAAAGCATAACTTTGACTAGACGGACCTTTGTTGGCAAAGTAAATGTCTCTGCTTTTTAATGTACTGTCTAGGTTGGTCATAACTTTTCTTCCAAGGAGCAAGCATCTTTTAATTTCATGGCTGTAGTCATATTTACATTGACCTTAATATTAAGGTATGCTAATGATGAGTGTGTTTTCATTGGCCTGTGCCTTAAATTCCTGATAATCAGGAGTAACGTTAAGAGGTTTCTAAGAAAAAAGACCCTCCCTCCTTCTAATTCTTTAGGATGTGATTCTTTATCTAAGTGGTAACTTTGAGGTCGAGTGCAACACCAGCGTGGGATACCTGACAAAGTCCATTTATGTTCGGCTTTTAAGAATCTCCTGTGATGAAATATTCATTACTTTCCTTTCTTGAACATTTTTTTGAGTCTGTGTTTGTAAACATTATTCCTGCTGCTGTTGAAGTTTCTAAGGGATTTTTAGGCAAATAAGCTAATAAATTTTTAAAATGATAATAATACCACACAGTTATCCATTAGTCTCATGATGTTTGATCATGATGTTTGATTATTCAGTAGAATGTTAGGAGAAACACCTGTCCTCAAGACATTCTTAACCTTCTTAGAGAACTGAAATACAGATGCTATAACATCCATAAAGGTATTATAAAGACTCCAGGTATTCTGTGACAGTGGAAAATATAATTAGTGCCAGTTCCATTGGGTTACTATGATCAGGTGATAGCTGAAGACATTAAATGTAATCTGACCTTTAAGGGCTGGATAAGAATTAAATGGCAACCCACTCCAGCATTCTTGCCTGGAGGATCCAATGGACAGAGAAGCCTGGCGGGCTACTCTTCACGGGGTCGCAAAGAGTCGGACACGACTGAAGCGACTAAACAACAAAACAAAGAATTTAACTGGTAGATTTTGGAGGACAATCAAGTTAGGGTAGAAATAGGGGAAAGAATATGCACCGTAAGAATGGACTGGCACACATGGCAGGAGGAGGGCTTGGCGAGTAGTTTGTAGACATCAATTTATAGGTGCTACTGAACATTAACCTACAGATAAAAGAGAACTGCAGACTGTTGTTGAAAACAGAAGATGGATAATGAGTGAAGCTGACTTTAGGTCTATAAGACAAATTATTATAGATAAAAACCTGGATGGGGGGTAATCCAGGGGAGCTGGAGTGATACTAATAGAAATAACAGATGGGTTTGAGAGACATTAAGAAGACAGAGACATTGGGAAGAAAGTAAAGTGGATATGATGACTAATTTGGTAAAGAATGAGTTTTGAGGCTGGTCCACTGAGCACATACAGGGAGCTGATTCAGTCAGCTAGAGGGAAATAGAAAAACTGCAATGAACCATTATTTCCTCATAACAGGATTTTAAAAATGGAATAATAGGACTAATATCATGGGACAAGAAGCCTGTTAATTAACGTCTCTTCAGCTCTTTCCTATTTTGTTTATACATTAGCTTTCTTTACCACTTGCTTCTAAACACAATAAGTAGGTACGGTGAAGCTCTGCTGAGATTACCATTGTTCTTCTGACCTTAGACTGAACATTATATTAGAAGTGTCTCAGCCAGTACAATGAGGTAGGTAGACAAACAAATGATTCTTAACGTTATTGTTCAAATGGCATACTCCGTGGTAGTGAAGAATTGCTAATAATCTATTCTGGAGAGTCTTGACATTGTCTTCAAATAAGCTACTCATATCTTAATTAATATACAAAATAGCTTCTGACATTTGGTCAAAACTCTTTAAATGAACCACACTCTGCTGCAACTCAACCAAGTGGAGAACAACAGGGTCTCATTTAATCAACATTTTAAATCCTACTTAAGTGATGAAGACTCAAATGAGGCTTTAAGTGGCTGTCATTTTATTTCAATCCTAAAATTTACTTGAAGACTCATAATATACTCTGAATTATCTTGCCAGGATGTTGAGTGGAGAATACATTTTCTAAAATGCATAGTGAAGTTATATGGACCATTTATGCACTTACACCAGAAAACAGTGTCTTTCTGTATAGAATTGTGAAATAAGCAGTGTTAATTTAAAAAAAGTTGAGTGACATTTTGGTGTTGAGTCGCCTCTGAAGAACAGTTTTGACATATTGCATTTGCTGTGTTGTGCTGTGCTAAGTTACTTCAGTCATGTATGAATCTTTGCAACCCGATGGACTGTAGCCCACCAGGCTCCTCTGTTCATGAGGATTTTCCAGGCAAGAATACTGGAGTGGGTTGCCATGCCCTCCTCCAGGGGATCTTCCTGACCCAGGAATCAAACCTGCTTCTCTTATGTCTTGTTCATTGGTAGGTGGGGTCTTTACCACCAGAGCCATGTGGGAAGTTCTGCATATGCTGTAACTGAAAATATTTTAAATGAATGGGAAGGAATCACTTAAATCCATAATAAATTATGCATTAAATTGAAAATAATGATAGCATGTATGAAAGGCTTTTTGATATTGTTTAGAGAAAAAAAATCACTGTTTTGCTTACAATTTAAGCAAGGAAACACTTCACTTGCAGAAATACCTGAAGATAATTTTGATGAAAATAAAATTTTTTCTTATTGTTCTTCCTTATTAAATTCTGATATATTAAAAACATTCAAATATTACCAATCCCCACTTATAAAATGAATGTTTCCCTTTTATCAGTATAAAAGCCATGCAAATTCTTTGTGGTCTAAATATTAAACCATAATTATAATGTACTTTATATAATAACAGTAAACACTTCTAGCTTATTTACTATGTGTTAGATATTTTCATTCATTCTTTTGTTTAACCTTTACTGTGCTCCTGTGAGGCAGGTACTAGCATTGTCTCTACATTATAGGTTAGGTAACTGACATTAAGAAAACTGCCAAAGGCTCATTAATGTTACATGCAGACAGCACCATCTTTAGTTTCTGAATGTGGCCAAAGCTGGAGACCCCACAAAATAGAATATGTTTTTGCCTCCACTCCCCACCTCACTCCATCTCCAACCTCAGATGAACAGAGAATGACACCCAGAAAACCCCAGATGAGGGCACCTCCCCATATTTGATAGAGCTGTCAATTCAGAAATGTTGGAAAATTGTGATTTAAAAGGATAAGATAAATAAACTTCAACTATTCAAAACTGGCCAAATTCTACATTCACAAAAAATTCTATTTTTTCTTTTTTAAAAATTGAACTGTGAATATTGTGAAGATGGCAGAGGAATAGGACAGGGAGACCACTTTCTCCCCCACAAATTCATCAAAAGAAATTTTGAACGCTGAGTAAATTCCACAAAACAATTTGTGAATGCCAGCAGAGGACATCAGGCACCCAGAAAAGCAGCCCGTTGTCTTCAAAAGGAGGTAGGAAAAAATATGAAAGATAAAAAGAGAGACAAAAGAGGTAGGGATGGAGTTCCATCCCAGGAAGGGAGTCTTAAAAAAGAAGCTTCTAAACATCAGGAAACACTCTCATTGCTGAGTCTGTGGCAAGCCTTGGAACCACAGAGGGCAACATCAGTTCAGTTCAGTTCAGTTCAGTCGCTCAGTCATGTCCGACTCTTTGCGACCCCATGAATTGCAGCATGCCAGGCCTCCCTGTCCATCACCAACTCCCGGAGTTCACTCAGACTCGTCCATTGAGTCAGTGATGCCATCCAGCCATCTCATCCTCGGTCGTCCCCTTCTCCTCCTGCCCCCAATCCCTCACCAAACACCTGGTCACCTGAGCTGCTCGGACCTGGGAAGGGCACAAAACGCAGGCCCAACCAAGTCTGCGACTTTGAGGACTACCTGAGTACCTGAACCTGAGCAGCTTAAACCTGGGAAGTGCATACAACACAGGGCCGGCCTCAGACAGTTCCCGGCAGAGCAAACTAGAGCCTCGGCAGTATAGACAGGGAAAGCACACATGCTTTGAGCAGGGGCAAACCCAGTGTGGCCGAGACACTGCGAGCACACACCAGTGTTATTTGTTTGCAGCGTCCCTCCCTCCATCCCCACAGCATGACTGAACAAGTGAGCCTAAAAAAGTGTCCACCACTGCCCCCTTGTGTCAGGGTGGAAATTAGACACTGAAGAGACCAGCAAACAGAAGAAGCTAAAACAGAGGTAACCTCCTTGGAAGTGACAGGTGCAATAGATTAAAACCATGTCGTTAGTACTGACTACATAGGAAGAGGCCTATAGATCTTGAGAAATATAAGCCGGATCAAGGAACTATCCGAAAATGAACTGTCCCTACACTGCCCACAACACCACCAGAGAAACTCCTAGATATATTTTTACTATCATTCTTTAATTTAAATTTTTTTTTTAATTTTTAAGTCCCCTATTACTCCTTTAATTTTCATTTCATAACCTACTATTACTTTGCAAAATAAAGAAAGACCCTATTTTTTAAAGCAAACTTCATACATATATATTTTATAATTTTTGTGACTTTTTTTTAATATTGAATTTTTCAAAATCCAAACTCTAGATTTTTAATCTTTGCTTTTTGATATTTGTTATCAATTTTGTACCTTTAAGAACCCAATCTTCAGTACCCATTTTTACTTGGGAACGAGATTACTGGCTTGACTTCTCTCTCCACCTTAGGACTCTCCTTTTTCTCCACCAGGTCACCTCTATCTCTTCCCTCACTCTTCTCTTCTCTACCCAACTCTGTGAATCTCTTTGTGTGTTCTGGATGGTGGAGAACACTTAGGGAACTGATTACTGGCTGGATTTGTCTCTCTCCTTTTGATTCCCCCCTTTATCCTCCTGGCCACCTCTGTCTCCTTCCTTCCTCTTCTCTTCTCTGTATAACTCTGTGAACATGCCTAAGTGGTCCAGAATGTGGAGCACACATAAGGAAGTGGTTACTGGCTAGCTTGCTCTCTCTTCTTTTGATTCCACCTCATCTCATCCTGGAGGCCACCTCTGTCTCCTTCCTTCCTCTTCTCTTCTCTGTATAACTCTGTGAACATGCCTAAGTGGTCCAGAATGTGGAGCACACATAAGGAAGTGGTTACTGGCTAGCTTGCTCTCTCTTCTTTTGATTCCACCTCATCTCATCCTGGTTATCTCTATCTCTCTCCTCCCTCTTCTCGTTTTCATGTAACTCTGTGAACCTCTCTGGGTGTCCCTCACTGTGGAGAAACTTTTCATCTTTAACCTAGTTATTTTATCAATGGTGCTGTATACATGGAGAAGTCTTGAGGCCACTGTAAAAGTAAGACTGAAAACCAGAAGCAGGAGGCTTAAGTCCAAATATTTGTGTGTTCTGGATGGTAGAGAACACTTAGGGAACTGATTACAGGCTGGATCTGTCTCTCCCTCTTTTGACACCCCCTCTTCTCCTCCTGGTCACCTCTATCTCTCTCCTCCCTCTTCTCTTCTCTGTATAACTCCATGAACATCTCTGAGCCATCCAGAGTGTGGAGCACACATAGGAAAGTGACTACTGGATAGCTTGCTCTCCTCTTTTTATTCCCCCTCATCTTATCCTGGTCACCTCTATCTCCCTCCTTCCTCTTCTCCATGTAACTCTCTGAACCTCTCTGGGTGTCTGTCACTGTGGAGAAACTTTTCATCTTTAACCTAGATGTTTTATCAATGGTGCTGTATAGATGGAGAAGTCTTGAGGCTCCTGTAAAAGTAAGACTGAAAACCAAAGGCAGGAGGCTTAAGTCCAAATCCTGAGAACACCAGAGAACTCCTGACTCCAGGGTACATTAATTGATAGGAGCTCATCAAATGCCTCCATACCTACACTGAAACCAAGCACCACCCAAGGGCCAACAAGTTCCAGAGCAAGACATACCACGCAAATTTTCCAGCAACACAGGAACAATAGCCCTGAGCTTCAATATGCAGGCTGCCCAAAGAAACTCTAAACCCACTGACATCTCATAACTCATTACTGGACACTTCATTGCACTCCAGAGAGAAGAAATCCAGCTCCACCCACCAGAACACCAACACAAGCTTCCCTAACCAGGAAACCTTGACAAGCCACCTGTACAACCCCACCCACAGCGAGGAAATGCTGCAATAAAGAGAATTCCACAAACTGCCAGAATACAGAAAGGCCACCCCAAACTCAGCAACATAAACAAGATGAAGAAGCAGAGGAATACCCAGCAGGTAAAGGAACAGGATAAATGCCCACCAAACCAAACAAAAGAAGAAGAGATAGGGAATCTACCTGATAAAGAATTCCAAATAATGATAGTTAAAATGATCCAAAGTCTTGAAAACAAAATGGAGTTACAGATAAATAGCCTGGAGACAAAGATTGAGAAGATGCACGAAAGGTTTAACAAGGACCTAGAAGAAATTAAAAAAGAGTCAATATATAATGAATAATGCAAAAATGAAATCAAAAACACTCTGGAGGGAACCAACAGTAGAATAACAGAGGCAGAAGATAGGATAAGTGAGGTAGAAGATAGAATGGTAGAAATAAATGAAACACAGAGGAAAAAAGAAAAGTGAATTAAAAGAAATGAGGACAACCTCAGGGACCTCTGGGACAATGTTAAATGCCCCAACATTCGAATCATAGGAGTCCCAGAAGAAGAAGACAAAAAGAAAGGCCATGAGAAAATATTTGAGGAGATAATAGTTGAAAACTTCCCTAAAATGGGGAAGGAAATAATCACCCAAGTCCAAGAAACCCAGAGAGTCCCAAACAGGATAAACCCAAGGCGAAACACCCCAAGACACATATTAATCAAATTAACAAAGATCAAACACAAAGAACAAATATTAAAAGCAGCAAGGGAAAAACAACAAATAACACACAAGGGGATTCCCATAAGGATAACTGCAGATCTTTCAATAGAAACTCTTCAGGCGAGGAGGGAATGGCAAGACATACTTAAAGTGATGAAAGAAAATAACCTACAGCCCAGATTACTGTACCCAGCAAGGATCTCATTCAAATATGAAGGAGAAATCAAAAGCTTTACAGACAAGCAAAAACTGAGAGAATTCAGCACCACCAAACCAGCTCTCCAACAAATGCTAAAGGATATTCTTTAGACAGGAAACACAAAAAGGGCGTATAAACCCGAACCCAAAACAATAAAGTGAATGGCAACGGGATCATACTTATCAATAATTACCTTAAACGTAAATGGGTTGAATGCCCCAACCAAAAGGCAAAGACTGGCTGAATGGATACAAAAACAAGACCCCTATATATGCTGCCTACAAGAGACCCACCTCAAAACAAGGGACACATACAGACTGAAAGTGAAGGGCTGGAAAAAGATATTCCATGCAAATAGAGACCAAAAGAAAGCAGGAGTAGCTATACTCATATCCGATAAAATAGACTTTAAAACAAAGGCTGTGAAAAGAGACAAAGAAGGCCACTACATAATGATCAAAGGATCAATCCAAGAAGAAGACATAACAATTATAAATATATATGCACCCAACATAGGAGCACCGCAATATGTAAGACAAATGCTAACAAGTATGAAAGGGGAAATTAACAATAACACAGTAATAGTGGGAGACTTTAATACCCCACTCACATCTATGGACAGATCAACTAAACAGAAAATTAACAAAGAAACGCAAACTTTAAATGATACAATAGACCAATTAGACCTAATTGATATCTATAGGACATTTCACCCCAAAACAATGAATTTCACCTTTTTCTCAAGTGCTCATGGAACCTTCTCCAGGATAGATCACATCCTGGGCCATAAATCTAACCTTGATAAATTCAAAAAAATCGAAATCATTCCAAGTATCTTTTCTGACCATAATACATTAAGATTAGATCTCAATTACAAGAGAAAAACTATTAAAAATTCCAACATATGGAGGCTGAACAACACGCTTCTGAATAACCAATAAATCACAGAAGAAATCAAAAAAGAAATCAAAATATGCATAGAAACGAATGAAAATGAAAACACAACAACCCAAAACCTGTGGGACACTATCAAAGCAGTCTGAAGAGGAAAGTTCATATCAATACAGGCATACCTCAAGAAACAAGAAAAAAGTCAAATAAATAACCTAACTGTACACCTAAAGCAACTAGAAAAGGAAGAAATGGAGAACCCCAGAGTTCGTAGAAGGAAAGAAATCTTAAAAATTAGGGCAGAAATAAATGCAAAAGAAACGAAAGAGACCATAGCAAAAATCAAGAAAGCAAAAAGCTGGTTCTTTGAAAGGATAAATAAAATTGCCAAACCATTAGCCAGACTCATCAAGAAACAAAGAGAGAAAAATCAAATCAATAAAATTAGAAATGAAAATGGAGAGATCACAACAGACAACTCAGAAATACAAAGGATCATAAGAGACTACTATCAGCAATTATATGCCAATAAAATGGACAACGTGGAAGAAATGGACAAATTCTTAGAAAAGTACAACTTTCCAAAACTGAACCAAGAAGAAATAGAAAACCTTAACAGACCCATCACAAGCACGGAAATTGAAACTGTAATCAGAAATCTTCCAGCAAACAAAAGCCCAGGTCCAGACGGCTTCACAGCTGAATTCTACCAACAATTTCGAGAAGAGCTAACACCTATCCTACTGAGACTCTTCCAGAAAATTTCAGAGGAAGGTAAACTTCCAAACCCATTCTATGAGGCCACCATCACCCTAATACCAAAACCTGACAAAGATGTCACCAAAAAAGAAAACTACAGGCCAATACCACTGATGAACATAGATGCAAAAATCCTTAACAAAATTCTAGCAATCAGAATCCAACAACACATTAAAAAGATCATACACCATGACCAAGTGGGCTTTATCCCAGGGATGCAAGGATTCTTCAATATCCACAAATCAATCAATGTAATTCACCACATTAACAAACTGAAAAATAAAAGCCATATGATTATCTCAATATATGCAGAGAAGGCCTTTGTCAAAATTCAACATCCATTTATGATACAAACTCTCCAGAAAGTAGGAATACAAGGAACATACCTCAACATAATAAAAGCTATATTTGACAAACCCACAGCAAACATTATCCTCAATGGTGAAAAACTGAAAGCATTTCCCCTAAAGTCAGTAAAAAGACAAGGGTGCCCACTCTCACCACTACAATTCAACATAGTTTTGGAAGTTTTGACTACAGCAATCAGAGCAGAAAAAGAAATAAAAGGAATCCAAATTAGAAAAGAAGTAAAACTCTCACTGTTTGCAGATAGCATGATCCTCTACACAGAAAACCCTAAAGGCACCACCAGAAAATTACTAGAGCTAATCAATGAATATAGTAAAGTTTCAGGATATAAAATCAACACACAGAAATCCCTTGCATTCCTATACACTAATAATGAGAAAGTAGAAAAAGAAATTAAGGAAACAATTCCATTCACCATTGCAACAAAAAAATAAAATACTTAGGAATATATCTACCTAAAGGAACAGAAGACCTATATATAGAAAACTATAAAACATTGGTGAAAGAAATCAAAGAGGACAATAATAGATGGAGAAATATACCATGTTCATGGATTGGAAGAATCAATATTGTGAAAATGAGTATACTACCCAAAACAATCTGTAGATTCAATGCTATCCCTATCAAGCTACCAATGGTATTTTTCATAGAGCTAGAACAAATAATTTCACAATTTGTATGGAAATACAAAAAACCTCGAATAGCCAAAGCAATCTTGAATGGAATGGAACTGGAGGAATCAACCTGCCTGGCTTCAGGCTCTACTACAAAGCCACAGTCATCAAGACAGTATGGTACTGGCACAAAGACAGAAATATAGATCAATGGAACAAAATAGAAAGCCCAGAGATAAATCCANGTCGCTCAGTCGTGTCCGACCCTCAGCGACCCCATGGACTGCAGCCTTCCAGGCTCCTCCATCCATGGGATTTTCCAGGCAAGAGTCCTGGAGTGGAGTGCCATTGCCTTCTCCGATAGAACTCCTAGAGGAAAACATATGCAAAACACTCTCCGACATAAATCAAAGCAGGATCCTCTATTACACACCTCCCAGAATACTGTAAATAAAAGCAAAAATAAGTGGGACCTAATTAAAATGAAAAGCTTCTGCACAACAAAGGAAACTATAAACAAAGTGAAAAGACAGCCTTCAGAATGGGAGAAAATAATAGCAAATGAAGCAACTGACAAAGAATTAATCTCAAAAATATACAAGCAACTCCTGCAGCTCAATTTCAGAAAAGTAAACGACCCAATCCAAAAATGGACCAAAGAACTAAACAGACATTTCTCCAAAGAAGACATACAGATGGCTAACAAACACATGAAAAGATGCTCAACATTACTCATTATCAGAGAAATGCAAATCAAAACCAAAATGAGGTACCATTTCACTCCAGTCAGAATGGCTGCAATCCAAAAGTCTACAAGCAATAAATGCTGAAGAGGATGTGGAGAAAAGGGAACCCTCTTATACTGTTGGTGGGAATGCAAACTAGTACAGTCACTATGGAGAACAGTATGGAGATTCCTTTAAAAACTGGAAATAGAACTGCCATATGACCCAGCAATCCCACTGCTGGGCATACACACCGAGGAAACCAGAATTGAGAGAGACACGTGTACCCCCATGTTCATCTCAGCACTGTTTATAATAGCCAAGACATGGAAGCAACCTAGATGTCCATTAGCAGATGAATGGATAAGAAAGCTGTGGTACATATACATAATGGAGTATTACTCAACCATTAAAAAGAATACTTTTGAATCAGTTCTAATGAGGTGGATGAAACTGGAGCCAATTATACAGAGTGAAGTAAGCCAAAAAGAAAAACACCGATAATAATACATACATATGGAATTTAGAAAGATGGTAACGATAACCCTGTATGCGAGACAGCAAAAGAGACATGGATGTATAGAACAGCCTTTTGGACTCCGTGGGAGAGGGCGAGGGTGGGATGATTTGGGAGAACGGCATTGAAACATGTGTACTATCATATGTGAAACGAATCACCAGTCCAGGTTTGATGCATAATATGGGGTGCTCGGGGCTGGTGCACTGGGATGACCCAGAGGGATGGTATGGAGAGGGAGGTGGGAGGGGTTTCAGGATGGGGAACACGTGTACAACCGTGGCAGATTCATGTCGATGTATGGCAAGATCAATAGAATATTGTAAAGTAAAAAAAAAAAAAAAAGAAAAAGAAAAGAAAACATACTATTAGCACAGGCTACTCTACTTGGTGCACTGTGGTGACCTAAATGGGAAGGAAATCCAAAATAGAGGGGGTATATGTATAGGTATGGCTGATTCACTTTGTCGTATAACAGACACTGACACAGCAGTGTAAAGCAACTATACCCCAATAAAAAAATAAAAGTGAAAAAAAGAAAGATTAAAAATCATCTCTAATAAAGTCTGCAGATTAAGGGGAAAGAACCCAAGGCTTCACTCCCTCATTAGCCTCCAGTTCAGAATCTATGATGAATCAGACGGAGCTGAACATTTCACGAGGAACCCACCCCTTTATTCGAGCTCATGCAAAGACAGTGTATCTGCTTCTCTCCCTCTCTTGGCAGCAGAGGTGGACTATGCATGCAGCGGATGCAGTATAAATGTATATAAATGTCCTTTTTTTTTTCTAGTTGCATGTACTTGCCTATGTGCTAATACTTTGGTTTCTGCCTATTTTTGCCATTAGGAAGTGCTCCCTGTCATGTCAACCCATGAAAGAGTCTCTAACACCTGCTGCACCACCACTACAGGCATTAGGATCATAAAAGCCTCCAGCAGGAAGGGATTCACTCCTCTGGGAGCCAGGGAAAGAGGTGGGAGCAGGAGATGGCTTGGCGGAGGTGGTACCATTTCAGTCTGGTTGTGACAAATGAGTCTGGTATCTACAGGTAGAAAAGAGGGGAAGGGCCTTCCAGGAAGAGAGAAAACAGAGGGCTCGGGTAATACTGGCGGATTTTTTTTTTTTTTAGAAAACCTTTTTGTTTTGTATTGGGGTATAGCCCATTAATAAGGCTTCCCAGGTGGTGCTAATGGTAAAGTCACCTGCCAATGAAAGAGACACAGATGCAAGTTCGATCCCTGATTTGGGAAGATCCCCTGGTGGAGGGCATAGCGACCCACTCCAGTATTCTTGCCTGGAGAATCCCATGGACAGAGTGGGCTAAAGTCCAAGGGGTCACAAAGAGTCATACATGACTGGAGCGACTTAGTATGCATGCACGCATAGCTAGTTAACAATGCTGTGATAGTTTCAGGTGAACAGCAAAAGGACTCAGCCATATATATGCATGTATTCATTCTCCCCCAAATTTCCCTCCCATCCAGGCTGCCATTCAACATTGAGCAGAGTTTCCTGTGCTATACAGTAGGTCCTTGTTGGTCATCTATTTGAAATACAGCAGTAACACTGATAGATTTGAGGTGATTGATTGGTGCACAGGGTGAAGGAGCACTGAGAAATAGAGCTCATGGGACGTTTAGGGTTGTCATAAGAATAGCCACGTCACCGCCTCTCCGAAGGCATAGCCCTGGCGGTCTGATCATTCACATGCTGACAGGATTCGCAGGAGAGTGCTTAAATCCTTATTGTCTTAATAACAACGGTGGTTCAAGAAAGGGGTTCCCTGTTGCCTTCAGAAGCTCTGCTAGCTGTGGTCCTTCCCAGACAGTGGCAGAAACCTGGCCCTGAAGTCAGGTCACGAGGAGAGACACGTGGACATCAGTCGTCATCACTGTCATGTTTAAAACTATGAGAAACAGTCCAGGTCAAAGGGCACTGTCCTCAGACTGTTGAAACTCAATATTCTCAGGGTGATTCCATTTAAATCCAGGTGCAGATCTTTTAGGGGCTTTCCGGGTGGCTCCAAGGTAAAGAAAGTTGAAGAGAAAGTGAAAGTAGTTCAGTCTTGTCTGACTCTTCGTGGCCCCAGGGACTCTACAGTTCATGGAATTCTCCAGGCCAGAATACTGGAGTGGGTAGCCTATCCCTTCTCCAGGGGATCTTCCCAACCCAGGAAGTGAACCAGGGTCTCCTGCGCTGCAGGCGGATTCTTTACCAGCTGAGCTGTGAAGGAACTGGTAAAGAATCTGCCTGCAATGCAGGAGCCAGAGAAGACACAGTTTCGATCCCTGAGTCAGGAAGATGCCCTGGAGGAGGGCATGGCAACCCACTCCACAGGATAGAGGAGCTTGGTGGGCTACAGTCCATGGGGTCACAAAGAGTCGGACACGACTGAGCAACTTAGCAAGGATACACTCAGGCACACACAAACCTTTTGGGCTTCCCAAGTGGTTCAATGGCAAAGAAGCCGCCTACCAATGCAGGAGACTTGGGTTCAGTCCCCTAGAGGAGGAAGTGGCAACCCAAGTCCAGTATCCTTGCCTGGAAAATCCCATGGACAGAGGAGCCTGGTGGACTACAGTCCATGGGGTTGCAAAAGACTTGGATAGGACTTAGTAACTAAATAACAACAACAGCAGCAAATCTTTTAGTTTCTACACATATTAAAATAACAAGCAGTGGTCTCTGGCCTGTGTCCTGCTGTTTTCATGTTCATATTCTCAATAGGTAAGCATTAAATGCCCCTGGGTTCTGAATACATGTGGGAAACTCAGATGTATTGCTTTATCAGCATTTGGCTGGCTTATTTAGTTTAAAGGCTGAACCAAAATAATAACATGTAAGGATGACATGATTGTCCTCAAAATGACATTATTATACTTGAGAAGGAAGGCAGGCTGAGTTTTCACCCAGTGAAATGAAAAGAAGAGGTCTGAGATACATGCCTGGACAGTCAACAATCCCATATTTCATAGTAACAGAAGGAGAAAGTCCACAAAGTTAAATTTCCATTTTTGAGATAAAAGCCCATAGACCTGAGCGGAATATCTTTATTTTTTATTTTTTGCAGTAAAGTCAGGATTCTCTTATAGGCATGAGTCATAGATACACAGGACCTGACAAAACTGGATCCCTGGAAATATTTCTCATAAGAATGGAGGTGCTCTGAGTCTTGATTTTGAGCTCCTGAAGGC
This sequence comes from Cephalophus harveyi, assembly GCA_006410635.1. Taxonomy (NCBI): domain Eukaryota; kingdom Metazoa; phylum Chordata; class Mammalia; order Artiodactyla; family Bovidae; genus Cephalophus; species Cephalophus harveyi. The sequence continues at coordinate 650,804 of SJYT01066637.1, forward strand.
TTCTGACTTGCCATCTCACTGGCTCTACACTTGCAGCCCAGACTTTTCCTTCTGATTTCATTTCCTGTGACTATGTCTTAATGATCATTTGAGCTTCTTTTATTCATGGGGTCACAAAGAGTTGGACACGACTGAGCAACTGAACTGAACTGAACCTCACCATCTTCAGATAAACATCTGTCATGGAAATTAACCAAAACATGTAAAGGTTTGAATTACAATAAACATGCATCATGGAAATGAACATACTTAACATTAAGTACATTGAACCATGAGAGAAGCATGGAGGATTCCTTTGAAAAGAGTAGCATTTAAATATTTGATTTGCGAAAGAGAACTGCTTGGAAATGGTGAAGACCAAAATCATGGTACCGTGACTAATGAGGAAGAGTCAGTGAAAGATGGCTTAACCTCAGGATGCTTGGTGGGGATCTGCCTGGTCTTCAAGGTCCTCCTGACTGTGAAATCCCCATGTTTCCCCCTAACCTAGGCCCACATATCTCCCAACAAAGGTGACTGCTGCAACCCCCTCACCAGCTCCTCTTTCTTCCCCCTTCAACTTGATGAGCCTCCCTATGCCTGACAAGTAAACCTAGAGAAGACACAATCAAGCTGATGGCCTTCTTAAAACACCTCCAGCAGGCCTCTGTCACCTGCTGGCCCAGGCGCAGATGACTCAGCAGACTATCTTTAGAAGCCCCCTAGCTTTATCCTCAGCTTTCTCTTTCAATTTTCCCACAAACACCTTCCCTCAGCTAAACAAATGTAGTCTCTGAAAAGCAATTCACAGCACTGTCTGTCAGGGAAGATTCACAGCATTTTCTACCTTGTTAGAGTTTAATTTTCAAAAAGGCAGAATTAAACTCTGGGCAAATATTAAATGAACACATGTTAAAGATTTTATTTAACTTATTAATTGATCACTAAAATGCTACGACCAGTTCAAAGAACATCTGAGAAGCTATTTAAGCCAACTTAATAAAATCATGTTAGAATAAGATGGTTAGGTTAGATACAAAACTGGCAAATGTCCAATGGACTATAAAATTTTATGGTTATAAGTTCCAGCAGACAGAAATCATTTCTATCAATATCACATCAAAAAGATTTATTCATCTTATTATTTCTGTTAATGATAATAAGCAATGAGATGAATTGAGTTCATTCTTCTGGTCAATCCTTGAGTGACCTCTGCCCCTGAATAATGCTGAAGGACATGTGACTCACCTTTTTTGCTTTGTTGCTAAATTTTGGTTATTTTTTTTCTAACAACTTTTATAGATTTCGAGCTGTTGGTCCCCCTCCACCATCCCTGTGAAAACCAATTCTGTTGCCCTCTCTCTCTTAAGTAAGACAGCCAAAATGTCTAACCGGCTTATAATGAGTAATTTGGGATCGCTGTTCTTCCTCGCTAAGTACAAGCTGAAGAAGGCAATAGGATATTTGTATGCATCCATATATTAATAAAGCAAATACCAGGAGCCCTATTTTTAGTTCTTTGGGGTACATTACTCCAGTTATTATGCTTTAATTAACTGTGCATTCCTGAAGATTCTGTGCTGTAAGCTGGTCATCTGCCTAAGGTATATATCATTTCAGTTCAGTTCAGTCGCTCAGTCCTGTCTGACTCTTTGTGACTCCATGAATTGCAGCACCCCAGGCCTCCCTGTCCATCACTAACTCTTGGAGGTCACTCAAACTCACGTCCATTGAGTCGGTGACGCCATCCAGCCATCTCATCCTCTGTTGTCCCCTTTTCCTCCTGCCCCCAATCCCTCCCAGCATCGGAGTCTTTTCCAATGAGTCAACTCTTCACATGAGGTGGCCAAAGTACTGGAGTTTCAGCTTTAGCATCATTCCTTCCAAAGAACACCCAGGACTGATCTCCTTTAGAATGGACTGGTTGGATCTCGTTGCAGTCCAAGGGACACTCAAGAGTTTTCTCCAACACCACAGTTCAAAAGCATCAATTCTTTGGCGCTCAGTTTTCTTCACAGTCCAACT
>SJYT01066637.1:652829-672556 GCA_006410635.1 Cephalophus harveyi
GGTGGCCAATGTACTGGAGTTTCAGCCTCAGCATCATTCCTTCCAAAGAAATCCCAGGGTTGATCTCCTTCAGAATAGACTGGTTGGATCTCCTTGCAGTCCAAGGGACTCTCAAGAGTCTTCTCCAACACCACAGTTCAAAAGCATCAATTCTTCGGCGCTCAGCCTTCTTCACAGTCCAACTCTCACATCCACACATGACCACTGGAAAAACCATAGCCTTGACTAGACAGACCTTAGTCAGCAAAGTAATGTCTCTGCTTTTGAATATGCTATCTAGGTTGGTCATAACTTTCCTTCCAAGGAGTAAGCATCTTTTAATTTCATGGCTGCAGTCACCATCTGCAGTGATTTTGGAGCCCCCCAAAATAAAGTCTGACACTGTTTCCACTGTTTCCCCATCTATTTCCCATGAAGTGATGGGACTGGATGCCATGATCTTCGTTTTCTGAATGTCGAGCTTAGGCTAAGACTATTTTGCTGGTGGTTGGTTTTAGTTGCTAAGTCAAGTTCAACTCTTTGTCACCCTATGGACTATAGCCCACCAGGTTCTTCTGTCCATGGGATTTTCCTACAAGAATATTGGAGTGGATTACCATTTCCTCCTCCAGGGGATCTTCCCAGCCCAGAGATCGAACCCATGTTTCCGGCTTGGCAGGCGGAATCTTTACCAGGGAGTCACCAGGGAAGCCCCAGACTCTTTTAGCCCCACTATTTAGGTGACCCCTTTCTGAAAATTCTGTCCAGTATGTCATGTGTAATTAAGAGGTCTTCCTCTCTCTGGCTGCTTGTAGACTTTTATAAATTCCAACCCTTTTTAAGTTTCAGAGGCATTTGTCCTTTCTAGTGGTTCTTCCTGGTGGTTCTTTCCCTAATAGAATCTGCTTTCTAGTGTTCCCTGATAGAATAGTGCTTTCTAGTGGTTCTTTCCCTGATATTGAATAATTTCTTTTGTTTTTCTAACTTGACTGAGATAATCACCATGTGATATTTTGTATATTTAAGACATAGAGAACTTTGATTTGGCACACTTAAATACTGTGAAATGATTACCACCAAAGTTTAGTTAGCACCTCTATCATGTCACATGTATGCCAAGTCACTTCAGTCACGTTAGACTCTTTGTGGCCCGATAGACTGTAGTCCGCCAGGCTCCTCTGTCCACGGGACTCTCCAGGAAAGAATACTGGGGTGGATTGTCATTTTCTTTTCCAGGGGACCTTCCTGACCCAGGGATTGAAACTGTGGCTCCTATGCCTCCTGCGTTGTAGGCAGATTCTTTACCATCGAGCCAGCAGGGAAGCTGCACATCTATCATATCGCATACTTACCTTTTTCTGGCAAGAATATTTGAGATCTGGGCTTCCCCAGATGGCTCAATGGTAAAGAATCTCCATGCCAATGAAGGAGCCATCGGTTCGATTCCTGGGTTAGGAAGGTCCACTCCAAGGAGGAAATGACAACCCACTCCAATACTCTTGCTTGAGGAATCCCATGGACAGAGGAGCCTGGCAGGCAACAGTCCTTGAGATTTCAAAGAGCCAAACACGTCTTAGCAACTGAGAACGCATGCTTTTAAGATCTACTCTTTGAGCAGCCATCAAATATAAAATGGCTTTTTTTTTTTTTAACTTTATTTTTACTTTATTTTACTTTACAATACCATATTGGTTTTGCCATACATTGACATGAATCCACCATGGGTGTATATTAGCTCCCAATCCTAAATCCCCCTCCAACCTCCCACCCCATATCGTCTCTCTGGATCATCCCTGTGCACCAGTCCCAAGCATCCTGTATCCTGTATCGAACATAGGCTTGTGCTTCGTTCTTACATGATAGTATACACGTTTCAATGCCAATCTCCCAAATCTCCCACCCTCTCCCTCTCCCACAGAGTCCAAAAGTCCGTTCTATACATCTGTGTCTCTTTTGCTGTCTCACATACAGGGTCATCATTGCCATCTTTCTAAATTCCATATATATGCGTCAGTATACTGTATTGGTGTTTTTCTTTCTGGCTTACTTCACTCTGTATAATAGGTTCCAGTTTCATCCATCTCATTAGAACCGATTCAAATGAATTCTTTTTAATGGCTGAGTAATACTTCATTATGTATCTGTACCACAGCTTTATTATCCATTCATCTGCTGATGGACATCTAGGTTGTTTCCATGTCCTGGCTATTATAAACAGTGCTGCACTGAACATTGGGGTACATGTGTCTCTTTCAATTCTAGTTTCCTTGGTGTGTACGCCCAGCAGTGGGATTGCTGGGTCATAAGGCAATTCTATTTGCAGTTTTTAAAGGAATCTCCACACTGTTCTCCATAGTGGCTGTACTAGTTTGCATTCCCACCAACAGTGTAAGAGAGTTCCCTTCCCTCTTTTTTAACTGATATCACCATGCTATATGTTAAACTTTCTAGAACTGTTTTCATCAGGAAATTTGTACCCTCTGACTAAAATCTCCCCATATCCCCCATCCCCTAGACCCTTGTAATCACCATTCTACTGTTTCTATGAGCTCACCTTTCCATTTACACGTGTGAAGATCAGTATTCTCCTACAGATCTCGGGAACCCACTGCTCTCTTTCTACATCATCTCACTGCTCTGGTCTCTTGATATATTCCATTAAATGGTGGTCGGCTTATTTTGGCATTCAAATGCTCATGCATTCTAACTTTCTAAGCCTCTGTGACTCTCACTTGTGTTTCCTCAATTCAGAAATGTGCCTTGACCCTGTTTCCCCTTTCCTTACTACTGGCTAAGACGTAACTATAGGCACTAAGCTACAACAACTGTTGGGTTCTTTTCATCTGAGCCGTTTCCTTCAGGTTTCACAAACACATGCTGCAGTGTTAACCAGTGTCTGAACATCATTGTTTAACATATTTTATCTGATTTTCTAATTGTCTAAGACAGGAGGGTTTAACTTTTCCCTGTTACTCTATGACGGCTTGTAGTAGGCACCAAAGATAAAAATTTCTTTTAAAACTTTATTAGTGAGTTTATTTTTAGAGGACAGTTTTGTTATAAAAATTCAACTGCAGGCATTCAGTTATTTGAATCCCTTGTTTTTCTTTTTTTTCCATTCTGAAGAAAAATATCTGAAAAGGTAATGTTTTTCCTTAATTATTTTTAACTATAATTATAAGTTCATAATAAAGGCAACAAGGACCATTTATCATAATGCCAGAGAGTTTTTGGCATTATGCAATATTCTGCTTTTCGCTGAGAAATTTTCTCTTTTTTAATTTGTAAATCTTGTTTAATAATGCAGTATACGTTTTGAATATGCCTAGTAATTGCAATATTTTTGACAGTAATGGTGAACACATTTAGTACTGTGCTCAGTAATGGCACAAAGAACAATTTTCTAATATTTCTGTAGATGTCAGACATATGTGTGACTGCCTGGATTCAATCTTCCTAAAGACCAAACAAATGATAGACTATTGAGAAAGATTTCCAAGAGGCCTCTTTCATACTTTAAAACGTAAATACTACTTGAGGTACTTCACACATACCCTGAGAGAGTAACTGAATGCTTTTCAAGCAACTTTTCTTAAATTTCTATGTCTCTTTGAAAATACAAGGAAACAGTTAAAGTTATACTTTTTAAATGTGTTTTTATGACATATTTTATCATATATCATTGGCATTCAAAATGGAAACCAATAGCATATGCATATGTTCCTAAAGTTATATTTTGCTAGGGAAAAGTTATATGAAAGATGAAAAACACTTTAAAAAACATCTTATATAACAGGCATAAAAACTACTGTGTTTTGAAAATTTGTCCTAGTTGGCTTAAAGATAAGCCTGGAGTGAGAAGTTTCAAAAACTTTGAATATAATCAAATTAAAGAAACAAGAATTATAATAAATACATAAATTGTATTATTGTGGCTAATTTAGCAATATTTACTTTCATATAAATAGAAGAATTTATTTACCTGAGAATGAAAGACTTGGAAAAGATCATGTAGGCGTTTTAACTTGCCAGTCACCTTTTAATAATTAACAGACATTATCTACTTTTGAAAATATAGCATCTCATATTCTTCATTCAGTCCCAAATGTATGTCACATGTGCCCTGCATATTGCCTCTCACAAATTCAGCTTCCCCCTCTGAAGTCCAGAGGGGAGTATTCTCCTCCAGGGTATCTCCCCAACCCAGGGATCAAACCCAGGTTTCCTGTATATATTGCAGGTGAATTCTTTACCATCTGAGCCACAAGGGAAGCCCATTCAATATGATACTATGTGCAGTTCCTCAGGGCTTGCACCTCCTTCCCAATCAGGACCTGAAGTGGCTGCACTGTGTGCCTAAGCTTGGCAATCTTACATATGTGAGAATGTACCCTAGGTGTCAATTCCTTCCTCCTTAAGAAAAATAAATCAAGGTGCTCCCTATTTATGTGTGAATAAATCAACGGCTTCCCAGGTAGCACTAGTGATAAAGAACCTACCTGCTAATATGGGAGATAATAAGAGGCAATAGTTTGAGCCCTGGGTCCTGAAAATCCCCTGGAGAAGGAAAGGCAACCCACTCCAGTATTCTTTCCTGGAAAATCCCAGGGACAGAAAGGAGCCTGGTGGACTGTGGTCCATCGAGTTGCAAAGATTTGGACATTACTGAAACGACTTAGCACATACATACACAAATATGGCATATTAAAGAGGAATTCAACACAATTTTTGAAGAAACAACAATCAGGTAAGCAGTTGCATGGGAGATAACAATCTTGCCTGATAAGGCTGCATGATTCTTCTAAGGGCCCCAGGGTGAGAGACTCAGAGGAAAGAATTGACACCTAGGGTACATTCACACACATGTAAGTGTAGTAGTGGTAGTAAGCACATTGTATAAAGCAATATATTTTGCCTTTTCCTACAGCTACCACTTTTAAATGATGCTCTAGTTTATTGAAAAATACTTCATCTATTGTTCCTGTCTGGTCGCTAAGTTGAGTTCAACTCTTTGTGCCCAGGCAAGAATACTGGAGTGGGTTACCATTCCCTTTTCCACAGAATCTTCCTGATCCTGGGATCAAACTCAGGTGCCCTGCACTGCAGGTAGATTCTTTACCATTGAGCCACTGGGGAAGGCCTACTTCACATATGCATTTAACATAGCTGTTTCGTGTTGCAATGAATCCTGGGCAGCAGTTTTGCCTCCAAAATTCATTATCCTGCAAAGCTTCATAGCTGTATCATGAAATGTTTAAATACCAAAGCCATGAGAACCTAGGCACAATGGTTTTGAGATTTACCGACAGACCTAAAGCAAAACACAGGGTCATGAGAAATGTTGCCATGGATACCACACTCTGATCTGCTACTATGGCCCGAGCTATATCACTATATGTGCAGCAATTCTGACATGTGAGTGAATTGCTTAGGTCATAAATTTATATTAAAAAAGAAAAAGTACCTGGGAAGAATAAATAAATGCTAGCAAATTAAAGCTAAATTTATAGAATACTAATATTTATAAAATATATCTGGAATTTTAAGATGAGCAATGTTCTACTATATGATCTAAGTGAATTTTAAATATACACTGATACAACTAACAAAGTTAATTCAATGTGCCATTATTTACCAAACATAAATAATTTAGGGGATTCTGTTGCTTTGGTGTAATGTACAACTATAAATACTGGTCATCTTAGTCACATTGTTTTAACTGTAGAGGTCTTTGTTTAGTTTAATTATTTTTTGAAATTATTGAGCCAAACTACTGCATGAGCAATACTTCTTAGGTAGGCAAAAATTGTTATATCATTGGACTTGAATCAAATGTGAATTTCGCCCCCCAGTCCTTACAGAGGATCTATGAATTCCCTTATTTTCTTCCTTGCAAAAAATGTTGGTTTCAGTTGAAAAATATTCTTTGGAAGAAACTCACAAACAGACATTTAGCCAATCTTTTTCTCTCCATTGCTGGACTTGGATGAGAATTAGGCAATTTGGAAAGCTGCGATACATGTTGGAGGACACACAGTTCCCACACTAAGGCCGTAATGTGCCCCAATAATACTCTGGAGACAGAAGCATTGGTCTGACTGTGCAAATTGGGATATATTCCTCACATTCCTGGCAGAAGGTGTTTTCTGAATTTGACTTTTTTGAACTATGTGAAAATTTTCTGCATAGTTTTCTATTTTGGGTAGAGATGGATATGACAACTGTTTAGTAGTAGTACTATTAGTAGTAAGCACATTTTTAAAAAGCAATATAATTTTCCTTTTGTTATAACTACCCCTTTTAAATTTTATTATTGTATATATAGTTTAGTCAATATTTTTCCTGGAATTTAGTAACATATTCAACTCGGTATGAAAATTATTATTCAGATTCACAGTTGACTCTGAACAACACAGATTTGAACTGCACAGGTATATTTATATTATAATTTTTGAAAAACAAATACATGGGAAAATTTGGCAGAGAACTGAGACAGTAAAAAAAACTTGCAGATGAACCACATATCCTTGAAATATCTAAAAAATTTTTTAAAAAGTTTGTGATGAATGCACTGAATATATGAAGCTATTTATCTATCCTTGCATAGACATAAGGGTAGTGATAACATAAAATTAGTAACATGTTAGTTTTCTTACTGTTTCAAAATTTTGCTTTCAAAGAATTACATTAGAATACAGTATGCCAGTCTCTCTCATGGTGGAAAAACTGTATTAGTCTACCATCACAGATAAGTGCTTTATTTAATGTAACAATATTTCTAATACTGTACTGTGAATATGAGTTAATACTCTATGCCATAAAAATGTATAATGATCTGTGCATTAATATATAGACTAGGCTACAGTGAAACAATCATATGGGTTATACTAGGCTACCATAAACCAATCATATTGCTGCTCCTTCCTTATCAATGTATGAATACATTTATACCTATAAGTATGAATTTCTTTTGCATATTATCATTATTTTTTCATTTTTCATATATAGTGTTAGATATACATATAACATGACAGTGCTTTATTAAGACAATATTGATGTAGGTTCTGACAGACAACTGATCTTGTAAATAGATGATATAAACAACAAATTGATAAAACCAGTACATTACTATATATGCATTTTCTCTCCTTATGATATTTAATAACATTTTACTTCCTGTAGCTTACTTATTGTACAAATACAGTATGTAGTACAGTTAACATACAAAATAGTGTTAATTGACAGTTTATGGTATCTCTAAGACTTCCAGTCAACAGTAGGTTATTAGTTTTAAGTTTGGGAAGAGTCAAAATTTATATGTAGATTTACAACTATATAGGGATTGGCACCCCAACCCCCATGTATATTGATTCTACCAAATATATAATTATCTGTTTCAGTTCTAATATTTTCAAAGAATATACATATTATTTGTAGATTTGAGAATCATACTTAATGAATAATATATATGTAGGCTTCCCTGGTGGCTCAGAGGTTAAAGCATCTGCCTCCAATGTGGGAGACCCGGGTTCGATCCCTGTCGGGAAGATCCCCTGGAGAAGGAAATGGCAATCCACTCCAATATTCTTGCCTGGAGAATCCCATGGACAGAGGAGCCTGGTAGGTTACAGTCCACGGGGTCGCAAAGAGTCGGACACGACTGAGCTACTTCACCTCACTGTGTTTTTAAATTTTAACTTGATGTATATATATTTGTATCTATAGTTACATAGTTGTTTAAATAGTTTTAAATTCTGAGTAGGGCTTCCCAGGTGGCTCAGTGCTAAAGAATCCACCCTGCCAAACAGGAGACACAGGTTCAGTCCCTGGGTTAGAAAGACCTCCTGGAGAAGGAAATGGCAATCCTCTCCATTTTTCTTGCCTGGGAAATCCCATGGACAGAGAAACCTGGTGAGCTACAGTCCATAGGATCACAGAGAATCGAGACAACTTAGTGACTAAACAACAACAATAGCAAATTTGGGGTAACTAAAATTTAAATTTGCTACCTTATTGCTATTTAAGTAATCTACTATTTCACTAGTTGTTTTGAAATGACAACACTTTATTCAATAGGTCAACATCATTTTTGTGCCTAGGAGAGCAGATCTACTAGGTGCAGGTCTACTAGTAGTAAACTGGATAAATGCTAAATTGGTAGGTAACATAGTTTTGATAGTCTATAAGTTTCTGAAATACTCATTTCAATAACCCAATATCACCAAGCAACATTACTCAATATATTAAATGCATCATAGATAATATAAAATATAACAGTTTTCTATATAAGCTGCATTATTGAAAATTATTTTCATGCTTCTAAAAATCATGCTCACGTCTTCCAAATTTCTAAAAACATATTAACAAATGTCAGGGCTTTAGCAACCACAAAGGTGATATTGTACATATTATTGATTACAATGGTGGTGGTGGTTTAGTTGCTAAGTTGTGTCTGATTCTTTTTACCCCATGGACTGTAGCCCACCAGGCTCCTCTGTCCATGGGATTTTCCAGGCAAGAATACTGGAATGGGCTGCCATTTTTTCTCCAGGGGATCTTCCCAACCCAGGGATCAAGCTCATGTCTCTGGCATTGCAGGTAAATTCTTTACCACTGAGTCCTTGGGGAAGCCCAGTCATTAATGACAATCTGTGTGACTAAATTAATAATAATGCTGTTAAACCTGAAGCCATATTACTAGTAAATGAGAAAGTATTGAAAGAAGATCAGTTCAGTCGCTCAGTCGTGTCCGACTCTGTGCGACCCCGTGGACTGTACCTACTAGGCTTCTCCGTCCGTGGGATTCTCCAGGCAAGAATACTGGAGTGGATTGCCATTTCCTTCTCCAGGGGATCTTCCCGACCCAGGGATCGAACCCGGGTCTCCCGCATTAGAGGCAGACGCTTTAACCTCTGAGCCACCAGGGAGGGTTTGGTAAACAGTATTTGCCAAATATAGAGCCCAAACAATTCATAGAAGAAAACAGTGGGAATGCTATGAAGAAAGCCTGAACACAGGCAGCTCCTGTGAACCCCTTCCACTAACATGCTACCCAAGTGATGGAGAGCCATCATTCAGCCTCTGCAAGGAGGAAGACACTTACTGAGATCAGCACATTAGAATAAACACATCAGGCTAATTTTATGAATTAATTTAATCTTTTATTCAGATTCAGTTCAGTTCAGTCGCTCAGTTGTGTCCGACTCTTTGCGACCCCATGAATCGCAGCACGCCAGGCCTCCCTGTCCATCACCAACTCCCAGAGTTCACTCAGACTCACGTCCATCGAGTCTGTGAGGCCATCCAGCCATTTCATCCTCTGCTGTCCCCTTCTCCTCCTGCCCCCAATCCCTCCCAGCATCAGAGTCTTTTCCAATGAGTCAACTCTTCACATGAGGTGGCCAAAGTACTGGAGTTTCAGCTTTAGCATCATTCCTTCCAAAGAAATCCCAGGGTTGATCTCCTTCAGAATGGACTGGTTGGATCTCCTTGCAGTCCAAGGGACTCGCAAGAGTCTTCTCCAACACCACAGTTCAAAAGCATCACTTCTTTGGTGCTCAGCCTTCTTCACAGTCCAACTCTCACATCCATACATGACCACAGGAAAAATCATAGCCTTGACTAGACGGACCTTAGTCGGCAAAGTAATGTCTCTGCTTTTGAAAATACTATCTAGGTTGGTCATAACTTTTCTTCCAAGGAGTAAGCGTCTTTTAATTTCATGGCTGCAGTCACCATCTGCAATGATTTTGGAGCCCAAAAAAATAAAGTCTGACACTGTTTCCACTGTTTCCCCATTAAATAAGTGAAAATCCAAAGATAAAACTTCAAAGTACCACCTTAAAAGGGCAATAATTAATGTTTATTTATTCATTCCTATTTAAAGCATATAGAATGTTACTTAGATAGATACTTGCTGCACAAATGAACAGCATAAAAGGGAAGCCAAAGTGAATACTTAACACTGTGGATGTAGTAATAATCTAGAAATTAGAAGAAAGCATTTAAATTATATCTAGTAGATTTGACAGCATTAAGAAAAAGCACATCTAATAAAAATGAAGCTCTTTGAAATTTAAAAATATGATGACTATAATTAAAATGAAAGTGTTGAGCAAGAGAATTGAAATGGTTAAAAATATAATTTGCAATCGGTTAGGTAAAGTTGTGGATCACAACTGGAAAATTCATAAAGAGATTGGAATACCAGACCACCTTACCTGCCTCCTTAGAAATCTATTTTCAGGCCAAGAAGCAACAGTTAGAACTAGACATGGAACAAGGACCTGGTTTCAAACTGGGAAAGGAGTACATCAAGGCTGCATATTGTTATCCTGCTTATTTAACTTATATGCAGAGTACATCATGCAAAATGCTAGACTGAATGAAGCAGAAGCTGGAATCAAGATTGCAGGTGGAAATATCAATAACCTCAGATATACAGATGGCACAATCTTTATGGCAGAAAGCTAAGAGGAACTAAAGAGCCTCTTGATGAAAGTGAAAGAGGAGAGTGAAAAAGTAGGCTTAAAACTCACCATTCAAAAAACTAAGATCATGGCATCTGGTCCCATCACTTCATCGCAAACAGATGGGGAAACAATGGAATCAGTAAGAAATTTTATTTTCTTGGGCTCCAAAATCATTGCAGATGGTGACTGCAGCCATGAAATTATAAAATGCTTGCTCCTTGGAAGAAAAGTTATGACCAACCTAGACAGCACATTAAAAAACAGAAACATTACTTTACCAACAAAGGTCTGTCAAGTCAAAGCTATAGTTTTCCCAGTAGTCAGGTATGGATGTGAGAGTTGGACTGCAAAGAAAGCTAAGAGTTGAAGAATTGATGCTTTTGAACCATTGCTTTGGAGAAGACTCTTGAGAGTCCCTTGGACTGCAAGGAGATCCAACCAGTCAATCCTCAAGGAAATCAGTCCTGAATATTCATTAGAAGGACTGATGCTGAAAATGAAGTTCCAATACTTTTACCATCTGATGGGAAGAACTTACTCATTGGAAAAGACCCTGATGCTGGGAAAGATTGAAGGCAGGTAGAGAAGGGGATGACAGAAGATGAGATAGTTGGATGGCGTCACCAGTGCAATGGACATGAGTTTGAGCAAGCTCCAGGAGCTGGTGATGGACAGGGAATCCTGGTGTGCTGAAGTCCTTGAGATCACAAAGAGTCAGAGACAACTGAGTTACTGAACTGAGCTGAATGTAAGGCTGAGAACTTTTCCAAATATATTAGAAAGAACACTTGTAGAATATGTGAGAATAAAACTAAAGCTGAAAGAGTTCCAGTTCCAGCATGGTAAGGGCTATTAAACTTATTACCAACAAGGAGGTCTTCATGAAAGGTTTCCCCTGTGGCTCAGTGGTAAAGAATCCACCTGCAATACAGGAGCTGAAGGAGACTCGAATTGGATCCCTGGGTTGGGAAGATCCCTGGAGGAAGGAACGGCAGCCCACTCCAATGTTCTTGCGCAAGTAATCCCTTATATAGAGGAGCCTGGCGGGCTACAGTCCATAGGGTCACAAAGAGCTGGACACGACTGTAGTGTCTGAGCACACATGCAGACAGATCTTCTCTACACACGCAGGCTGAAGAACCATGGAGAGCTGCCATTCCATATCCTCATTTTAGGTTCTGGTACCCAAAATATTGATTTTCTGGAAAACACACACTTAACAGAGAATTGTTTGCAAAAAATATATCAGGGCATGTCCTCAAAAGATAACCCTGTCAGGCTGTGAGCAACCAAGCCTACAAAGAGGGAGAAATTGACCTGAAACTTGGTGGCAAATGAGTCCTTGGCTAATCCAGTCAGAGACTGTAGGTCGAGGATGGCTGTTCAGTGTTGTATCAGAATGAGATATTTCACTACCTAATGTAAGGCTTATGTCTCATGGTGTGCTGTTAAACCAGATCTTCAAAAGACCAAAAAACAGCAAAAACGCTCTAATTTTTGGACTGATTTAATGCTATTCTAAGTTTAGCTGCAGGGTAGCAAAGTTCTTCAGTATTTGACAAATGACTTCTTGCAGTCAGCAGAAGCTGCTTCCAGCACAACTTTAAGTGAGGCTGTGAAGTAAGAGTTGCTCAGCTCTGTCCCACTCTTTGTGACTCCATGGACTGTAACCTGCCAGACTCCTCTCTCCATGGGATTCTTGGGCAAGAATAATGGAGCAGGTAGTCATTCCTTCTCCACGGGATCTTCCCAACCCTAGCATGGAACCTGGGTCTCCCAACATGGCAGGCAGATCCTTTTCCATCAGAGCCACCAGGAAAGCCCTCAGTGAGCCCTTGGTGAGGTTGATCCTTATGATCTGGGGCAAACTGCAGTGAGAGCTGAAGTTCTAAGCCATTTGCCTGCAACAGACCCAACCCGGGGAGAAGACCCAGACCCAACATCAAGAGATCAGATTTTGTCACCACAGTCCCTGCTACATCTTCCATTGCTCAATCTTTTAAGAACTTCACATCCATGAAGTCTTTTTTTTTTTTTTAATTTTATTTTTACTTTATTTTACTTTACAATACCGTATTGGTTTTGCCATACATTGACATGAATCCACCATGGGTGTATATTAGCTCCCAATCCCGAATCCCCCTCCCACCTCCCACCCCACATCATCTCTCTGGCTCATCCCTGTGCACCAGCTCCAAGCATCCTGTATCCTGTATCGAACATAGGCTTGTGCTTCATTCTTACATGTTAATTTACATGTTTCAATGCCATTCTCCCAAATCATCCTACCCTCTTCCTCTCCCATAGAGTCCAAAAGTCCTTTCTATACATTTGTGTCTATTCACATCGATCTTGTAAAGTTTACCATCACCTTCATTTTGCAAAGGAGAGCACATGAAGACTTCACACTGGGGAGAATTCTATAGAAAACAGTGAGTTAAGTATAATAAGTCTTGGACAACTAAAGTTTTAAAATCCTTAAGAAGACAGTACTGAAGTAGCAAGCTTAGTGTAGTATGTGATTCTCATTCCTGGAAGTTTCTGAGAAATGACTGCCTGGCTAACAACATTTATGGAATATTAGTGCATATTTGTGGGTGAAGTAGGTAACTTCCAACATTGCTACCATGAAGCAAGAAAATATGAAAGTAGCATGCAAAATTTTCTCTGTGATACTTCTTTCTTCCCAGTGTCGCTCAGTTCTATGAAAAAAAAAAAAAAAACACTAAAACAAAATTAGATTTTCATAAAAGCTCTGTATCTTTGTTATTGGGTAATTTTGCAATGTTTCACCTACTTATCTTAAATGAAATGTTAACATTTATTCCACCCCATCAACTTGTCTATGTAAATATAAATTATAATTTGGTTTTCTGTTTGTTCATTCTACTTTTTTTTAGAGCATGATTAATATTTTGGATTTTAGAATTTTTTATGTGTCAATTTACATATGGAAATATTTACTAGGCTTTTGATTTACTTTGAGGGCTTTCAAATTAATCAAACATGTTACTGAAAGTCCTGTCTCTTATACACATCTAGATGTGTATAAGAGACAGGTGCATTAATATTAAGACTAGGCTACAGTGAAACAATCATATGGGTTATACTAGGCTACCATAAACCAATCATATTGCTGCTCCTTCCTTATCAATGTATGAATACATTTATACCTATAAGTATGAATTTCTTTTGCATATTATCATTATTTTTTCATTTTTCATATATAGTGTTAGATATACATATAACATGACAGTGCTTTATTAAGACAATATTGATGTAGGTTCTGACAGACAACTGATCTTGTAAATAGATGATATAAACAACAAATTGATAAAACCAGTACATTACTATATATGCATTTTCTCTCCTTATGATATTTAATAACATTTTACTTCCTGTAGCTTACTTATTGTACAAATACAGTATGTAGTACAGTTAACATACAAAATAGTGTTAATTGACAGTTTATGGTATCTCTAAGACTTCCAGTCAACAGTAGGTTATTAGTTTTAAGTTTGGGAAGAGTCAAAATTTATATGTAGATTTACAACTATATAGGGATTGGCACCCCAACCCCCATGTATATTGATTCTACCAAATATATAATTATCTGTTTCAGTTCTAATATTTTCAAAGAATATACATATTATTTGTAGATTTGAGAATCATACTTAATGAATAATATATATGTAGGCTTCCCTGGTGGCTCAGAGGTTAAAGCATCTGCCTCCAATGTGGGAGACCCGGGTTCGATCCCTGTCGGGAAGATCCCCTGGAGAAGGAAATGGCAATCCACTCCAATATTCTTGCCTGGAGAATCCCATGGACAGAGGAGCCTGGTAGGTTACAGTCCACGGGGTCGCAAAGAGTCGGACACGACTGAGCAAAAAAACAACAAAAATGAACAAATTAGTTAAATATTTGTGTTGTCTAAATATATTATTTATAAGTAAAATAAGAAGATACATGAACCACAAATAAAAATGATTATAAAAACCTGTTACCTCAATCAACTTCAGGCATTTATTTCAGTGTCAGGTATTTCATAAGAGTGCAGTCATAGTTTCCAATAATAAAATATAAATCTTACTCAAAGAAAATAGAAAATAATACATAAAATGATAGAATTCCATAAAATCACTTATTTGAATGTAGTGAATAGTAAGTAACCAAATAATGTAATGAGTTAACTCCTATTTGTTACATTTTAAATTTGAGGAAGTGTCTACAGTTGTAACTAAACCTCACTTATTATAAATATTCTTTTTGTGTGTATCAGTTCAGTTCAGTCGCTCAGTTGTGTCCGACTCTTTGCGACCCCATGAATCGCAGCACGCCAGGCCTCCCTGTTCATCACCATCTCCCAGAGTTCACTCAGACTCACATCCATCGAATCAGTGATGCCATCCAGCCATCTCATCCTCAGTTGTCCTCTTCTCCTCCTGCCCCCAATCCCTCCCAGCATCAGAGTCTTTTCCAATGAGTCAACCCCTCGCATGAGGTGGCCAAAGTACTAAGATGTAGCATTTCTCAGACTATTTATACAACTAGTCACTGTGAGGTATTTATTTCTGTGATTTCTGTATTCACCTTTTGTTTCTATTCTTCTTGTAGTATAAAAATGACAATTATATGAGGGTGAATATCTTTATATTTTTCTGACTTTTAGAGGAACTTTCTTGTTGTTTTCTTGCAGCATTAGAACCAACTTTTTTAACAAAGATTTTCTTTAAATAACAAGTTGTTTTGGAAATAAAATTTTTCTACATTTTTTCTAATGAGTTAAGCACACATTTTGTCTGAATTCAATTTTTAAAACTTGATTGAAAATATAAGCTAATATATATGATTTCTTTCTTTTTTTATTTTTTTAATATAAATTTATTTCTTTTAATTGGAGGTTAATTACTTTACAGCATTGTATTGGTTTTGCCATACATCAACATGAATCCACAACAGGTGTACATGTATTCCCCATCCTGAACCTCCTTCCCTCCTCCCTCCCTGTACCATCCCTCTGGGTCATCCCAGTGCACCAGCCCCGAGCATCCAGTATCATGCATCGAACCTGGACTGGCAATTCATTTCATATATGATAGTATACATGTTTCAATGCCATTCTCCTAAATCATCCCACCCTCTCCCTCTCCCACAGAGTTCAAAAGACTGTTCTATACATCTGTGTCTCTTTTGCTATCTTGCACACAGGGTTATCACTACCACCTTTCTAAATTCCATATATATGAGTTAGTATACTGTATTGGTGTTTTTCTTTCTGGATTACTTCACTCTGTATAATAGGCTCCAGTTTCGTCCACCTCCTTAGAACTGATTCAAATGTATTTTTTTAACGGCTGAGTAATACTCCATTGTGTATATATACCACTGCTTTCTTATCCATTCATCTGCTGATGGACATCTAGGTTGCTTCCATCTCCTGGCTATTATAAACAGTGTTGCAATGAACATTGGGGTATACGTGTCTCTTTCAATTCTGGTTTCCTCGGTGTGTATGCCCAGCAGTGGGATTGCTGTTGATTACTGAGTCTCTTCTATCAAAAAGTAGAAAATATATCATTTTTGCTTGTCTTACATATTACAAACAAATCTGTTCATCGAACGTCAGTGTCTCACCTTAGAAATAGTAATTTGCAACTAATAAATATATGTTTTAAATAATCTATATTAAGAAAAATAGCTAAATAATATGATAAAAGACATAATAGACATATAAGTATACTCTAAGATGTGTATAAGAGACAGTTCATAAAGAGATTGGAATACCAGACCACCTTACCTGCCTCCTTAGAAATCTATTTTCAGGCCAAGAAGCAACAGTTAGAACTAGACATGGAACAAGGACCTGGTTTCAAACTGGGAAAGGAGTACATCAAGGCTGCATATTGTTATCCTGCTTATTTAACTTATATGCAGAGTACATCATGCAAAATGCTAGACTGAATGAAGCAGAAGCTGGAATCAAGATTGCAGGTGGAAATATCAATAACCTCAGATATACAGATGGCACAATCTTTATGGCAGAAAGCTAAGAGGAACTAAAGAGCCTCTTGATGAAAGTGAAAGAGGAGAGTGAAAAAGTAGGCTTAAAACTCACCATTCAAAAAACTAAGATCATGGCATCTGGTCCCATCACTTCATCGCAAACAGATGGGGAAACAATGGAATCAGTAAGAAATTTTATTTTCTTGGGCTCCAAAATCATTGCAGATGGTGACTGCAGCCATGAAATTATAAAATGCTTGCTCCTTGGAAGAAAAGTTATGACCAACCTAGACAGCACATTAAAAAACAGAAACATTACTTTACCAACAAAGGTCTGTCAAGTCAAAGCTATAGTTTTCCCAGTAGTCAGGTATGGATGTGAGAGTTGGACTGCAAAGAAAGCTAAGAGTTGAAGAATTGATGCTTTTGAACCATTGCTTTGGAGAAGACTCTTGAGAGTCCCTTGGACTGCAAGGAGATATTTCCTCGGTGTGTATGCCCAGCAGTGGGATTGCTGTTGATTACTGAGTCTCTTCTATCAAAAAGTAGAAAATATATCATTTTTGCTTGTCTTACATATTACAAACAAATCTGTTCATCGAACGTCAGTGTCTCACCTTAGAAATAGTAATTTGCAACTAATAAATATATGTTTTAAATAATCTATATTAAGAAAAATAGCTAAATAATATGATAAAAGACATAATAGACATATAAGTATACTCTAAGGATTATTATTTACTTTTTAATGGAATCATGTGGTTTTAAAACATTTCTGTATATTAAAAAATAACAGGTCATAGATTTTGGTTAATTAAGGAAAGTGATATGATTCCTCTCTCTTCAGTGAAGATATTTTACACATGCAAGTTGAATTAGAAAGCTGAACAATCTTATACCATATCTGATCAATGAAATAATAAACCTATGTAATTATAACACAGCATGTAACATTTACCAAATGATGAGTGAATTCTCAGTTTTTCTTTGATTTGTCAAAAAAAATTGCTTCTACTCTTGAGTTTAATCTGCCTCCTCAGAAACTGTACAGGTACACTGCAACCAAACACCTGTTGACTTTTAATTAAACATATTCATTAGTTTAAAATATTTTACCCATCTAAATTAATTTGTGGGGTACACATAGTGAATATTAAAAATGGATTTTCCTGATGACTCTGCCTGCAATGTACAAGACCCAAGTTTGATCCCTGTGTTGGGAAGATCTCCTGGGTAAGGGAGTCTTGTGGGCTACAGTCCATGGGGTCATAAGGGTCATACACAACTGAGCAACATAAATCTATATCACATCACAAACTAATTGATGGGATATATATATTATGATGAATATTAAACATAGTGGAGTCATTTCAAAGAGAATATGGAAGTATCAAGAACTTTATAAATACTGATAACTTTAATCCAGCAATTAATTTTTGCAATTATAGAGGACTATGTTAAAATAATTGAAGTATATTATTTATAATAGTGAAAAATATAATCACCTTATTGCTCTAACATGCCTTAGTATAATTTGGGGTATAATATAGTAGTTGCAGTAAGTATAAATATTAAGCATTTGATACAGGTCACCAAAGAGAGGAAATTGAGATGAGCGTAGTTCTCTGTTTCTGTCATTTTGTTTTATGTTGATAATAAACTATGTAGACATTCATACCATCCCACTATGTAAACTATTCAGTCATACTGAATATGCAGTTATTTGCTACAAAGTGAACAAATTAGTAATAATTAAAATTCACTTTAGGGGCAGTTTATTTTTAATTTCACAAGCAGTATCACAATGTAAAACGCTGATCTTTTAGGAAAAGAGTTTTTATTTTTTCACTTTTTAAAACATTTTAATGCAAGATTTATTTAAGTTACAGTTACATGGGTTTGGGAATTTCTGCAGAATTTTAATGACTAGAGAGGAGTCAGCTTTTTTTTTTTTTTTAATTCTCTATCTCTATCAAATATTTATATTCACAGGTGAAACCCTAAATATCTGCAGATTTTCCTTGACATATGAGCTAGTTGTCTAGGGATAACAAAATAAGATTTATTTTCCTGATTATAGTACTGATTGCTTTATTTCCTTGCGAGAAACCATTTGGAGTAAAAGTAAGAAAAGATGTGTGTTTTATGTTCAGTTCAGTTCAGTTCAGTCTCTCAGTCATGTCTGACTCTTTGAGACCCCATGAATCGCAGCACGCCAGGCCTCCCTGTCCATCACCAACTCCCGGAGTTCACTCAGACTCACGCCCATCGAGTCTGTGATGCCATCCAGCCATCTCATCCTCTGTCGTCCCCTTCTCCTCCTGCCCCCAATCCCTCCCAGCATCAGAGTCTTTTCCAATGAGTCAACTCTTCGCATGAGGTGGCCAAAGTACTGGAGTTTCAGCTTTAGCATCATTCCTTCCAAAGAAATCCCAGGGTTGATCTCCTTCAGAATGGACTGGTTGGATCTCCTGGCAGTCCAAGGGACTCTCAAGAGTCTTCTCCAACACCACAGTTCAAAAGCATCAATTCTTTGGTGTTCAGCCTTCTTCACAGTCTAACTCTAACATCCATACATGACTAATGGAAAAACCTTGGTCAGCAAAGAAATATTTCTGCTTTTGAATATGCTATCTAGGTTGGTCATAACTTTCTTTCCAAGGAGTAAGCGTCTTTTAATTTCATGGCTGTAGTCACCATCTGCAGTGATTTTGGAATCCATGAAAATGAAATCTGACACTGTTTCCACATTTTCCCCATTTACTTGCCATGAAGTGATAGGACTGGATGCCATCATCTTCATTTTTTGAATGTTGAGTTTTAAGCCAGCTTTTCCACTCTCTTTTAAATTCATCAAGAAAAAATAGCTATTGATTAGTTTTAAAAGTTCAAATGCCCTTTGTTTTTTAATACTATATATTGTACCTCACCTGAATATTTTATGTAATGTCTTCTAATTATTTTTTGTACTGACTGCAAATATGTTTATTCTAAACAATGTCTCAAAAGGATGGAAATGTGCATAAAATGGATATTCTATCCATGCTTTCTGAATTTCTAATTCTGAAAACATAGAGAGTATTTTCTTGTGTTGGTATTTCAGCTGGTTCAAAAGTTAAGATTACAAAGGCTTATAGCTTCTTGATAAGTGATAAATTGCTATATTATATTCTGTGTTTTTTAAAAAGAACTGAAAATCAGAAAGAAAAATTATGTGTTTTTACCCTTTCTACCCTCTAATAATATATTCATCAAAAGTAAGTCTTTTAT
>SJYT01066637.1:675079-719648 GCA_006410635.1 Cephalophus harveyi
CTTAATCCTATGTTTTTAAACTATAATCTTCAAATAAATATATATATATATATGTTGCATGTGTGTATATATGTGTTAATATGTATATATATGAATGTAATAAGCATCAAAATATTCAGAAAATATGCAAAACTAAGATGATCATATGTGCTATTTGGGAGAAGTCAGGTAGATTCAATGAAGGAATTTGTGGCTTAAATGTATCTCATACATTTTTTCATATGACTTTGTATTTTACATAATTCAGATATTCCTCCACCAAACTAATACAGCAACCATTGAATATGAGGATCCAAACTTACATGTATAGGGCAAAAGTGCTTAATTCCAAGGAATTATACAATATAAAATGTAGAGGAGTTGCTCTAACAAAGGGCCTGGAGTACCTATGGATTTCTGTCTTTCAATTTCAAAATAAAAGTCTCTGCAGCATCTCCTCAAAATGCCCAAGGCTCAGTAGGAGTACTTGGCATATTGGTACACAGAGGTGATCACAGGGGCTTCCCAGGTGCTGCTAGTGGTAAAGAACCTGCCTACCAATACAGGAGATAAGAGAGATGTGGGTTCAATCCCTGGGTGGGGAAGATTCCTTGGAGGAGGGCATGGCAACCCATTCCAGTATCCTTGCCCGGAGAATCCCATGGACAGAGGAGCCTGGTGGGCTAAAGTCCATACAGTCCAAACAGTCCAAAGACTTGGACATGACTAAAACAACTTAGCACATAGCATGAGTGTCTTATTCATCATGAGTTCAAATTATGCTATGATACCGCCTAAATTGCATTGTTGACATTTTCTTCAGAAGCATCCTATATAGGAATATTCTCTTGTTAATATATTGTTGTGTTTTACAGGTTCATTGACAGAGCACTGGCTGAGAGCTTCCTTGGAACTAGCTCATACTGCTTTCTGTTCCATTGAATACTAAAATTATATATGAACTATTTTCACACTAAATACTTATTATATTCTAAAGTTAGCATTTTAACAATATTTGTTTAAAGTCTATTGAAAACTAGATAAACTGTCCTTATGCCAAAATCCCACCGTTTGCTTCATGTCATTTATATTGTTTCACTGTAGGATAAAAGCTGAATTTACTAGCTGGCTGGCAAGCAAAAACAATATTAAAACTAAAAATAGTTCTCTGCAGAAAAACTTATCAAATATTTATAAACTTTCTAAAGAAGATAAGAACTTAAAATCTGATCTGAAATATAAATAATTATAACAAAGTATACACTGCAAAGGACATTTTCTATTAGTGAATATTATACAGTAGAGTTTTATAAAAAAATATATATATCCCATTCTCATCTTCCTTCATAAATGATACCATGGTGAAAACTTGTCATCTTGAATCCTGATTAATATATTCTCTCTTATCTAAATTTATGCTGCTTCTAATTGTGTTATGCATCATCCAAGAATGGATTATAGATCGATCCATGACAGATAAAGGAAAATGAATTGTGTCTTTATGGAGATCAATTATAGTACAAAGCTGATGATATTCTAGAATGTAAAGATATAGAAAGATAGAGGAACATAATCCAGAGGAAATGTTTGAGTGTTTTAAGAACTGCAGACTATTAAAATCATTCTTTTGTGAATGATTTTCAAGAAATTATAACTGTCTTTATTCACTGTCTTTGTGACAACAGATACCTAATCTCTTGCTTCAAATATTGCAATTGATACAAAAATATTTTATAGTTTCTTTTTTGCTCCTTAAAATCTATTCTTACATGACAGCAAGATTCCAATTCAAAGACCAGAAATAAAATATCTCTCCCTTTTACTCCCTGATTCAACACTCTCTACACACACACACACACACACACACACACGCATTTCTATGATGGGTAAAATAAATAACAGGTCTCCTTTGGTTTTTCATTATCACATCCCTTAAGAAATTCTTGGCATCGTCTTCTACATTTTTCTTCTCATTTTGGCCATTTCCCTGGCCTTCCTACTACTCCCAACAACACTTCTGCCTCTGCAGCCTTTCTTGCTGTCTCCTCTACCAGGAATGTGTTTGGCTATATGCCCACACATTCTTATTTCTTTCAAGTCAGTGATGAAATACTGCTCTCCATAGTGGCATTTCCAGTCTGTCTTATCTGAAGTAACATCACCCCTGTAACTCTCTAATCGCATACACTGTTTTAGTTTTCTTCACAGCTTTCTTTATTATCTGATTTCATGTCAAGCATCTATGCATTTATCATACTTTATCAAATAGAATGTAAACTCTGAGTGCAGGAGGTTGATCCATTATATTCATTGCAATGTCTCCAACAATTAGAATCATGCCTAGTGATTGCTCTGTAAAGTTTAGTTGACTATATGGATGAGTGAATTAAAAATTATTGACAAAAAAAAAAAAACCATACAAACCAAATTTATTGCTATCTTCATCATTGTGGTAGTCAGTGATGATCCTCAATGGCCTTGCCAATGTATGATACCCTTCCCTGGATTGTGAGTGAGACTTATAAATTCCTGCTAATGGAATATGGCTATAGCATATGACAAAGGGAATGGGCTATGCAAGTAGGTTTGTGCAGATAAAATTAATATCTCTAATCTGTTGAATTTGGTTTAATCAATAGAGAGTTTATTCTGGATGGGCCTGACGTACTAGATAACGTCTTTGAAAGAAGACTTAAGGAGGCTCGACAACTGACTCAATCTCTGGTGCTCAGAAATCATATCACCATGAGTTCTATGGTTACAAAAAAATTCTAAGCAACAAAGACATGAAGCTGAAGAGGGTCCTGGATGCTATATGAAGCCACAGTCCTAGAAACAGCTTTGAGAAATCCTGAACAAAAGACTCAGTTTAGTCATGCCAGATGCCAGGCCCACAGATGGCAAGATCATAAATATATGTTATTTTAAGCTACTAACTGTGTGGTGATTTATTATGCAGAAACTGAAAACTGATATAATCATCGATATTACTATTACATCAAAAAATAGAATTTGGTATTCATACCCTAATAAATAGCTAAGCACTCTGCTCTAAACAAACAAAACCCTCCATTCCTTTGGCATAGTTAGGTACAAAGTACATTTAAGAGATGTGCCATAAAGACATACTGCTGCTGCTGCTAAGTTGTATCAATCGTGTCCGACTCTGTGCGACCCCATAGACGGTAGCCCACCAGGCTCCCCCATCCCTGGGATTCTCCAAGCAAGAACACTGGAGTGGGCTGCCATTTCCTTCTCCAATGCATGAAAGTGAAAAGTGAAAAGGAAGTCGCTCAGTCGTGTCTGACCCTCAGCGACCCCATGGACTGCAGCCTACCAGGCTCCTCCATCCATGGGATTTTCCAGGCAAGAGTACTGGAGTGGGGTGTCATTGCCGTCTCCAAAAGACATACTAAGTTTATGCAAAATTTTTTTCCTGAATTAATTTCCTTTGTAGACATTTTTAGGTTAAATGTATATAAAAGGCTTTCTAATTACTATAAAAGAGAACTCTTTCTCATTTACTCTTATTAAATATTAAAATTATTAATGTATTTTAATAATGAACAAAATAATAAATAAGATATTATGTTTGGGTTACATTAGTAGATCATTTCTACATTTATATAAAATACTGCATATTATATATTTATTGAAAGTAGGAGAAGATTGAAGGCAGGAAGAGAAGGAGACAACGGAGGATGAGATAGTTGGATGGCATCACCTGACTTGATGGACAAGAGTTAGAGTAAGCTATGGCAGTTGGTGATGGACAGGGAAACCTGATGTGCTGAAGGTCATGCGGTCACAAAGAGTTGGACATGACTGAGCAACTGAATTGAACAGATATACTTATTAATAATATGCACCGTCATTATCTGGCTACTATTGATAGACTTCAAATTCTAAAAGATGACACTGTCAAAGTGCTGCACTCAATATGCCAGCAAATTTGGAAAACTCAGCAGTGGCCACAGGACAGGAAAAGGTCAATTTTCATTCCAATCCCAAAGAAAGGCAATGCCAATGAATGTTCATACTACTGCACAATTACACTCATCTCACAAGCTAGCAAATAGTGCCCCAAATCCTCAAAGCAGGCTTCAATAGTACATGAAACATGAACATCCAGATGTTCACGCTGGATTTAGAAAAGACAGTGGAATAAGAGATCAAATCGCCAATATTTGTTAAATCATCAAAAAACCAAGAGAGTTTCAGGAAAACATCGACTTCTGCTTTATTGACTATGCCAAAGCCTTTGACTGTGTGGCTCACAACAAACTGTGGAACATTCTTAAAAAGATGAGAATGCCAGACTACCTTACCTGCCTACTGAGAAATCTGTATGCAGGTAAAGAGGCAACAGTTAGCACTGGACATGAAACAACAGACTGGTTCCAAACTGGGAAATGAGTATGTCAAGGTTATATATTGTCCCCTGCGTATTTAATTTCTATGCAGAGTACATGATGTGAATGTCAAGCTGGATGAATCACAAGCCAAAATCAAGATTGTCGGAAGAAATACAAATAACCTCAGATACACAGATGACATCAGCTTTATGGTAGAAAGTGAAGAAGAACTAAAGAGCCTCTTGATGAAAGTGAAAGCAGAGAGTGAAAAAGTTGTCTTAAAACTCAACATTCAAAAACTAAGATCATGGCATCTGGTCCCATCAGTTCAGTTCAGTCGCTCAGTCATGTCCAATACTTTGAGACTCCATGGATTACAGCAGATCAGAGCTCCCTGTCCATTGTCAACTTTTGAGTTTACTCAAACTCATCTCCATTGAGTCAGTGATGCCATCCCACCATCTCACCCTCTGTCATCCCCTTCTCCTCCTGCCTTCAATCTTTCCCAGCATCAGGGCCTTTTCCAATGAGTCAGCTCTTTGCATCAGGTGGCCGAAGTATTGGACTTTCAGCTTCAACATCAGTCTTTCCAATGAAAACTTAGGACTTTAGGATGGACTGGTTGGATCTCCTTGAAGTCCAAGGGACTCTCAGGTGTTTTCTCCAAAACTACAGTTCAAAAGCATCAAATCTTCAGCACTCAGCTTTCTTTATAGTCCAAATCTCACATCCATACATGATTACTGGAAAAACCATAGCTTTGACTAGAGAGACATTTATTGGTAAAGTAATGTCTCTGCTTCTTAATATACTGTCTAGGTTGGTCATAACTTTTCTTCCAAGGAGCAAGCATCTTTTAATTTCATGGCTGCAATCATCATCTGCAATGATTTTGGAGCCCCAAATAATAAAGTCTGTCATTGTTTCCATTGTTTCCCCATCTATTTGCTATGAAGTGATGGGACCAGATGCCATGATCTTGGTTTTCTGATACTGAGTTTTAAGCCAACTTTTTCACTCTCCTCTTCCACTTTCATCAAGAGGCTGTTTAGTTCTTCTTCACTTTCTGCCATAAGGGTGGTGTCGACTGCCTATCTGAGGTTATTGATATTTCTCCTGACAATCTTGATTCCAGATTTTGCTTCTTCCAGCCCAGCATTTCTCATGATGTACTCTGCATATAAGTTAAATAAGCAGGGTGACAGTATACAGCCTTGATGTGTTCCTTTCCCTATTTGGAACCAGTCTGTTGTTCCGTATCCAGTTCTAACTGCATACAGATTTCTCAAGAGACAGGTCAGGTGGTCTGGTATCCCCATCTGTTTCAGAGTTTTCCAGAGTTGCTGTGGTCCACAAAATCAAAGACTTTGGCATAGTCAGTAAAGCAGAAATAGACATTTTTCTAGAACACTCTTGCTATTTCAATGATCCAAAGGATGTTGACAATTTGACCTCTGATTCCTCTGCCTTTTCTAAATCCAGCTTGAACATCTGAAAGTTCATGGTTCATGTATTGCTGAAACATGGCTTAGAGAATTTTGAGCATTACTTTACTAGCATGTGAGATGAATGCCATTCTGCGGTAGTTTTAGCATTACCTTTCTTTGAGATTGAAATGAAAACTGACCTTTTCCAGTTCTTTAGCCACTGCTGAGTTTTCCAAATTTGCTGGCATATTGAGTACAGCACTTTTACAGCATCCTCTTTTAGGTCCCATCACTTCATGGCAAATTGATGGGGAAACAGTGAGAGCCTTTATTTTCTTGGGCTCCAAAATCACTGCAGATGGTGACTGTAGCCATGAAATTCAAAGACACTTGCTCCTTGGAAGAACAACTATGACCAACCTAGAAAGCATATTAAAAAGCAGAGACATTACTTTACTGACAAAATCTGTCTAGTCAAAGCTATGGTTTTTCAGTAGTCATGTAAGGATGTGGGAGTTGGACCATAAAGAAAGCTGAGTGCCAAAGAATTGATGCTTTAGAAATGTGATGTTGAAGAAGACTCTTGACAATCCCTTAGACAGCAAGAAGATCTAACCAGCCCAACCTAAACGAAATCAGTCATGAATATTCATTGGAAGGACTGATGCTGAAGCCAATACTTTGGCCACCTGATGTGAAGAACTCACTCATTTGAAAATACCTGATGTTGAGAAAGATTAAAGACAAGAGAAAAGGGGGATGACAGAGGATTAGATGGATGTGTTTGGTAGTTAAAATAGGAAAAAGGAGTCCAGACTGGTGGTGGCTAAAAGACAAGGAAGGGAAAAGCCTGGGAAAAGAGAACAAAGGAATATCCAAGGACCTGAGTGAGGACTTCAGGTAGAACAAACAGTACTCCTGGCTAGCCCAATTTACATAGGGCAGGCCCAGCGGGAGGAGAAAAAACATAGAAAATGATGAACCAAAGGGTTGGAAGTCTCTCCCTCTCTCCTGCTCTCTCTCTCTGCCTTTTCTTCACATCTTTTAGGTCAGCGTGGCCTCACGCCTCGAGGATATATTTTCCTTATTTTCTAATAAAACTGAGTTATAACACAGATCTGTAACACTGATCCAGAGCTGTAACGCTGGTCTGTCACTTCAAAATTTTTGTGATGAAACAGAACCGAGGAAATTACACACTCCCCCAACATCTGTTGTGCTGTGACTCTGATTTACCCTGGCTTAAACAACCTAGGTGCGGCCCTCCCAAGGTGGAGGCCAAGCACAGCAGGAGCCCAATTCAGTGAAAGCTCCTGTGGTGGGAGCTGACCGAGAAGAAAACCCAATGCAGGGAAAGTGACAAGAAGTCCAGCATGCAGAAGACCTCCAGTTAATGTAGGAGATCCTCACGCCTATGGCTGGAAGGACATATGCCTAGCAAAATCTTAATCCCTTTACAATCTCTATTTCTTGTTTCCTTGAACCCCTGAGAACAGGCAAGTGGCAGTGGGTGCAATTGAGGGACTCTGGCAGGGCCTCCTCCTCAGTATGTCCCAAAGGCTCCACTATCTGCTGAGGCCCAGTACCTGTTGCCCAAGCTGGTAGGGGTTCTTTTGTCCTTAATCTTGTTTGTGCCAAGGATCAGGTCAATGAAAACTGTGAGCACAGGTCAGGTATTTAGCAGATATTCTGGCAAGTTATGAAGGGGATTCTTTGGCACATTTTTTCCACCGCTTTTTCCTCCCATCCTTCAGATCTTCTCTCCTGGGACTTAAGCCCAGCCAAAACTCATGATGCCTGGCTTCTAGACCTAATGAAGCTCAGGCTCTGATGTCTCACTGCAAAAATTCAGTTAGAATCACAGCAATAGGTAAGAGGTGGATTTGTTAGGATTCAGAGAGAAGCACACTCTGCAGGGTGTAGGCCATTGCAGAGGGCAAGTGCTTAGGCCATGGAATGTGGTGTGGCTAGGTTTTGCAAGCTGGGTGAACTCATATGCTAATGAGTGGGAGGATCATCCCAACCTTTGGAGAACCACCCACTCCTCTTTTGACAGTGCCTTGGAACTGTTCTGCCACCTCTGGGTGTGTCATTTAATTTACAGATTGGGGATTAAGATTTACTTGAATTTGACTTGTCATCTTGGACCCAATTGATTTTAATCTGTTTATGTTATGCCCTTGTGCTATGTCATTCTTTCAAAAGTTGTGCCCTACCCACTTCCCTCCTGTTTCATTCTCTTTTTTGAGCCCTGTCCAGGCCCACAATGTTGCATCTACAATCTTCTGGAGGGACAACCAGAAAATAGCTAGCCCTTGGGAGAGAAATACTGTATCATATCCAATCCCTCTAGATATTCAAGCCTTCATGTTCCAGGTTTTCTACAACATGTGCAACATCAGCATCTCTCAGTGAACCCACTAGGGTGGGAGACAGGCACACAATGCCTGCTAGAAATCCATCTGTTGGCATCCCTCCAAAGGCAACTGGGCTTGCAGGGATAACATTTACCACTTTAGGAGTTAGCCCTGCACGTGGTTTGGTCCCAAAAACCTTATGACACTTCTAAAGTTACAAACAAACCCCTGGATCAAATCTCCATTCCACTTTTATGGAATATCTGATCTGTTGTCTCTTTTCAATATGTTCTTAAGCCAATTACTAACTCATACAACCAGGACCCTGCCCCCCTGTAGGCAACATTCCTCCACCCAGCCTATTATTTATTTATTTTTTTGGCATTTTTTTGTTTTTTTATTTTTTATTTTTTTTACATTCTATTTTTACTTTATTTTACTTTACAATACTGTATTAGTTTTCCCATACATTGACATGAAACCCAGCCTATTATTAAAATACTCTTAATGCCCCTAAGAGGGCCAGATAACCCACTCCTTTGTCATTAATTTCTATTATTACCTAAAGTGGTTCTATGACAATGAAATGTTTACCATTGGAAACACCCGAAGCTGCTCTTATGAAGGAATAGGGGAGGAAATCAATGACTTTCAATCCCTTAGAGCAGTAGGAGGATAAGGCTTATGACTGTTTCACCAGTTTCCCTGTCTCAGGGCCCAGGCTTGGGTTGCTTTACATAATGATATCTATTTCCATCTGCAGTGAACAAACTGGCAATGAATTAAAATTACAGCCCCTTAACCGTACCGGGAGAAATATCAATAACCTCAGATATGCAGGTGACACCATCCGTATGGCAGAAAGTGAATAACAAAAGAGCCTCTTGATGAAAGTGAAAGAGGAGAGTGAAAAAGTTGGCTTAAAGCTCAACATTCAGAAAACGAAGAGCATGGCGGTCTAATCACTTCATGGCAAATAGATGGAGAAACAGTGGCTGACTTTATTTATATTTTGGGGCTCCCAAATCACTGCAGATGGAGATTGCAGCCATGAAATTAAAAGATGCTTACTCCTTGGAAAGAAAGTTATGACCAACCTAGACAGCATATTAAAAACCAGAGATATTACTTTGTCAACAAAGGTCCATCTAGTCAAGGCTATGGTTTTTCCAGTGGTCATGTATGGATGCGAGAGTTGGACTATAAAAAAAGCTGAGTGTTGAAGTATTGATGCTTTTGAACTATGGTGTTGGAGAAGACTCTTGAGAGTCCCCTGGACTACAAGGAGATCCAATCAGTTCATCCTAAAGGAGATCAGTCCTGGGTGTTCATTGGAAGGGCTGATGTTGAAGCTGAAACTCCAATATTTTGGCTACCTGATGTGAAGAGCTGACTCATTAGAAAAAATCCTGATGCTGGGAAAGATTGAAGGCAGGAGGAGAAGGGGACAACAGAGAATGAGATGGTTAGATGGCATCACCAACTCAATGGACATGGGTGTGGGTGATCTTTGGGAGTTGGTGACGGACAGTGAGGCCTGGTGTTTTGCAATTCATGGGGTTGCAAAGAGTTGGATATGACAGAGCAACTGAACTGGACTGAATCTATCCAGCACTGGTCACACTGGAGGCCTTGGGGATGCCCAACTCCAGTCCTAGGATTCCCAGAAGGTTGACTGGCCTTGATCTGCCTAGCGATCTGGTCCTTGAAAGATAGTCATGCCTCAACCTGCTCGGGGATCCGCCAACTCAGGGGTCCTAGGAGGTCATCATGCCTTGACCTGCCCAGGGACCCAATTCTCAGGAGGCCGTCCTGCCTCGACCTGCCTGGGGTTTCGGTCTCCAGGAGGCTGCCACACTTCAGCTTGCCTGGGGATCTTCACCCTGACCCGGGGATGCCTCACTCTCAAGTTGCAACAGTACTGGGTAGGATAAGTTTCAGAAAGACTCACCCCTAAGGAAGTCCAATCATGGAAATAGAAGGAAGCCTATTTCTTTTGGGACTATGCCCAGGCCTCAGCAATAACTTAGGAGCCCAATGAGAACTGCATTGCCTTTCCAGAAAGGCTAAAAGAAGCCCTCCAAAAGTTTACCAATCTGGACTTAGACTCTTACGAGGGACAGGTGATTTTAAAGGACAAATTCCTGTCACAGTGAGCATCAGACATTAGGATAAAATTACAGCACCTACAGCAGCAGGACCCTGCTGCCTCTTTAGATAAGATGGTCCAGACAGCCACCAATACCTTTTATTACAGAGAAGAGGAGAGGGAGGCCAAGGCACAGGAGAGGGAGAAAAGGAAAGATACAAGGCATGCCCAGATGCTGGCTACCCAACAGGGAAGCTCTCTAGCAAAACCTGAGTCCCTGAAGGAGGCAAATGCCTAATCTGTAGACAGGCGGAGCATTGGGCCAAAGAGTGTCCAAGCCATGACAAGTCTCCTAAAATGGCTTTCTATAAATACCATCAACTGGGACTTTGGGCAGCACTCTGCCATTGGGACCCAAGAGCCTCAAGGTCAAGCACCAAGCCTTCCCTCACAATGGTTCAACAGGACTGAAGCGGCCCATTCCAGCCAGCCCATCTATCACAGATAACCATCACAGGGCTGGAGCCAAGGGTACAACTGGATGTGGCAGGTAGGTCCGAGAATTTCTTGGTTGGAGAATTTCACAGGGGCTACTGACTCCGTCCTGACCTCCTACTCCATAGCCTTTTCCTCCCAAACCTATACCATTTTGGGTGCTACAGGGAAAACAATTGAAAAAGATTCACCTGAGAACTTTGTTGCTGGGATGGGCAAATATTTTCCCACCAGTTTCTAGTGGTCCCTGACTGTCCTCCTCCCTTATTGGGAAAAAAATCTTTCCCTGCCTTCAAAACCTTGAAGCTATTGCAATCCTGATAGAAGATACTTTAAAACTTTCTTTTGGGGGCAAACTAACTATTTTTACCAGCCACCAAGTGAAACAACTCCTAAGTGGGAGAGGTCACTTATTGATGCCTAGTCAAAGAATCCTCAGATATCAAGTAGTGCTGATGGAAAATCCAGGCCTCACTATGTCCCCCTGTGAGTTTCTTAACCCAGCCACCCTCCTGCCTACCTCCAAGGGCTCTCTCCCCTTTCACTCTTGCCTAGAAACCTTGGACCACTGGACAAAACCTGGAGCGGGATTGTCAGAAGATCCTCTGACCAATCCTGAAGAAATCTGGTACACTGATAGAAGCAGCTTTGTCTTGGATGGAAAAAGAAGAGACGGATATGCAATAGTCTCCAATTTTGAGACCATAGAACCTAAACCTTTGCCATCAGGTACTTCCCAATTCTCTGAGCTCATAGCCCTGACTCGAGCTTTATAGCTAGGAAAAGGAAAAAGAGTAGTTATTTACACTGACTCCAAGTATGCCTTTCTGGTGCTACGTGCATATACTGCTATTTGGAAGGAAAGAGGCCACTTGACCACCCGAGGGTCCCCAATCAAATATGGTGATCAAATCCTTAGACTCTTGGAGGCAGTCCATATGCCCACTGGGGTTTCAGTCTCCCACTGTAAAGGACACCACAAAGGGAGCACAGAAATGTCACGAGGGAACCAAGCAGCCGATCAGGCAGCTAAGAGAGCAGCATTACAGAACAATGACCTAATAGGGGTTGCCACCTTAGTTCCACAGACTAATTTGCCAGAAACTCCTTCATATACTGAAGGAAAGACTCTTAAAGCTAAGAATGAGGCTTTCAAGAAGATCATGTGGGACGTTTCCAAAAGAGGGACTCCTTTTTCTGCCTGGAAACTTCCAATGGAAGTTGGTTAACTCCTTACATGCCACCACTCATTTAGGGGAGAAGGCCCTCCAAACATTACTAGAAAGGTCCTTCAGAGGAACAGGCCTCCAAACAACTACATGGCAAGTGGTCTCCTCTTGTCCCACTTGCCAATTAAACAACCCCCAAGGAGCTCAAAGACCCCAGCTGGCCCAGCCTGTCCAATGACCTGGGACCTACCCAGGAGAGGACTAGCAGATGGACTTCACCCAGATGCCAGTTTCTCAAGGGTATAAATATCTATTAGTCATGATAAATACATTCACAGGGTGGATTGAAGGCTTTCCCACCCGGACTGAGAAGGCAGAGGATGTAGCTAAAAAATTGCTCCATGAAATCATTCCAAGATTTAGTCTGCCCAGGTCATTACAAAGTGACAATGGGACATCATTTACTTCTAAGGTCACCAAATTCAGTTCAGTTCAGTCACTCAGTTGTGTCTGACTCTTTGTGACCCCATGAATTGCAGCACGCCAGGCCTCCCTGTCCATCACCATCTCTCGGAGTTCACTCATACTCACGTCCATCGAGCCCGTGATGTCATCCAGCCATCTCATCCTTGGTCGTCCCCTTCTCCTCCTGCCCCCAATCCCTCCCAGCATCAGAGTCTTTTTCAATGAGTCAACTCTTTGCATGAGATGAAGGGGTCTCTAAAGTATTGGGCATTACTTATTATCTACATTGTGCCTGGAGGCCCCAATCTTCAGGAAAAGTAGAAAGAGCCAACCAATTCTTAAAATCAGTGATAAAAAGATAACCCAGGAGACCTCCCTGGGATGGAAGGAGGCTTTACAAATAGCTCTCCTCCACACCCATATTGCCTCTAAGGAACAGGTTGGTCTTAGTCCTTATGAGATGCTATATGGGAGACCTTTTGTTTATGTCAATGACCTCTTCCTAGATCCAGAGGCTCAGACCCTCTGGTCTTATACCATAGCCATTAGGCAATTGCAACAGGCTATAGGCTTGTGGGGTTGTCAACAAGGACCCAAAAGATTCTAAGGCTTCACCACTATATGCTCCAGGGACTCAAGTCTAATTAAAGTCTAGAAAGATGGGTCCACAAAGGCTCAACTCCAGCCCACATGGAAGAGCCCCTACCCTGTAATACTTTCTACCCCCACGGCAGTCAAGGTAGCAGGATATGACTCCTGGATTCATTATCATGAGTCAAGCCATGGAAGAAAACAGAAGAGGACACTCCAAACACCTGTGAGCCCCTGAGAGTTCTCAGATACCTATTCAGAACTACAAATGAGTGCCATTCTAATGAATACCCCCAAAATCTAGTTTCTGGGAATAAGATTTCTCAGGACAGCTCTAAAGAGCCAACACAGCTTGGCAGGGGTTGTACTCCAAAACAGACAGGAGATAGATCTTCTGATCCCTGAAAAAGGAGGGACTTGAGACATCCTGGCAATGGGAATTTGTAGTTGGCTAATGCCCCTACTAGTCTTTGTTATGCCATATTGATGCTGCTTATGATTGCTCCATGTATTATCAATTGTCTAGCCCATTTTGTCTCTGCCCAGGTCAACAAGCTACAACATTCAGTGCCAGTTCAACAAGGATATATAAAACTACAACTGACCATGGAAAATATCACTCACCCTTAGATGGACACTGCTATAAGTACTCTGAGGCCTGAGACTAGCAAAAGGAGGAGGCCCAATGCCCCTTGCCATCCCAGTACAGCAGGAAGTAGCCAGAAAGGCCTTGACACCCCTATTCCCAAAGAATTGGGCCTCCCATCTCTTGACAGGGGATTGTTATATAGTTAGAATAGGAAAAATGAGTCCAGAATGGCATGGCTAAAAGGCAAGGAAGGGAAAAGCCTGGGAAAATAGAACAAAGGAAGGTTCAAGGACTGGAGTGAGGACCTCAGGTAGAACAAACAGCACTCCTGGCTAGCCCAATTTACACAGGGCGGCCCATGATGAGGATAAAAAAACATATTAAAAGAGGAGCCAAAGGGCTGGGGGTCTCTCTCCCTCTCTCCCGCTCGCTTGCTCTCTCACTCTCTCACTCTCTCACTTGCTCCACTCTCTCGTGCTTGCTCTCTCTTTGTGTCTTTTAGGTCAGCATGCACTCATGCCTTGAGGATGTATTTTCCTTTATTTTCTAATTAAAACTGAGCTGTAACACGGAGCTGTAACACTGATCCATCCGAGAGCTGTAACACTGGTCCGATGCTTCAAATTTTTGTTGTGACGAGACAGAACGGAGGAAATTACATGCTCCCCTGACAGTTGGATAGCATCACTGACTCCATGGACATAAGTCTGAGCAAGCCCTGGGAGTTGGTGATGAACAGGGAAGTCTGGTGTGCCGCAGTCCATTGGGTTGCAAAGAGTTGGACATGAATGAACTGAACTAAACTGAATTGATAGATATGGTAGACAATACACAATCCAGATAACAGGATATAGTAAAGTACATTTAAGCCTAATTATATGTGTCATTTAAGACTACCAAACTTAGCAGTCTCCCAAATGTGATTAAAAAATGCATATGCTGCAATGGGATGCTCAGAATTTTCATCTAGTTTTCTGAATACATAATATCACAATACAATAAGTGAATCCAGGAAGAGAAAGAGAAAAATGAAAATGTGCCAATGACGATGATTGATGTCCCACAGATAATATGTTTATTAATGTATAGCATGAAAGAAAAGAAGGGAGGAGAAGGTCACCTTTGTGCAGAAAAAAAGATGGGAAAACTAGGGGGAAAAGAAACAGTACTATTCAACAAGATTACACACTTATTTATTTCTAGCACTGAAAAAAATATTTAGATGCCATAAAAAGATAGTTTATCTGTTATCACTTGAACAGTAGCCAGTATATGACTTCTAACTATCACACAAGATACTTGTAAAAACCAAATGAGTACAGTAAAGAAAATAGGTAATTAATTTTTAAAAACCTTTTGTTGTTGTTCAGTCTCTAAGTTGTGTCCAACTATTTGCAACCCCATGGTCTTCAACACACCAGATTCCTCTGTCCTCCACTATCTCCCGGAGTTTGCTCAAATTCGTGTCCATTGAGTCAGTGAAGCTGTTTAACCGTTTCATCCTCTGTCTCCTCTTTTTCTTTTTGCCTTCAGTCTTTCCCAGCATCAGGGTCTTTTCCAAGGCACTATACCACAGGCCTTAAAGATAGACATGTTATCTGCTTTACTCATGATTCTATTTAAAATGCATCGTGTAATATAGATCCTTTCTATATTTTTTTTTTCAAATTGATGCATGGACAAAATATTAAGTAAATCTCATTAGAAATCAAAGATGCCTTTCTTTTTCATTTCTATGTTACAGTACTTACGCTTACAGTTATTGATGTAAATTACCTTTGGCAGGGATTGTCAGTTTTTTCTGAAATGACTTTCAGGAATTCACTCAGTTTTTACATAGAAAGCATATACTCATACTTGCCTAAGGGGAAGGGTATGAACAACTCCTGTGATCCTGTGTCCCCATGGTGAGAGGATGCGATACCTGTGGTTGTGGAGGGGTGTTTTTGAGAGTGGTAGGCAGACAGTTAAAGAAAGAAAGAGAAAGGGAGGGAGAGAAGGGGGAAAGAAGGAGGAAAAAAAGAAAAGAAAGATTGCATGTGTTAGCTTAGACAAATCTGTTCATACAGGTGTAAGGTATGCCTGGTGAAGTAATATGCCCAAGTACACTCTGAGTCTTCTGCTAGGAGATGGACTAAAATTCTTACCCATTTTTCACATTTTTTTGACATTAAGAAAATCGGTTCAAGCAGGCTCTGATCTTAGTTTAACAGCAATGAAAGATGCCAACACTCCAAAGAGGAACTCATCACCAGGGATATCTGGCCTTTTAGTGCATGCTTGATAAAATATCCTTTGTGTTTGGGGGAAACACTTAAGGCCTCCAAAATATGCTGTTGAAATTGGTAAGCCCATATGGACTCAGACAGCTGGTAAACCGTGTTGTGTTCCTGTGTATGTGTGTGTGTAATACTGAATAAGAAAATGAATATAAATCACCAAAAATAAAAACATCACAACAGTGAGAATCAGTGTGAGAATTTACTTTCATGGCTTTGGCCAGACTGTGTCCTTTTGTGACAGCAATAGTGCTAACCACTTGATCTGATTTCCCAGATTGTTTTGGTCTATTGCACAGAAGAAAAAGAACTAACTCCTTCAGAGAAACGAGTTCTTTACCAGGGGAATTTCAAAATTTCTTGAATATAGGGATACTAAGAAACAATTCTTGACCTCTCACTCATAATAGCAGGTGACTGTTTAGTTATTGCTTCCCAGATGGTGCTAGTAGTAAAGAATCTACCTGCCAATGCAGGAGACATAAGAGAAGCTCTTTAGATCCTCGGGTCATGAAGATCAGAAACATTTGCAAGATTAAATCATAAAAATATATGGAAGGTAACATGGTAAAATATCAAATGCTCTATCAATAAGTTTTTATAAAAATAAAAGAGATAGTTTTGAAAGTTTATTGATTTTATATTGCTGTATAACAAATCACAATAATCTTAGTGACTTAAAACAATATTCAGTTATTAGCTCATAATCTACAGATCTGAAGTCTGGAAAGTTGTATTTGGATTCTCTGCACAGGTTAAAACAAGGTTGCATGTTCACCTGAAGTTCAGGATCCTTTTCCAATCACCTTCCTGTTATTGGCGAAACTCATTTTCTTGGAGTTCAGGGCTATAATCTTTTTTTTTTTTTCCTGCCTATCAGCTGAGGACAGCTCTCAGCATCTAGAGGCTATTCTTAGGTCCTTGTCCTGTGGCCTCCTCCATCTCAGCAAGATGGAAACTTGATCATCTTAAGTCTTTCTCTTTTTCTGAATATCTCAGACATTCTCTGCTGTACCAGCTAAAGAAAACTCTGCTCTGAAAGAGCATATATGATTAAGTTGGGCCCACCCAGATAATCTCTGTGACTTAAACTCAATTGAATATTATCTAGATTTACATCTGTTAAATTTCTGTTGTGTTAAAAGTTTGCATAATAATATCAGTAGACCAAATGGGCAAAGATCATGGAAACCACTTTAGAATTATACTTACCACAGAAAGCAAACTACCTTAAATAAAAAGCATAGCAAAGCATAATGTTTTTATCTTATTAATCTGTTATCAGTGATTTCAGAATGTTGGCCAGTATTATTGTGCTTAAGAACAGTGGTGTGTATGCTTGAATATGTGGCAATTATGAGTTCAAATAAAGTCATCATAAAAGGTTAATGAATGTAAAAATAGTTATGTCAACTTGCAGTCTATCTACTGATCTTCATATATCATCCTAGAATTCAAGTGATGACAATGTACATACTAATTATGTTAATCCAGTGATCTATACAGGAGCACTTACATTGCATTTGTCAACTTGCATCCAGATAGAAATGGAAAATGACAAAACATAAAAATCTCTACAGACTTGTGATGAGGTTTCTACTCAGCTACAGTATTCATATTTGTGGAAGACAACATTTATAATTTAAGAAAAGGGAAATTGGGAAATAAATCCATTTGTGTATTTCAAAATATAATGTATTATTAATTTTATTACATAAATAGATTAATTTGCTTGGAGGACAAATTCTCTCTTTGGAATTCTGTTTATTTTTATTTACGCTTAGAGGGAAAACAGTAAAACCAATTATTCTTATAAATATATATTAAAACTGAATCAGAACAGATTAAGTATAAAAGTTAAGTAAATTTCATATTTGCTTAGTAAAGGAAAAGTATTACATTGAATGGGCTTTCCCAGTGGCAAAGTGGTAAAGGATCCGCCCACCAACGCAGAAGACATAGGAGATGTGAGTTCAGTCCCTGGGATGGGAAGATCCCCTGAGGAGGAAATGGCAACCTACTTCTGTATTCTTACCTAGGAAATCCTACAGTCCATGAGGTCACAAAGAGTTGAATACAACTGAGTACTTAGCACACATTACATTAAGTAGGAAATTTTCTTCTGACAAAATAAATCATGAATAGGTTGATACTGCATTTGAACTAGATTATTTCTATTTTTAAATGGCTTTACTAAGAAATAATTTACTCACTAAAACACACTCATATTAATGTTAAATTTGGTTTTTCAGGATTAATTTGGAGCTTTGTTATATATTTTATGATTTTTTTTTTCCATTTTTCCTATGTTCTCTTTAAAGAATCAGCAATATTCACTCACCTACACATTATGGGAGCTTCCCTGGTGGCTCAGAGGTAAAGAATTCATCTGCAGTGCAGGAGTCACAGGACATTCAGGTTCGATCCCTGAGTCAGCAAGATCCCCTGGGAGTGCATGGCAATCCACTTAGTATAATTGCCTGGAAAATCCCATGGACACAGGAGCCTGGTAGGCTAGAGTCCATAGGGGTTGCAAAGAGTCAGACCCGACTGAAGCAACTTAGCACACACACACACACATTATAGAGTATGGCAGTGGAGAAGCTTCAACTGAAGTATTCTAAGTACCATCAATAGCGAGTAAATACAGTAAAAAATGCAAATATATCAGATTTTTAATTTTAATCCAGGCAGATAACATTAATAGGAGTATTTTTTCTCCTTTGCTGCACCAATGAAGATGCAGATTATAGTTAAAGTATAATAGTCAAGTCTGTCATATCTTTCTAAGTTTGCAGATAATGTTCATTTAAAATAATTTAAAACACTTTACTTAAATAGCACTGTTATTTAAAGTACATGGTGATTTCTTATTAAATTCAAAGCGTTCACATTGTAAGCACTTTAGAGAACATCCATGTGCGTGCCTATGTGCGTGCGTGCGTGCGTGCTCAGTCACTCAGTCGTATCGAACTCGGTGATCCCGTGGACTGTAACCCAGCCAGCCCCTCTGTCCATGGGGTTCTCTAGGCAAAGATACTGGAGTGGGTTGCCATTTCTTCCTCCAGGGGATCTCCATACGTTTGTGTACACTTTCATAACAGGACTATCCCATGCCTCATTTGTCTAATAAGTGTGATATTTTATTTGGATTGAAAGTAATAACTCTGTAATTTAAATAAAAATATATGGCTTCTGACACACTGTGTAGAAAAATCAGGACTTCTGTTTTCATTATTCAGAAGAACTACAGTCTGCCACCTGAAGTCTGCATAGTCGACTTCGTGAAGATCTACCACCATTTTCTTTTTAATCACCCCTTTTATGTTGCTGTGTGCTAAGTCGCTTCTGTTGTATCGGACTCTGTGACCCCATGGACTGTAGCCTGCCAGGCTCGACTGTCCATGGGATTCTCCAGGCTAGAATACTGGAGTGGATTGCTATTTCCTCCTCTCGGGGATCTTCCTGACCCAGGGATGGAAACTGCGTTTTTTAATATCTCCTGCATTGCCAGTGGTTTCTATACCACTAGTGCCACCTGGGAATTCAGTTCACTCGCTCAGTCACGTCAGGCTCTTAGCGACCCCATGGACTACAGCATGCCAGACTTCCCTGTCCATCATCAACTCAAACTCATGTCCATGGAGTTGGTGGTGCCATCCAACCATCTCATCCTCTGTCGTTGACTTTCCCCCTCCCCCTCAATCTTTCCCAGCATCAGGGTCTTTTCCAGTGAGTCAGTTCTTCACACCAGGTGGCCAAAGTATTGCAATTCCAGCTTCAGCATCAATCCTTCCAATGAATATTCAGGACTGATTTCCTTTAGGATGGACTGGTTGGATTTCCTTTCAGTCCAGGGACTCTCAAGAGTCTTCTCCAACATCACAGTTCAAAAGTATCAATTCTTTGGTGCTCAGCTTTCTTTGTAGTCCAACTCTCATATCCATACATGACTACTGGAAAAACCATACATACCTTTGACTAGATGGACCATTCGCAGCAAAGTAATGTCTCTGCTTTTTAATATGCTGTCTAGGTTGTTCATGACTTTTCTTCCAAGGAGCAAGCAAGCATCTTTTAATTTCATGACTGCAGTCACCATCTGCAGTGATTTTGGACCTCCCCAAAATAAAGTCTCTTACTGTTTCCACTGTTTCCCCATCTATTTGCCATGAAGTGATGGGACCAGATGCCATGATCTTAGTTTTCTGAATGTTGCGTTTTAAGCCAACTATTTCACTCTCCTCTTTCACTTTCATCAAGAGGCTCTTTAGTTCTTCTTCACTTTCTGCCATAAGTGTGGTGTCATCTGCATATCTGAGGTTATGCCCTTTCATATTAAATATCTACTTCATAAAACTCTCCTGATATGGTGTATTTGTTTGTATGGCGTCTTCTTCCAGAGTTAAAAGCTGCGCTTAAAAATAGAATGGATTACTTTAGATCTAGAGTTTCTACAGTTCCTAGATTTTAGCTATCTATGCTCACTTTTTTGTTTAACTTTTACAGTTCTTTCTTTGATTCTTTTCAGGCTATCTCTTGTCATTACTTGGAAAACTTTGTCAGCCACTGTGACTCAAAGTTTGCATGACAACATAAGTGAAATGAAAAAAAGACCAAACAAATAAGCTTATTGTTTTGATTTCAATCATTGCCTAAATTATCTTAAGTTCAGTCTCTAAATTTGTAAATTTTTATGTTTCATGATGTTAATCTTTAGTTTATATCTTCAGTGAACTTCGTATTTATTGTTTATGGATTTTTACTTTGAATATTTAGCATATTTGTGGTATTTTAAAATCTATATTCAATAACAATAATATTTATTTAGGAAAAGTAAAATTGAAGTCTCTCAGTCGTGTATGACTCTTTGCAACCCCATGGATTGGAGCCTAGAGGCTCCTCCATCCATGGAATTTTCCAGGCAAGAGTACTGGAGTGGGTTGCCCTTTCCTTCTCCAGGGGATCTTCCCAACCCAGAGACTGAACCGAGGTCTCCTGCATCACAGACAGACACTTTACCATCTGAGCCACCAGGGAAGCCCTTATTTAGGAAAGGGATTATTTATTATGTAGAGTTCCCTGTGTTATACAGTACGCCCTTGGCAATTGTTTTGTATTTAGTAGTGTGCATATCGGAGAAGGCAATGGCACCCTACTCCAGTACTCTTGCCTGGAAAATCCATGGACGGAGGAGCCTGGTGGGCTGCCGTCCATGGGGTCGCTAAGAGTCGGACACGACTGAGCAACTTCACTTTGACTTTTCCCTTTCATGCCTTGGAGAAGGAAATGGCAACCCACTCCAGTTTCTTGCCTGGAGAATCCCAGGGACAGGGGAGCCTAGTGGGCTGTTGTCTATGGGGTCGCACAGAGTTGGACACGACTGAAGCGACTTAGCAGCAGCAGCAGCAGCAGTAGCAGCAGTGTGTATATGTTAATCCCAAACTCCTAATGTATCCCTTCTCCCAACCTTTCCCCTTTGGTAGCTAGAATTTTGTTTTCAGTCTATGAGTCTGTTTCTGCTTTGTAAAAAAGTTCATTTATATAATTTTTTTTTAGATTCCACATATAAATGATATCATATGATATTTATTTTTCTCTAATTAATATGTGACTCAACTTTTAACTTTCACTGTCTTCTATTTGAAGACTAGACATGTTCTTATTTTCTGCAGATCTAGTAAGCCCCAGGATTCTAGGGTGAGTGTATACAAACCTAAAATGTTAGAAAATGAGTTTAGACTAGAACATATATTTTAAAGAATAGTATAATAAGATTGTTTCATTTGGTTATATGTTGAAGTAGAAATATGTATAGGATGTAAAAGTTGACAAGAATTTTCATTAAAAAAAGAAACTGTTCTTATGCCTCAGTTTAAACTTTTATGACTGATTCAATAATTGATATGGGACATTTCTCAGAGCAAATATTGCTCTATTTTCTGTATTTTTCACAGTGCACTCTTTATTTCCAAAGTTTTTCCCCACTTAAGCACATCTACATGTAGACTCATTTCACCTTCAATTGTGGATGATAGGAGAATGTAAACCAATTTAAATACCATCCTAAGCAAACTGTATTAGAATGTTAATTCTGCTGTACATTTCA
Source organism: Cephalophus harveyi (assembly GCA_006410635.1). Taxonomy (NCBI): domain Eukaryota; kingdom Metazoa; phylum Chordata; class Mammalia; order Artiodactyla; family Bovidae; genus Cephalophus; species Cephalophus harveyi. The sequence continues at coordinate 696,984 of SJYT01066637.1, forward strand.
ATTTGCATAATAAATTCTAAAATCACATACAGATGATTTATGGATTACTAATGCTTCTGATTATTTATTGTACTTTTCTATTAACACAGATAAAGCAAGTCTTGTTTAGGATTTTTATAAGTAATCTTGAATAAGAAATGCACATTGATTTTGTGATGCATACAGTATATAACAAGGTTCCTTGGACAGTAAAACGCCTTGCCCATGGGGGACAGACTGCTAAAAAGTGCTCACAAATTTTTGTGGCCAAAAGAATAGACTTTTAGAAGATAAGTTATTTTAGGTTAAACGGCATTCCATAGGTTTTCTCATCTAGGCCCATTTAAAACAGAAGTGAATTAACATCCAGAAAAGATAAAAATAACATCCTTATTTAGAAATTTGTATTCTTTCAGCTAGTTGACTTTCGGAGAAGGTAATTGTAACTGGTAACCCACTCCAGTACTCTTGCCTGGAAAACTCCATGGATGGAGCAGCCTGGTAGGCTTCAGTCCATGGGGTCACTGAAAAGTCGGACACAACTGAATGACTTCACTTTCACTTTTCACTTTCATGCATTGGAGAAGAAAATGGCAACCCACTCCAGTGTTCTTGCCTGGAGAATCCCAGGGATGGGGGAACCTGGTGGGCTGCCGTCTATGGGGTCTCACAGAGTCGGACATGACTAAAGCGACTTAGCAGAAGCAGCAGCAGCAGTTGACTTTAGAGCCACTTGTTATACTCAGCTCTCTATACCACCATCCTTTGCTAATTCTAAGCAATTCTTTGTCATCTATAAAAATTTTTTATAACTGAGATGTTATAGTTCTAATTTTTATACCCAATTAGTTTGTTATTTCCTGTCTGTAGTTTTAAAATATTGGTTTGTATTATTTAGTGTTTGTGAATATTGGGTTTTCTGTGTACAATCTTATAAAATACTATATGGAATAAATATTTCTGGCAAAAGAACATTATTATAATCAAAAACAATAAAGCTACTTAGATACATACCAGGATCTTAGAATATATGTATACAAATACATGTGTACTTTGAAGGTCTAATGACAGCAAAAAGAATTTCTAAAGCTTTCTGTGAAAATATTAAAGGAGCACAAATGTGAGAAATTTCAAGTTCTGTGTTTAAAAACTGCTAACATAACATAACATAACTGCTAATATCTCCACAGTAGAAAAGCACTATTTATTGAAAGAGACAGATATAATTCTACCATGCTTTCCAATCTCTGGTATCTCAAATCACAAAATGAAACTACAACAAATATCCTTTTCAACTTTAAAAGATTTTCTATATAAACTTCTAAAAGATACACAAAATACCACATCAGGGTAATATAATCCTATACATGATAATTCTTTAATGTACATTGTAACCAAATTTCACCATAATATAATTTATGTAACTGTAAAAGCTCTACATCATTTGTAAAGGCAATTTGAAGGATACTTGATCATTATGCCTTAGAATTTATTATGGAAAGCATTTAACATTTTTGCTAATTAAATTTTTACTAAGCCTTCATATTTCCTGTGCAACATTTTGTTCCTTGAGTAATTTCTGTCTCTTATACACATCTAAACTTTAATGTACATTGTAACCAAATTTCACCATAATATAATTTATGTAACTGTAAAAGCTCTACATCATTTGTAAAGGCAATTTGAAGGATACTTGATCATTATGCCTTAGAATTTATTATGGAAAGCATTTAACATTTTTGCTAATTAAATTTTTACTAAGCCTTCATATTTCCTGTGCAACATTTTGTTCCTTGAGTAATTTATTTTATTCATTTAAGGATTCCAGTAACATGAAAGTATTTTCTAAAAGATATAAATGATGAGTTCTATTTATTAAAAAATTTTGGTTTAGAAAGTAATCTTGATGACTCTTAGGAATGTTTTTTATGTTATGTTCTACGGGATGGTAGCTAGATAAACAAGACTAAAGAATACATAGACGAATGTGGAACTACAATTAATCACATTTTCCAATTCTTCAATTTATTTACTTAATAATATATTTGTCTTCTATGAAAAATGGAAGCAGGAACTACAATGACCTAGCTAATTTTTCCCCATCTCAGAGACCTCAATGGTAAAACAGTGTAATTTCTACAGGCCAGGAAGCAAAATTAGAGGTTACTAAGTACCCTTTGTTTTAATAACTACTTAATTGTAATGTTCATGGGTGTTTGATTCAGACTAGACATAGTTGAAATCTTTGTACTTTCATTATGAACTATGTAATCTAGGCAATTTGCCTAAACTCACAAAGCTTCTGTTTACTCTTCCAATTGTAAAAAGAAAGATGCTCTCTTTAGATGATCATCAATAACAACAAATTCAATTACAAGTTTCAAGTATTTAGCTCTATGCATACCACATGTTAAATAAAAAATCAACATTTATTTTTATTAGTAGAATATATGTTAAATATAGCAGTGTGTACCTGTCCACTCTACACTCCCTAACATGGACATGTGCACACTACTATAAGAAAGAAAGAAAGAAAGAAAGTGAAGTGGCTCAGTCGCGTCCGACTCTTTGTGACTCCATGGACTGTAGCCTACCAGGATCCTCCATCCGTGGGATTTTTCCAGGCAAGAATACTGGAGTGGGTTGCCATTTCCTTCTCATATTTAAAATGGATAACCAATAAGGATCTACTGTATACCACATGAAACACTGCTCAATGTAATGTGGCAACTTGGATGAGAAGGCAGTTTGGGGAAGAATGGATTCATGTACATGTATGGCTAAGCCCCTTTGCTGTTCACCTGAAACTATCACAAAATTGCTTATCGGCTATACCCCAATACAAAATAAAAAGTTTTTTAAAAAGTTTTAATAACAATATATCAATGTATTCTTGAGCAGATCAATCTTTTTTTCTTTAGTGATTGTTCTGTTTTTATAGATATCAGTTTATTTTAAAAAAAAGAATATATGTTAATGAAAACTGAAAATATAGGCCATAAGATGAAGTCAGGCTGTTAGTAGTTACTATTATAAAGCAAAAACAGTTATGTAATACAATACAATACCCTTTGGCCAACATCTCCACTTTTTGCTCAAGGACCCCTGGCAACAATTCTATTCTTTGCTTATAAATATGAGTGCAGTTTTTTAAGATGTCTTCGATATAAGTGATCATATAGTATTTGTCATGCACTGTCTAACTTATCTCACTTGGCATAATACCCTTAAGAAGCACCCATGTTGTGGCAAATGGAAGGATTTTCTTTCTCTTTTATTATGGCTGAATAATAGTCCATCTATGTGTAGCTATGTGTTTATATCTATGTATCACATTTTCTTTATCCATTCATCTCCTGATGACACGTAGGTTATTTCTTGGCTATTGTGAATATTGCTACAGTGAACATGGGCCTGTTTGCAACTCTTCAAGATAGTTTTTTCATTTCCTTTGGATAATACTCTATCCTGTTGTTTTCTTGGTAAGTCTAGATAAAGGCTATCCAATTTTGTTTATCTTTTCAAAAAATTAACTCCTAGTTTTATTCTCCTCTTCAATAGCTGGAGGGGCTCCCCCCAAATGTATACACAATAGGAGAGTCAATTTCAGAAGTCTCTGCTGGCATTTTGCTTTCATGCAGTCACAAAGGCTAGGGCTGGTTTTCAATGTGGATTTCAGCTCTGGAAGGGGACAGGGACATTAGAAAGGGGACAGGGACATTAGAAAGGGAACAGGGAGGGACTCAGGTGGCTCCTCTCTGAAGGAAGGAGCCTTCAGACAAACAGGAAGATTTCTGGAGATAAAACCACAGCAGTGGAATCTGTTTGGGGTTCACAGCAGCTACACTGGTTCCTTGTTTCTTTGGTGGGAAAAGCTGAAGCTTTCTAGAAGTTCTGTGCAGGGCATGTCACAGGGAATGGCCATCACACCCACCATGTAGCTGCTAATGGTATTCCTTGCTTTCTACCTCATTTATAGCCATGTCTATTTCTTAGCATTGCAGGTTTCTGGATGGAGTGAGACTGAAGTTGGTCCTTCATACACTTTCCCAAAAGTTTATGGAAGTCATTTTCTCATCCTTCCCCCCTCCCCCTGAGAGAGGAACTCTCCTGAGCTGGGAAATTCCTTCTTGGTGCAGTTCAGTGTCGACTGCTGGGATGAGACTATGCAGGTAAGACGCAGTGGTTCTTCCTTCCTTTTTCATGTGGTTGTTCTCAGGTGTTTTGTTCCACTGTGTTGCTGAAGTTTCTTAAGTGGGCTCCCAGAGCTATTTTGGTCTGTGGACAGCTGTCTAATTATTGGTCTTTGCTGGAGGATGAGGCTGGAGATCTCAACCTGGGATGATGGTGATACCTTCTATATCACATTTTTCATTTTTGCCAATGGTACACGCAAAATAGTAACTTACTGGAAGATTGTGTCTTTAACATTTTTTCAGAAGCATTGTATGCTTATGGAAAAGTACAAAAGTCAGCAGCAAACATCCAAGTTTATTCTAACAAACTGAACACACCCAGGGAACCAATAACGTCAATACAGGGAACAATAAGAAACTTCCAAAACAAACAAGAACAAAAATTCTCATATACTGTTCTACCTTAGTAATACCGTGCATAAAAATAATCCATAGTAACTTCTAACACAATAGTGTTACTTGTATATCTTAACTTTATATACATGGAATGATATATTTTGTACTTTTTAGTGACTACTTTCTTTCATTCAACATTACACTTGTGATGAATATAAATCAATTAAAAACTCTGATTTTTGCCTTCTCATTCATTTTCCTCTTTCTCTCCAGAGACTCTGAGCACCCTTGATTTTTTTTAAATCTCCATATATAAACTAGGCTACATTCCTAATACTGAATAGTCAATAAATCCCCAACTCTCACATTTTTAAACTTTTTATCAACTTATTCAACAAGGATCTGATACTTAATTTTCTCCCATCTGTTCTTTTTATTTTCCCTTGAATTATTTAGATAGGACAATGTATAATACCCACTATATAAAGTATCTATTGCCATGATTCCTTTTTTCCAAACTGTGATTTTTTGTTGCCTCCAAACACTTTATCAAGAAACCTCTCTTGATCACCTTACAGGGCTTTAACCCACCTCACTCCATCATTATTCTAAACAGTTTAACCATTCTTCTTTTCACTGAGTTTAAATGACTCTTCCACCTTTCTAAAATTAAAGTCTTATGGGTCTTTTTGTTTGTGGTTCATTTGGCAGTCTCTGAGGGGAATGTCAACTATCTTGATTCCTTTTGTATTTCAACTTATTCTGTAATATCTGTACTAAATGTTTTGACAATGATAAATTAAGGGATCTTGCATCACTGAGTAGGTACCTAAACAACCTTGAGATGCATCTTTGCTGACTGATTAAATGGCCTTTAAGTGATAGTTGTATACTGTCCTTGAAACAAGCACCAGCCTATTCCTCATATATTGCATCACTGTTATTGTTCTTCCTATAATTATCCTGTGAGGGACATTCTTTCTGACCACACACATTGGTCCTCATAGTCTATGCAGCATTTGATCTGAGACAGGGCAGGGCTTGACACACATGGGAATCTAAGTTGCTGCTCATTGTGATCTCATATCTAGATTCCAGTAATTCTACAAGGTCTTGTTACAGACCAAAACTCCCATGATAGTCCAGAAATAAGGAAACATTTGAGCCTGAAGTGCCAATTCCAGTGAAGAACTCTAAGGACCAAAGCCAAATAAATTCAGAATTGCAGAATTGCAATGGGCACTAAGGAAATAAAGTAGGCAAATGTTAACGAAGTGTTATAGTCGGTCAGAAGTATGAGTGGTCCAGACTTGAGGTATTGTTTGAAGTGGGGGCTAAGCTGTCAGACTGAGCCCTTCACCTATGGGGTGTGCACAAACTCCAGACAGTTGGTGTCAAGGTTGAATTAACTTGTAGGACATGCAGTTGTTGTCTAGAGAGCTGAGTGAGTGACGTGAGGAAAAAAACTCATATATTTCATAACAGAAGTTTGGCGTTGTGAAAACATACAGATAGTAGTACCTATACTATGTAGTAATAGACTATTCCATAAAAGTATATCCTTCTGTAATTTAACAGATGAAAACCTTACATTATAAACTTTTGAATTTGGATAAATATTTTCCAGATCAGCTATTAGAAATTGATTCTTTTAACTAAATAGTATAAGACAGTACAAGAAAGAGATATGCTCAAAAAGAAAAAAAAAAATTGGGGTGCATTTTTCTAGAGGGGCCAGAACTTGATAGCTTAGAAAAATGATACCCTGAGCCAGTATAAGACGCTAAATAAAATACAGCCTCAATGTATAGAAATCACAACAATTGCTCTGTGAAATCCTTTGTCATGATCTTTTAAAAATTTCAGGCAGTGCCTCATAGACACTTTCAGCTTTCTAAAAAGAACTTCTAGGAAGCCTTACTTCATAGCACACAGAGGTCTCACTTCAACATAGTAGAAGATAAATCCAGAGAAGGAGGCAGAGAAGAAAAGGAATTAAGAGTATGGTTCTCACTGTCCAAGTCTGACTATAAGCAATGGGTCATAAAGTCTTTCAGAAAATAATAGTGAAAAAGTTTTCACAGTCTGAGCTAAAACAGATGGAGTCTGCTTAAATTATTATAGAGAAAATCTCTGAGATTCCGAATTTTTACTAGGAAACAAGCAGAAAATTCTGAAATATTTTCCAGTGCCTTTTGTAGATGTGACCAAGGAGTATAGAAGAAAACAAATAATATCTAAGGAGCTAAAGTCAAAATAAATGTAGGAAAAAGGACTGAGGAGCCACTGCTTTGGAAGAGTGGGTGCATGCTGAACCGCTTAAGTCATGTCCAACTCTTGGGACCCTATGGACAGTAGCCTGCCAGGCTCCTCTGTCCATGGGGATTCTCCAGGCAAGAATACTGGGGGGGGTTACCATGCCCCATTCCAGGGAATCTTCCTCACCCAGGGATCAAACCCAAATGTCCTAAGTCTCCTGCACTGGCAGCAAGGTTCTTTACCACTAGTGCCACCTGGGAAGCCCGCATGGAACAGAATCAATGTCTGTAGAAGGGATACTTCCCTCTTCCAGAATAGACACTCAGACAACTCTAAACAGCAGGATTTAAAAGTTACTATGGACAAGTTTTATATCTTTGTTCATATTTATTTAGAATCAAATGTTCATTGTGCTTATTCTGCCTCTCTTTCACTATTGCATTCTTTGGATTTGTTGAGGGGAGATGGGCTTCCCTGGTGGCTCAGAGGTTAAAGCGTCTGCCTCCAATGCGGGAGACCCGGGTTCGATCCCTGGGTCGGGAAGATCCCCTGGAGAAGGAAATGGCAATCCACTCCAGTATTGCCTGGAGAATCCCATGGACAGTGAAGCCTAGTAGGTTACAGTCCATGGGGTCGCAAAGAGTCGGACACGACTGAGTGACTTCACCTCACCTCACTACAAGGGTAAAGGCACACTACTTGTGATGTCTTTGGGGCTCATATTTCCCCAGATTAAGATAAGATTCATTTAGACCTCATGCTAAGCTGATTAAATGGAATCTTGTGGGTCTTAGTAAGAAATAAGCTTGCTTTGCATATAAATGGGATGTGAAAAATTGTGGCCAGAGGACAGACTATGATAAATTCTTTTCACTGGGGGGATCCAGTCTTCATTTCTCCTTGGACCTCTGTCTTTTGATAAGTTGTATTGCAGTTCACTAGGATCAGTCAGTTCAGTCGCTCATCATGTCCGACTCTTTGTGACCGCATGAATCGCAGCACGCCAGGCCTCTCTGTCCATCACCAACTCCTGGAGTTTACTCAAACTCATGTTCATCAAGTTGGTGATGCCATCCAGCCATCTCATCTTCTGTCATCCCCTTTCCTCCTGCCCCCAATCCCTCCCAGCATCAGAGTCTTTTTCAATGAGTCAACTCTTCACATGAGGTGGACAGAGAATTGGAGTTTCAGCTTTAGTATCATTGCTTCCAATGAACAACCAGGACTGATCTCCTTTAGAATGGACTGGTTGGATCTCCTTGCAGTCCAAGGGATTCTCAAGAGTCTTCACCAACACCACAGTTCAAAAGCATCAATTCTTCAGCACTCAGCTTTCTTCACAGTCCAACTCTCGCATCCATACATGACCACTGGAAAAACCATAGCCTTGACCAAATGGACCTCTGTTGGCAAAATAATGTCTCTGCTTTAGAATATGCTATCCAGGTTGGTCATAACTTTCTTTCCAAGCAGTAAGCAACTTTAAATTTCATGGCTGCAATCACCATCTGTAATGATTTGGGAGCCCCACAAAATAAAGTCTGACACTGTTTCCACTGTTTCCCCATCTATTTCCCATGATGTGATGGGACCCGATGCCATAATCTTAGTTTTCTGAATGTTGAGCTTTAAGCCAACTTTTTCACTCTCCTCTTTCCCTTTCATCAAGAGGCTTTTTAGTTCCTCTTCACTTTCTGCCATAAGAGTGGTGTCATCTGCATATCTGAGGTTCTTGATATTTCTCCCAGCAATCTTGATTACAATAAAGCAGAAGTAGATGTTTTTCTGGAACTCTCTTGCTTTTTCCATGATCCAGCGGATGTTGGCAATTTGATCTCTGGTTCCTCTACCTTTTCTAAAACCAGCTTGAACATCTGGAAGTTCACAGATCACGTACTGCTGAAGCCTGGCTTCAAGAATTTTGAGCATTACCTTAGTAGCATATGAGATGAGTGCAATTATGAGGTAGTTTGAGCATTTTTTGGCATTGCCTTTCTTTGAGATTGGAATGAAAACTGACCTTTTCCAGTCCTGTGGCCACTGCTAAGTTTTCCAAATTTGCTGGCATATTGAGTGCAGCACTTTCACAGCACCATCTTTCAGGATTTGAAATAGCTCCACTGGAATTCCATCACCTCCACTAGCTTTGTTCGTAGTGATGCTTTCTAAGGCCCACTTGACTTCACATTCCAGGATGTATGGCTCTAGGTGAATGATCACACCATCGTGATTATCTGGGTCGTGAAGATCTTTTTTGTACAGTTCTTCTGTGTATTCTTGCCACCTCTTCTTGATATCTTCTGCTTCTGTTAGGTCCCTACCATTTCTGTCCTTTATCGAGCCCATCCTTGCATGAAATGTTCTCTTGGTATCTCTAATTTTCTTGAAGAGATCTCTAGTCTTTCCCATTCTGTTCTTTTCCTCTATTTCTTTGCATTGATCACTGAAGAAGGCTTTCTTATCTCTTCTTGCTATTCTTTGGACCTCTGCATTCAGATGCTTATATCTTTCCTTTTGTCCTTTGCTTTTCGCCTCTCTTCTTTTCACAGCTATTTGTAAGGCCTCCCCAGACAGCCATTTTGCTTTTTTCCATTTCTTTCCCATGGGGATGTTCTTAATCCCTGTCTCCTGTACAATGTCAGGAACCTCAGTCCAAAGTTCATCATGCACTTTATCTATCAGATTTAGTCCCTTAAATCTATTTCACTAGGATGGTTGGGTCTAAATCCTTCACTGTTTGATTCTGAGTTTGGCCATTGACTTTTTTTGGCTAATGGGATCTCAGCATGTGTGACACATGCAAAAGCTTTCACTTCTGTATTTCAGCCTCAGCTCCCACCCTGGAAGTATGATTAGACCAACCTGCCTGGAGGATGAAAGATACATGACCCAGTCATCCTTATAGAGCTAGATGAAAGTTAGGTTATCAATATAAATACGTGACTGAGCCCAAACAAGCAGTGAAGAGGCACTCAGCTGAGTCTCAATAATTAAGTGATTTATAAATTCTTGTGTTAATAACTATATTGTTGACCAAAAGTTCTTTCACATTTTTCTGTAAGATGTTATGGAAAACTTTGGCCAACTCAATAGTTTTTAAGCCTCTGAATACTGCATGATTTAATATATAGCATCTTTTAGTAGGTAACTGATAAATAAAGCCCATATTGGGATATGACATTTTGAGAAGAGACCTGAATGATTTTAAGAAGAGCATTGAGGCAAAGAAGAACAGTTAGTGTCATGAGAATAGAGAGTGATCCTTCTGAGGAGGAGAAAAAAAGTCGATATATCTTGAGTAAAGTGATTAAAGACAACAATTGGAGAAGGCAATGGCACCCCACTCCAGTACTCTTGCCTGGAAAATCCCATGGACTAAGGAGCCTGGTAGGCTGCAGTCCATGAGGTCGGTAAGAGTCGGGCACGACTGAGCGACTTCACTTTCACTTTTCACTTTCCTGCATTGGAGAAGGAAATGGCAACCCACTCCAGTGTTCTTGCCTGGAGAATCCCAGGGATGGAGGAGCCTGGTGGGCTGCCGTGTATGGGGTTGCACAGAGTTGGACACAACTGAAGTGACTTAGCAGCAGCAGCAGTAAAACAATAGATTGGTAAGTTAGGCAGGAGCCACATCATGTGGGGTTTTGCAAACAGGTGACGTGTCTCTATTTTAAGTGTATTGGTACACTTTTGGAACATTTTAAGCAGAATTTAATATGATTTTGTTACCAACCAGTGTTGTTGGCCTCTTTAATCAATGTAAATTGATTACAGGCCAGACAAGAAATTCAGCCAAAAGTTCATTGCTTGGGAAACAAGGGAACCAAGGAGCAAGGGTGAAGGGGTGAGCTGGTTCCTTAAATGGGTTGAAAGGAGTGGCTTGGGTGGTTTGCCCACCCTTCAGATGGTAAGTTGGCAGTGGGGCAAGGGGACCTTACTTTTGCTCCAGGCTCTTCAAATTGGTAGTTGAGTTTTTTTTTTTGTCTCTTTTTATCTTTTGCCCAGAATTTGCCCCAACTGCAGCATGCATTCAATTATTTTTAGTTCTTTATAGTTTCATTGTATTTTATTGCTCAAGGAGAGGTGTGCCCAGGTGCAAGCATTGAGGTACAGCTCCAGTGAATCCCAGGACCCAACCTCTCTCAGATTAAATTTTAAAAATAAGTTTTCTTTGATTTCCTCTGAGGAATGGATTTCAAGAGAGCTAAGAATAGAAGTAGGGAAACCCACTATGAAGCCAGAATTCATATGATTGCTACTTGGACTCTGCAAGATTTGTAGTTTATGGCATGCCTTCAGAAAGTGGAAAGTGAAAAACACCTCAAAAGATAAAATCTAATAATGTCTCTGGAAAGTATAAACAGTTGTGTTACATTTTATTCATATCTTTCATTTAAGAAAGAGTCATTGGTTGGAAGAATAAATATTTATGATGTTATTATTATTATTATTTTTTGGATCTTAACCACATTCAGAGTCTGAAGTATCACAGACATTATCTCCTGAATTCTTACATTTATTTTTAAAATTCTGTTTATAAATATTTGAAAGCATTTCTTGCTTACATATCTCTTATTTATATATTCTATCTCTTTCTGTCTGAAACATACTTGAATAGAGTCCACCATGTTGTTATTTTAATGATATATATTATAATTTTCCTACTGGGTACATACAAATGGTTGACTTTCCTTTCAAGCCATTAAATATAGTTAATAAATTCTAAATTGTTGATTACATATGACTTTATTAAGTTAATATTGAGTTAGAATAAAATCATTATGGTGCTACTCAAGTAATAAGGACAGTTTCTCATAATATCTTCTGGAGTAGTTACTGTTCCTGATAGCGGTATTTAGTTGGAGATTGTTTATAAGAACTTAGAAAGTTGCTAAAATGTATGGACTTTGCACTTAATAGATCATTCATTCTATGTTTTAAATATTACCAATAATTAAAATTGCATCACTAGACTGTATTTTAAAAGTTAATTAATTCTTTCCTTCAGTTTGATGATCTTGTCAAAATATGAGGTTCTTACTGCACTTTCATAGACTTACTGCATTCAGGAAAAAAATCTAAAGTGCCTGTACTGATCACAAGATCCTGTTTCCTTTTACTTCTGTCTGTCTCTAATATTTTCCTTTTTCTAACTCACTATAATCCAAGATGTCATTTGCACATAATGTTTGTGCTACAAAACTTCTTGACCTCTTATACTTTGAGAATAGGGCATTCTTTCTTTTTAATTTTATTCAGTATGACAAGGAAGTTTGCATAGTTTACAGATGGAAATTTTAAGGTTATATTCTTTAAACGTAATCCTAAGGAATATTAAGTATTCTATAAATTACTCCATTTTGTCAAAGGCAATCTGTTTCTTTATATGAAAAGAGGAGTGATCAGATTCAGTCTTCTCTCTTTCCACCTTCTGCAGTTTCAAAGGAGGTTTGCTTGGAGCTACTTAAGGCATTGCTGTTGTTTAGTTGCTAATTGTGTCCGACTCTTTGCCACTTCATGGACTGTAGCCTGCCAACCTCCTCTCTGTCCATGAGATTTCTCAGGCAAGAATTCTGGAGTGGGTTGACATTTCCTCCTTAAGGGGATCTTTCTGACCCAGGGTTAAAACACACATCCCGTGCCTTGGCAAGCAGACTCTTTACCACTGAGCCATAAGAGAAGCCCACTTAAGGCACTGGAAGATCATATAAAACCCTAAGATGATAGGTAAAATAACTTCTTTTTTCATAAAGTGATTCTGAATTCAAGTAGCTTTAAAAACAGTTAAATCCTTATTTAAGTTATTGACTTAATGTTGATTGTAATATACTGATAAGTCTTTAATCACTAGAATAGAAATATAATTTAATTCTTGCCTTAATTTTCCCATTTATTTTTAGTTGTTTCTTTTTTTTTTTCTTTTCTTTTTTAGAATTGCATTTTTTTCATTTAATAGGGTTTTACAGTGGAAAGAGTGAAGGCAGTTAGGAGACTCATGGAGGAGACCTTGCAGAAGTTACTGGTCACTTGTGCTCTTTCTATGGAAGAAGAGATGGATGGGAGCTGACAAACATAAAATATGCTGTGCACTAGAGTTTACTGCTGCTGCTGCTGCTGCTAAGTCACTTCAGTCGTGTCTGACTCTGTGCAACCCCATAAACGGCAGCCCACCAGGCTCCCCCATCCCTGGGATTCTCCAGGCAAGAACACTGGAGTGGGCTGCCATTTCCTTCTCCAATGCAGGAAAGTGAAAAGTGAAAGCGAAGTCGCTAAGCCGTGTCCGACTCTTAGCGACCCCATGGACTGCAGCCAACCAGGCTCCTCCTCCCATGGGATTTTCCAGGCAAGAGTACTGGAGTGGGGTGCCATTGCCTTCTCCACTAGAGTTTACAGATGTAGTTTATTTTCAGAATCTAAAATCAGGAACAAAAGATGCACTAAATGGATTAAAAAATTTTAAATCAACATCAAGCTAGATATCAATACAGAAGAGTTAGACTAGCCTTCCATCTTAACACTCAAGTTTTGCTCAAAATATGTTTTAGAAAAAAAAGGAAGACTTATGTTGTTGACTCCTATATAAAATAGAAAGTGAAACTGTACTATAAAAAATGTGCAAATTAATGAGTAGTATAAGCCAGTGTGTGGTTTGGCAAATGTTTTGTGTCTTAGTTTTAGCATATTCTAACCACATGAACTCATCACAGACCTTTAAATAACATATACTCTTTCTTTTTTCTAAAGCTGTAACATTAATAACATTTACTTTAACAAACCTCTAATTTGTTCTGAAGGTCATATAAAATAAAAGGGATACAATACTTTGGGTCTCATACTGTTTGTTTTGTTGTTACTTGCTGTGGTGGTAATTGTAGGAGCACAGGTGAGGCTAGATGTCACAGACTTTGTAAAACAAAAGAATATTCTATTGACATTTTTTAAAATGAATATAAATATTTATGCAGATTAAATTTGCTTAATTGCACTTCTTTGTTAGTGTATTTTGAAATTAAATTAAAGAATACTATAGAAGCATTGCTAAGAACAAAACTAGTTGGAAGTGATGGAATTCTGATTGAGTTATTTCAAATCCTGAAAAATGATGCTGTTAAAGTGCTGCACTCAATTTGTCAGCAAATTTAGAAAACCCAGCAGTGTCCCCAAGACTGGAAAAAGATCAGTTTTCATTCCAATCCCAAATAAAGGCAATGCCAAAGAATGCACAAACTACTGCATAATTGTACTCATCTCACACACTAGCAGTCATGCTCAGAATTCTCCAAGCTAGGCTTCAACAGCACATGAACTGTGAACTTTTAGATGTTCAAGTTGGATTTAGAAAAGGCAGAGGAACCAGAGATTAAATTTTCAACATCTGCTGGATCATCAAAAAAGCAAGAGAGTTCCAGAAAAACATCTACTTCTGCTTTATTGACTATGCTAAAGCCTTTGACTGTGTGGATCACAACAAACTGTGGAAAATGCTTAAAGAGATTGGAATATCAGACCATCTGACCTGCCTCTTGAGAAACCTGTATGCACTTCAGGAAGAAATGGTTAGAACTGGACATGGATCAATAGACTGGTTCCAAATAGGAAAAGGAGTATGTCAAGGCTATATATTGTCATCCTGCTTATTTAACTTATATGCAGAGTACATCATGAGAAACACTGGGCTGGAGGAAGCATAAGCTGGAATCAAGATTGCCGGGAGAAGTATCAGTAACCTCAGACATGCAGATGACACCACCCTTATGGCAGAAAGTGAAGAAGAACTAAAGAACCTCTTGATGAAAATGAAAGAGGAGAGTGAAAGTGTTGGCTTAAAGCTCAACATTCAGAAAACTAAGATCATGGCATGTGGTCCCATCACTTCATGGCAACTATATGGGGAAACAGTGGAAACAGTGGCTGACTTTATTTTGGGGGCTTCAGTATCACTGCAGATGGTAGACTGCAGCCATGAAATTAAAATACCCTTACTCCTTGGAAGAAAGGTTATGACCAACCTAGACAGTATATTAGAAAGCAGAGGCATTACTTTGCCGACAAAGGTCCATCTAGTCAAAGCTATGGTTTTTCCAGTAGCCATGTATGGATGTGAGAGTTGGACTTAAAGAAAGCTGAGTGCTGAAGAATTCATGCTTTTGAACTGTGGTGTTGGAGAAGACTCTCGAGAGTCCCTTGGACTTCAAGGAGATCCAACCAAAAAGGAGACCCAGTCCTGGGTGTTCATTGGAAGGACTGATGCTGAAGCTGAAACTCCAATACTTTGGCCACCTGATGTGAAGAGCTGACTCACTGGAAAAGACCCTGATGCTGGGAAAGACTGAGGGCAGGAGGAGAAGGGGACGATAGAGGATGAGATAGCTGGATGGCATCGCCAACTCAATGGACATGGGTTTGAGTAAACTCCAGGAATTGGTGATGGACAGGGAAGACTGGCATGCTACAGTCCATTTTTTGCAAAGAGTCAGACACGTCTGAGCAACTGAACTGAACTGAACTGACTGAGAAGCATTACAATTGTACTGAATGTAACTGCAATTGGAAAGAATGAGGATTGTAACTTTGAAGGTAAAAAGTCATTTTATACTTCTCTAATTTTCTTCCAAGTTAAATCTTGATTTTAATGTATTATTCCACATCCACAACAAATAATTATTGTTACTTTGATTATGCTATTTGATACTGTGTTTTTGAAATCTGGTCAGGTTTTCTCTTTTTAAATCTTTTCAGAGTACCCTCTGTCCTTCTCATCTGAAATAGAAGAGTTTTTACATAGTGCTCAGAACAACAAGGGGCAAAAATAGCTTAAAGTACCACTGCATGCTCAGTCACTCAGTCATGTCTGACTCTTTGTGACCCATTGGACTATAGCCTACCAGCCTCTCCATCCATCGGATTCTCCAGGCAAGAATACTGGAGTGGGCTGCCATTTCCTTCTCCATAAAGTGCCATTGCATATATACAAATGAACCAGTTAAACCTAAATATTCATTCAACAAAAATTTTTGTTGTTGAATGTCTACTCTGTATTAGACAATTTTAAGTAGTTGGAGCTCATCGTTAAACAAGACAGACAAAATTTCCCAGCAAACTGAGTGTTAACCACTGACTGAGCAATGCATAATGTTATCAGTCACATCAGCAAGTGCAAATTGGAAGGAATTATTCTATTAAACTGGGCTTAGAAAAGAATAAAATCCTACAGAATAGGATAAAATAGTTTCAAATCATGAAAATGGTCTTGCATCCAGAATATGAGAAATCTTAAAACTGAATGATGAAACAAATAATGCAATCAAAAATGAGCAAAGAATTTGTATAAACTTTTTGCCATAGATGGCAAACAGTACTAACTTGCTGGAACTTTCCTGGTGGCTCAGAAGGTAAAGATTTTACCTGGAATGCAGACCTGGGTACAATCCCTGAGTCATGAAGATTCCCTGAAGTAGGAGATGGCAACCCACTCCAGTATTCATGCCTGGAGAATTCCATGGGCAGCAAAACTTGGTGGGTTACAGTCCATGGGGTCACAAAAAGCTGGAGGTGACTATGTGAGTAATACTTCCACTCTCTTTTCAATAACTTGCTGATGATCTTTCAAATGGATTACTCTGGGTCCTTGAGAAAGCAAATTCTTGGTTATACAACTATCAGGAGGTTTTTTTAAAAACATTTACATCACAAAGAATTAGATAAATAATTTGCAGTAACACATTTTTAAAAGTAAATATGTTAAGAAAAGGGAGAAGAAACTTCTAAAGTTAAGCCATCTGAGTTCTGCAAGAGACAGAGTAAGAGGGAAACCATTGGTTAAGAGTCAGGAAGAAGCATATCTAAAGTTCAGTCAAGCTGAGGTAGATATTAAGATCAATATACATTATTTATACCAATGTCCACAGAAAGCTACAAGATGACATTATTGTCTTTACAACTCCTACATGAATCTTCATGATTTTAAGAGATCTGACAAAATCCATAAGGTTATTTATAGTAAACTCAAGATTCAAACTTAGTTCTATTAATGGCAAAGTATTTTTTCCTAAACAGAGTTTTTTGATTAACATAAAACATGACTCTCTGAATTTCTCTTTTCTGTTTTCTGTGCCATCTGAATCTAAATTATATATATATAAAAATCTGGGTAAAAAACATGAGACACTAATAGACTCAAAAAGCTGTAGAAGTTCCAAGAGAGATTTGAAAGGTTAGGGATCAAAGACCTTGTGTTTTCAAATTGCACATTATCTATGCTGAATCATTATACTAATGAGTTCCCACTGCAGAGCTAGCGTTTACAGACATGGGTTTTCATATTACAAATGTAGAGTCAGATTTTCCTAATGCATTTCCTTTTGCTATTAGAAACAGCCTTAACTCATTAAGGCCATAAGGGCATTAAATCCTAAAGCTGGCTCTCTTTAAATTGATAACTTTATTAAAAACATGTCTGCCAGGAGAGTTTATTGTAATATGAGATACTCATACCTACACACATTTTTTCACTGTCACAGTCCCATTACTTGGGGGATGTGCTCTACTTTGTCCCTTTTCTGTGTGTGTTATACTCATTTATCAGTGGACTCTCCAGGACTTCAGTCCTCCTTTCATGCTAATCCGCATAAGGTGCTAGCCTGTCTTACCCAGTGAAATTCAAGAGTTTACACTGTTATTAAGGGTCTAACCTTTCTTCAGATGCACTGTTATATATCAAGCTAATATATAAAGCAAACTTAAACTTAGTATCTCCATTTGGAGAAGGATTTGGACTCAAATCTCCCTGTCTGTGACTAGTACCTTTCACTAAAGCCTGAGGCACTTTTGTAAGAATATGATATTCCATGGAAATCATTTAGAAAATCAGTTATCTTGTATAATCTCCACATATTCAGATAAGTAAACTGAAGGAAAAATGTTAGTGTTCCATATTTTGCTTTTTATAAATAGTATAAAATAAATCTTTAATCAAGCTAGTCCTGGTCCTATGTGATTTCCAGGTTTACTACTTCTCAAATTATTAGAAATTCATATAGATGTAAAATAAAATTTCAAATTGGAATTGTTGAAGTACAAAAATGTGTGCCTTCCTCGACTTCACAATCAATAAAAGCCATTTATTTTATTTCCACATGCAGATGTTTAATATCATATTCATTAAAAATAGAAATATGACATAAAACTGGTGAAACTAATGACACTTTGTCCTTATTTCCAGTGCACCAAATTCCCAGCTTTTGGTTTTCTCGGACTAGTTAGCATTGCTGATTTAACTTTTGACCAACCTAGATAGCATATTCAAAAGCAGAGACATTACTTTGCCAACAAAGGTCCGTCTAGTCAAGGCTATGGTTTTTCCAGTGGTCATGTATGGATGTGAGAGTTGGACTGTGAAGAAAGCTGAGCACCAAAGAATTAATGCTTTTAAACTGTGGTGTTGGAGAAGACTCTTGAGAGTCCCTTGGACTGCAAGGAGATCCAACCAGTCCATTCTAAAGGAGATCAGTCCTGCATGTTCTTTGGAAGGAATGATGCTAAAGCAGAAACTCCAGTACTTTGGCCACGTCATGTGAAGAGTTGACTCATTGGAAAAGGCTCTGATGCTGGGAGGGATTGGGGGCAGGAGGAGAAGGGGACGACCGAGGATGAGATGGCTGGATGGCATCACTGACTCGATGGTGTGAGTCTGAGTGAACTCCGGGAGTTGGACAAGAAGGCCTGGCATGCTGCGATTCTGTTCAGTTCAGTTCAGTCGCTCAGTCGTGTCCGACTGTTTGCGACCCCATGGATCACAGCACGCCAGGCCTCCCTGTCTATCACCATCTCCCAATACATGACCACAGGAAAAACCATAGAATCACGGGGTCGCAAAGAGTCGGACACAATGGAGTGACTCAACTGAACTGAACTGAATGTCAAGAATAGAATCTCCTACTTGGAAATCTAGAAGATAATGTTAACAGAAAACCTGATTACAAAATTGTTATTTAATTTGTTACTTATTAATTCAACTCCAAAATTACTTGGACACTTGATCCTTCTTCTCTCTAGTTTTTTTTGTTTTTTTTTTTTACCCCACTTGCTAACTCTGTTAATTTACAATGTTACACCATTCATTCATCATTATCTAATCTTTATGAAGCAGTTTATCTCATCTTTATCAATGAAGTTTTAGGACTAATAAAGAAAACATTTGGGTCAAAGACATAGCCTTCTAAGCCTATTCTAGGACTTCTATTCTAAGTTTAGCTTCTAAGTCTAGAGCTTCCAATCTATTTGGAGTCTCCCTTAGTTAGAGTCTCCTGTTGTAGCCCTGTGTTTTTTCTCATTTTCATCAGTTCTTATCTATTCATAATGGCATACTCCTCACTTAATCTTTCATTGTTGGGTAATATTATTCTGATTGTGATGATAGAAATTTCTTTACTTTTAATGTCTAATCTCTGGAGGACAATCTTTGCCTCTCTGAAAAATTTAAAATATACTTCTTTTGCATCTAAACCTTTTGAAATGTTCTCAAAAACCATATCCAAAAACAGTCTACCAATAGATTTACTAGTAAAAGTAAAATGATTTGTTAAAGCATCTTTCTCAATTATTTTGGGCTTCCCTTGTGTCTCAGCTGGTAAAGAATCTGCCTGCAATGCCAGAGACCTGGGTTTGACCCTTGGGTTAAGAAGAAGGGAAAGGCTACCCACTCCAGTATTCTGGCCTGGAGAACTCCATGGACTGTATAGTCCATCATGTCACTCTGATCCTCTAGTGCATTTTTACATTCTACAACAGAATAGATCTGTGATAAGTGCAGTTAATAACTTTAAGGAACAAACTTAGTTGTCACATCTATGCAATATTTTCTGAAAAAGCATCATTAAAATAAGTTTTGCACAATCAAACAATGTATTTTCATGGCTAAGATCTTAAACATTTGCAATATAAAATGCTGAGATGGCTGTCAAGAGTCAGGAATTTGTTCATTATTGGTAGCAATGAATAGGTGGGACACAAGGGATTTTAAAGTGGCTAAACTAGTTGATACAGTAAAGGAAGACACATGATATGCATTTAATCAAAATCCATGAAACTATACAACACAAAGAATGATAGCTAGTGCAAATTAAAGATTTTCATTGAAAATAATGTATTGATATTTATTAATTGCAACAAATGTACCACACTAATGCAAAGTGTTAATAGTAAGGGAAATTGTGGAATTGGGAGAGAGGGACTAAATGAACATTCTCAATATAGTATAGCTATCATTTCTTTCCATTTTGAGCTATATAGATATATAGGTTTGGTGGTGGTGGTTTAGTCTCTAAGTTGTGGCTGACTCTTTTGACCCCATGGACTGTAGCCTGCCAGGCTCCTCTGTCCATGGGATTCTCCAGGCAAGAATACTGAAGTGGGTTGCCATTTCCTACTCCAGGGGATCTTCTCGACCCAGGGATCGAACCCGGATCTCCTGTATTGCAGGCAGACTCCTTACCGACTGAGCTACAAGGGAAGATAGGTTTATAGATACATAAATACATAGATATTTATGTCACAATTCCTTTAAAAAACCCAGTGAAATGTTTTNACTCCAGGGGATCTTCTCGACCCAGGGATCGAACCCGGATCTCCTGTATTGCAGGCAGACTCCTTACCGACTGAGCTACAAGGGAAGATAGGTTTATAGATACATAAATACATAGATATTTATGTCACAATTCCTTTAAAAAACCCAGTGAAATGTTTTTTTAAGATACAAACACAGTTACTTTAAAATCGATTCGGAATAACAAAAGAACAGGAATAGCTAAAACAATTTTGCAAAAAAGGTATAAGCTAAGAGAAATCAATGGACCCGATTTCAAGGCTCAATATAGAGTGAAAATAATTAAGACCTTGTCCAGGTTGTTTTGAGCAAGGATACAAAGATAAATGGAAACAGATAAACTGGAAACAAAGATAAATGAAAAGAATAGAGTACTCAAAATAAACCCAGATAATTATGCCCAATAGTTTTTGACAAATATGCAAAATAAGTTGAATGCAGAAAAGATAATATTTTTAACAAATGGTGCTGGAGCAATTGCACATCCATAGGTGGGGAGAAAAGGAATCTTGAATTAAATTTCCACTCTTATAAAACAACTAATTCAAATGTTTTGGGTCTTAAAGTTATATAAAAATGTATAATTAAAAAATATTCATAGAAAAATTTTACAATCTAGTCTAGAAATAGCAAAGATTCTTAGACTTTACAACAGAACTTTGTTCCATAAAATGGAAAATTGATGAATCTGACTTCATTAAAATTTAAGTCTTTTGTTCTGCAAAAAGCTTTCTCATCAGATTCAGCAATTGCTGACTGGAAGAAAACATTTGCAGATGGCATATCCAACAAAGACTAGTACCTAGAATATATCAGTTCAGTTCAGTGGCTCCTCTAAAATTAACAGTAAAAAAGAAAGAAAGAAAGAAAGAAAATGAGCAAAAGGCATTATTTAACATTTTGCCAAAAAGGATATACAGATAGTAAATACAAGAAAAGTGTATTAAACATATTAGGAAAATGTAAGTTAAAACCACAATGAGTTATTAATGTGCACTTATCAGCATGCTCAAGATATAAATAAGCAAATGCAGGTTATGATGCAGAAAGATTGTATCACATACATGTTTGTCTGGAATCTAAAATAGTGTTCAGTTCAGTTCAGTCGCTCAGTTGTGTCCGACTGTTTGCGACCCCATGAATCGCAGCACGCCAGGCCTCCCTGTCCATCACCATATCCGGGAGTTCACTCAAACTCAGGTCCATCGAGTCAGTGATGCCATCCAGCCATCTCATCCTCTGTCATCCCCTTCTCCTCCTGCCCCAATCCCTCCCAGCATCAGAGTCTTTTCCAATGAGTCAACTCTTCGCATGAGGTGGACAAAGTACTGGAGTTTCAGCTTTAGCATCATTCCTTCCAAAGAACACCCAGGACTGATCTTCAGAATGGACTGGTTGGATCTCCTTGCAGTCCAAGGGACTCTCAAGTCTTCTCCAACACCACAGTTCAAAAGCATCAATTCTTCGGCACTCAGCCTTCTTCACAGTCCAACTCTCACATCCATACATGACCACAGGAAAAACCAAAGCCTTGACTAGACGGACCTTTGTTGGCAAAGTAATGTCTCTGCTTTTGAATATGCTACCTAGGTTGGTCATAACTTTTCTTCCAAGGAGTAAGCATCTTTTAATTTCATGGCTGCAGTCACCATCTGCAGTGATTTTGGAGCCCAGAAAAATAAAATCTGACATTGTTTCCACTGTTTTCCCATCTATTTCCCATGAAGTGATGGGACCAGATGCCATGATCTTAGTTTTCTGAATGTTGAGCTTTAAGCTAATTTTTTCACTCTTCTCCTTCACTTTCATCAAGAAGCTTTTTAGTTCCTCTTCACTTTCTGCCATAAGGGTGGTGTCATCTGCATATCTGAAGTTATTGACATTTCTCCCGGCAATCTTGATTCCAGCTTGTGTTTCTTCCAGCCCAGCATTTCTCATGATGTAGTCTGAATATAAGTTAAATAAGCAGGGTGACAATATATAGCCTTGACGTACTTCTTTTCCTATTTGGAGCCAGTCTGTTTTTCCATGTCCTAAAACAGGACTAGAAAAGGTCAGTTTTCATTCCAATTCCAAAGAAAGGCAATGCCAAAGAATGCTCCAACTACCGCACAATTGCACTCATCTCACATGCTAGTAAAGTAATGCTCAAAATCCTCCAAGCCAGGCTTCAGCAATACGTGAACCTTGAACTCCCTGATGTTCAAGCTGGCTTTAGAAAAGGCAGAGGAACCAGAGATCAAATTGCCAACATCCGCTGGATCATGGAAAAAGCAAGAGAGTTCCAGAAAA
>SJYT01066637.1:729030-751207 GCA_006410635.1 Cephalophus harveyi
GCGTGCTGCAATTCATGGGGTTGCAAAGAGTTGGACACAACTGAGTGACTGAACTGAACTGACCTGAACCTGTCTCTTATACACATCTAATTTTAAAATGTCTGTAAAAGGAATGTAGGAGTTGATAAGTCATTACTCAAAAGCCATCTTTGTAATAATTATTTCATTAAAAAACCCTCAATGGGTGATAAAACAAATGGATGAAAGTTTAAGATATAGAACATTTTTATATTCTTAAAATATATCTTCATAAATTAATTCTTAATAACAGTGGGGCAAAGTAGTAAATTCACAGAGTCACACCTAGCAAACACTACCTTAATCAAGTGATCAAAGTAAAATCAACAGAAAAAGGACAAATAAAAACCATGTGCCATCTGTTATAATGCAAAACAATAGACCCAGACTCACCTTTGCTTGTTTACCCAAAAAAAGATACCCTAAAATTTATTACTAAGAAATGTCAGACTCAAATAGATGAATATTTTATAACGTAACAGGTAGCCTAAAACGGCATGCCATTGTGATTTTAAATGTATGTTTTCTATTATTTATGAAGTAAACTAAAATTTCTGTCCATTTGTTGCTTCTCCAACAAAATATCTGCAATTCCCTTACTTAGATTTTTTATTAAATTGCCAGCAGTTATCTGTAGCAATATTAGTTTTGGCTCAATTCACTGAACACACTTGCTTCAAGTATTTTGAAGTATGATATTTACTGTAATATTATTTATATGCATCATTATCAAGCATAAATTTCAAATAATATTTAAAATATCCCTCCCTATTCTAAAATGATAAATATATTCTGTGTGACCTTCTTTATGTTTAAATCTTTTTTTAAATTTAAGCTTTTAATACTCCATTTTACTGTCTTACTGCATTGTCTAGAGAAACCATTCACTAAAAAATTAAATGGGAGAAAGTTGGTATATTCAAGTGATCTTGATTTTAAAAAGACTGCTTCTGACATTTCAACATTAAATATGATAATTACACTAGATTTTGAAGTAGGTATCCATTATTCAGTGTAGAGAAGTTTTCTGCTACTCTTGGTTTATTAAGAGCTTTTATGATTAATCAGCATTGCATTTTATAGAATGTACTTTCTGCTTTTAATGAAAAGATTAAATGGTATTTCAGTTTAATCTTTTAATACAGTATAATTCCATAATAGGTTTACTGGTAGTAAACCAAACTTGTATGCACAGGATAAAATCAATTTGTTAACACATATTATATTTTTAATAGTTGTAGTCAATTTGAAAATATTGTCTTAAGGATTTTTTTCACCTATTTTCAGGTATTGGTTTGAATTATAATTTTCCTTTCTTGTGTAGTTCTTATCTGGTATTCTACAGAGAAGACAATGACTTCAGTGAGATTACAGAAAGCTTAGAATGGGGCTCAGGCATTGATAAAAGTCCAGAATCATTAAAAAATATATGGCAGCATCAGATGAATTTGAAACCTGAAAGCAACCTTTGCAACAATAAGAGCAACTTAAATCCAAATTTAGCTCATTCTTGAATGTTAACCCAATTTCCCACGTTGAGATGATAGATGTCCATTCCCTGTAAAGCACTATTACCTGGCTTCTCCTGTTCTACATGAGATATATGTTATTCAGTACAAATTTAGGAGACAGAAATACAAGAAAACTCAATAGTCATGAGACAAAGTGGTCAGCAGAACAAAAATCCGAGTTTATTTAGATTTTAGAAATGTTAGACATAGACATGGAAATGATTTTGATGAATCTGTTAAACAATAGAGTAGAAAAGTAGACCACTTAAATGAACAGGTAAAGAATTTTAATGAGTAAGATAACTAGAAGAATGAAATGAATGAAAATATTAGGAAAAAGCTATCAAGCTCATCATTGGATGTGATACAGCTGAGGAAAGAAGTAGTGACCATGAATTTAGGCCAACAAAATTATCCAAAGTTAAAAAGAGTGAAAGAGTTTTCAAAAAATGTTCTGGGACAATATCAAACTCTCTAGTGTGTGTGTGTGTGTGTGTAATATCAGAATCCTAAAAGTTCCTTTGACTGTGTGAATCACAATAAGCTGTGGAAAATTTTGAAAGAGATGGGAATACCAGATCACCTGACCTGCCTCTTAAGAAAACTGTATGCAAGTCAGGAAGCAACAGTTAGAACTGGACATGGAACAACAGACTGGTTCCAAATAGGAAAAGGAGTACGTCAAGGCTGTATATTGTCACCCTGCTTATTTAACGTATATCCAGCATACATCATGAGAAACGCTGGACTGGAAGCAGCACAAGCTGGAATCAAGATTGCTGGGAGAAATATCAATAACCTCAGATATGCAGATGACACCTCCCTTATGGCAGAAAGTGAAGAGGAACTAACAAGCCTCTTGATGAAAGTGAAAGAGGAGAGTGAAAAAGTTGGCTTAAAGCTCAACATTCAGAAAATGAAGATCATGGCATCTGATCCCACCACTTAATGGGAAATAGATGAGGAAACGGTGGAAACAGTGTCAGACTTTAATTTGGGGGGGCTCCAAAAACACTGTAGATGGTGACTGCAGCCATGAAATTAAAAGACGCTTACTCCTTGGAAGGAAAGTTATGACCAACCTAGATGGCATATCAAAAGCAGAGACATTACTTTGCCAACAAAGGGGCATCTAGTCAAGGCTTTTTTTTTTTTTTCCAGTAGTCATGTATGGATGTGAGAGTTGGACTGTGAAGAAAACTGAATGCCAAAGAACTGATGCTTTTGAACTATGGTGCTGGAGAAGATTCTTTTATTATTATTATTATTATTTTACTTTACAATATTGTATTGGTTTTGCCATACATCAACATGAATCCACCATGGGTGTACACGTGTTCCCAATCCTGAACCCCCCTCCCACCTCCCTCTCCATGCCATCTCTCTGGGTCATCCCAGTGCATCAGCCCCAAGCATCCTGTATCCTGCATCGAACCTAGACTGGAGATTCATTTCTTATATGATATTATACATGTTTCAATGCCATTCTCCCAAATCATCCCACTCTCTCCCTCTGCTACAGAGTCCAAAAGACTGTTCTATACATCTGTGTTTCTTTTGCTGTCTCACATACAGGGTTATCGTTACCATCTTTCTAAATTCCATATATATGTGTTAGTATACTGTATTGGTGTTTTTCTTTCTGGCTTACTTCACTCTATATAATCGGCTCCAGTTTCATCCACCTCATTAGAACTGATTCAAATGTATTCTTTTTAATGGCTGAGTAATACTCCATTGTGTATATGTACCACAGCTTTCTTATCCATTCAGCTCCTGATGGACATCTAGGTTGCTTCCATGTCCTGGCTATTATAAACAGTGCTGCAATGAACATTGGCATACACATGTCTCTTTCAATTCTGGTTTCCTCAGTGTGTATCCCCAGCAATGAAATTGCTGGGTCATAAGGCAGTTCTATTTGCAGTTTTTTAAGGAATCTCCACACTGTTCTCCATAGTGGCTGTACTAGTTTGCATTCCCACCAAATCCATTCATCTGCTGATGGACATCTAGGTTGTTTCCATGTCCTGGCTATTATAAACAGTGCTGCAATGAACATTGGGGTACATGTGTCTCTTTCAATTCTGGTTTCCTCAGTGTGTATGCCCAGCAGTGGGATTGCTGGGTCATAAGGCAGTTCTATTTCCAGTTTTTTAAGGAATCTCCACACTGTTCTCCATAGTGGCTGTACTAGTTTGCATTCCCACCAACAGTGTAAGAGGGTTTCCTTTTCTCCACACCCTCTCCAGCATTTATTGCTTGTAGACTTTTGGATCACAGCCATTCTGACTGGTGTGAAATGGTACCTCATTGTGGTCTTGATTTGCATTTCTCTGATAATGAGTGATGTTGAGCATCTTTTCGTGTGTTTGTTAGCCATCTGTATGTCTTCTTTGGAGAAATGTCTATTTAGTTCTTTGGCCCATTTTTTGATTAGGTCGTCTATTTTTCTGGAATTGAGCTTCAGGAGTTGCTTGTATAATTTTGAGATTAGTTGTTTGTCAGTTGCTTCATTTGCTATTATTTTCTCCCATTCAGAAGGCTGTCTTTTCACCTTGTTTATAGTTTCCTTTGTTGTGCAGAAGCTTTTAATATTAATTAGGTCCCGTTTATTTTTGCTTTTATTTCCAGTATTCTGGGAGGTGGATCATAGAGGATCCTGCTGTGATTTATGTCGGAGAGTGTTTTGCCTATGTTCTCCTCTAGGAGTTTTATAGTTTCTGGTCTTATGTTTAGATCTTTAATCCATTTTGAGTTTATTTTTGTGTATGGTGTTATAAAGTGATCTAGTTTCATTTTTTTACAAGTGGTTGATCAGTTTTCCCAGCATCACTTGTTAAAGAAATTGTCTTTAATCCATTGTATATTCTTGCCTCCTTTGTCAAAGATAAGGTGTCCATATGTGTGTGGATTTATCTCTGGGCTTTCTATTTTGTTCCATTGATCTATATTTCTGTCTTTGTGCCAGTACCATACTGTCTTGATGACTGTGGCTTTGTAGTAGAGCCTGAAGTCAGGCAGGTTGATTCCTATCTGATAATTTTTTAATAAAAATTTTAAAATGACCAAATGCACATTAAGTCACATAATGATAAGCCCTATTTTCTAAAATCCTTCTTTTTACCAAACTAATAATCAAGTACTAGTAGTTTCAAGAACTAAAATGACTGACTCTTACTATGGTTAAAACCATTTGCTCTAATTGAACACATCTATTTAGACAAAGTCCATTTCTAAGAATGCCTCATTTCATAAGACTGAGTGTGAGGTATGACCTTACTCAAGAACTGAAATTAAGCAACTTTAGAAATTTCTAACACAGCCTGAAGCTTGATAATAAATTTTGCATTTATGCTTTTTTATACTTAAAATATTCCAGACTTTAATTCATGACCATTAATAAATCATTTCTTTTTAACAATGATTTTCAGCATAGTCTATATTTTACTAAATCATCCAAGAAAACTTAAAAATTCACTCAATTACCTGGACAATTTTTTAACAATCATTTTGCTTTGATGACACACTCAGATAATTGACCATACATTTTCTTATGAGTGAACCATTTCAATATTGTGATGATACTACTTCAGTAGCTTTTAAAAATCTATACCCAACAATTTTTTTTTGTATTTTTTTCCTTTCTACTGGAGGTAATAAGATGAAACATAGTTGAACATTTCATTTTAAATTGGCTGGGTGGCCATAAACTAATAGACAGATACATAGATACTCAGTTGCTTCTATTTGTAATTTACACATTTACCTGCAGGCAGGAAGCCATACTAGAAAATTGGAGAAGGAAAAGAGGCTGTTGTTCACTTCATTTTTATCATCAGACTAATAGAGAGCTTTCTCCCCTTGTAATGTACTTTCCAGTATTATATCTGATCCTTCCAGGATTCCATTTGACATATGGAATTGAAAATAACAGTATAACAAGCCCAATTCTTGGAAAGATTGTTTCTTTTCTTTCTTTCTTTTTTTTTGCTTTTTCATAAGCACATTGAGAATATGTTTTTGATCAAGAGCCAGAGTTTTATTTCCTATGTTTGTATGGGAATCTGAGCCTAATAGCCCCTGAATGGCCCAATTGGCAAATCTATAAGCATGCAGAGGTGTGTGAGGCTTCAGAGGAAATGAAATTGCTCTATTTTTTAAAAGATGATATGACACTTAATATTTGTCATCTTGACTTTAATTTTCCTAGTTATGCTAAAAGGTAAAACTCAGTTTTTACCACAATAAAATGTAAAAAATGAGGGTCCCCCCCCCCAGCCTCTAGCTGAGTTTTTGATGGTTAGAAAAAAACAGTATAATAACCCTACATGTTCAGTGTCAAGTGGAATTTTCAAGTGTTTAGCCTCCTGATTCTAGGTAAACCATAGAAAGAATATTTTTACCTCATTGGTAAACTTAGATCGACTTAGTTGGATTTGATTACTGGTATATAAACTAGCAATAACATTTTCTTTAAATAATGCTACTTGGCATAAAGTAAAAAAGCATAAAGATTCAGACACTTGGGTTCTAGATCTAGCCCAGCCATTAATCAGCAAGCTAGAAATGGTTTCTGGGCCTGAGACTTTGATTTTATGAATTAAAGGGTGACAGGTAAAGTGGTAATATGAAGTGATCTATCAAATCCCTGTGGCTGAAAAAATGTCTACATTATCATAGAATTTTTCTTCTAGAATTGCCTTGATCATATTATTGCATCCCTTTCTTCCAGATTTTATTTAAAATGTGAAATTAGGTTGTTTCTTAGCTTTCCAGAGATTGCTTTAAACTTTCATTTTAATATATTTTTATAATAATGTACATATAATCAGATTTTAAATAATTATTATGATTCTAAATTATGCCTACACTCCTTGTCCCTTTGAATTCTTTACTCTTAATGCATCTTTGGGGAGGAGGTTCCTCTCTCTGATGGGGATATTTGACTAGGAATAAACATTTTAAATAGAAAACCCTGAAAAGAGAATGTAAAGGTGACCAGAGACATTCAGACATTTGGCTTTTTTTTTTTTTTTTTCCTGAAAAAAAAAAAAAGAAAGTATCCATTTGTGCTATGCAGTGAGGCCCTTTGAGCTTTTATAGAGTGGGCTGCAGAGTCAGGTGTGATGCCCTTGACACACTGCCAGTGCCCTCTTTTACACACATAACAGTGTGGAGGCAAGGGCACTGAGCAAAGGCACATTTTTGGAATTGGAGAGAGAGGCTTGAATTATTCACTAAAATGACATTTCCAGCATCTAAAACCCTGACAGGTGGGTGATTTAGCTTCCCCTTTGGCATCATTGCCTTTCCTCTCAGTGGTTTCTCATTATTCTCTGCCGGCTCTCTCTCCCTAGTACAGATGGTAGTTCCGAACTTGTGAACCTAGGGAGAGAGCCTTGGCGCTGTAAAAATAAGAATATTGCTTCCCCTCTGGGTTTCTCTCACCAATGCAACCAGTGCTCATGTCACGTCCTGTTTGTATAGGGCGAGGAACTGTGGAGGGAATGGCAATGATAGAAAAAAACAAAATAAATAATATTTTGAATGTCAAAGTGTTTATGTGCCAGAGATGAGGGCTTTCCTTCTTGAGTTTAAAGGCAAGATTTGTTTTGGGTTTTTGTTGTTTGTTGGTTTTGGCTTGTTCTTAATTTTAAGCAATGACTCTCTTCTTTGATTTGAAACACACACACACACACACACCAACACAAACTAGGACTAAATAACTAAGCAAAGAAACATTGATCACACACCAAAATCCAAGTACAAGCGACCACTCAGCTGGAGGCAATTCTGGAGATGAAATGAGTTGCCAGGGAGGAAGATGCCAGCTAGAGTCCTTGATAGGAAGGTAGAAATCAAGGTCAAGTTTAACAGACAACCTGCTTAAGGCTTGGGATAAGGTAAGATCATTATGTGCAAAAAGATGTAGAAATTAAGTTAAATGAACAGAGAGTGTTTGCCTTTCAATACGAATTTACAGTAATGATAATAATAGTCCCAGTAATCATATGGAGCTAGTAGATTATAATAAGAGCAGAGATCCTGGAGAGAGAGGATCTGGGTTCACATCTCAGCGTTGTCACTACTCCCTCTGTGACTTGGGTTAATTAACCACTCTCTCTCTGTTTCCTGAGGAGTAAAATGGGGTTAATGATAATGTTTATATGTAAAGGTTGTTCTCAGGATTCAGTAAGATAACACACTTATGTAAAGCATTTATTACAGCAGCTGGCACATCCCACAAAGCTTGGTATCATCTTTCTTACAATGACTTTAATATGAGAAAACTGAGATACAGAGGCACTCACACATTATATAAAAGACATATTTAGGACTGAAAGTACTTTTTTAAAAAGTCTTTTGACACTCTACTATTATTACTCAAAGGAAGTTGATGCTCAATACAAATTGGCTTTCTCCCCCTTATTTTATTTTTATTAATTTTTATTGGAGTATAGTTGCTTCACAGTGTGTGTTAATTTCTACTATACAACAAAGTGAATCAGCAGCACGTGTACATACATTCCCTCTTTTTTGGATTTCCTTCCCATTTAGGCCTCCATGGAGCACTGAGTAGAGTTCCCTGAGCTCTTTAGTAGGTTCTCATTTGGTTCAGTTCAGTCGCTCAGTCGTGTCCAACTCTTTGCGACCCCATGAATCGCAGCACGCCAGGCCTCCCTGTTCATCACCATCTCCCGGAGTTCACCCAGACTCACGTCTTAGTTATCTATTTTATACATAGTACTCAATCCCATGGACCGTAGTCCATCAGGCAGCTTCATGGGACTTTAAAGGCAAGAATACTGGAATGAGCTGCCATTTCTTTCTCAGGGGATCTTCCCAATGCAGGGATCGAACCCACATCTCCTGCATTAGCAGATGGATTCTTAACCACTAGTGCCACCTGAGAAGCCCATAAATATATCAGTAGTGTATATATGCCATCTCAGTCTCCCAATTCATCCCACCACACCCTTTTCCACCTTGGTGTCCATAAGTTTGTTCTCTATGTCTGTGTGTCTATTTCTACTTTGCAAATAGTAGAATTTTTCTATAGGTGTAATATAGGTATACTACCTATACCATTTTTATGGATTCCATATACATACATTAATGTATAATATTTTTTTTCTTTCTGACTTACTCCATTCTATATGACAGTCTCGAGGTCCCCTCTTATTTGTTTTTAACTCTAATCATTCCCATCTGTCAACATCAACTGCCAGTGATCATAGGAGATATGAAACAATACTCAACTACCCTGTAGGGGGTAAAGATCATTGGTAGATTTTTACATCCTTTCATAAAGATTTCAGATTTCAAACTACTCTACAGTTTCTTTAAAATAACAGTGGGGGGACTATTGAGGGATTATGAGGGCCTGTTCTGTTTCTCCCATGCAATTATTTCAGAGAGAAAGGGCAAATTTGGTGTTATGACTCAAAGAGATGGTTCCAAGGGGAAAGTTAGGTTCAAAGGTTCAAATGCTGACCTATTCAAAATTTCAGTGTGTCTGACTATTAGGGAGAATTTGGCAGTGGGGTTAGAGCAGAAGATGCTCCCTTGGCCAAAGGGAATTAATTTGACAATAAGCCAAACCCAGAATTCATCAAAAACAATGACAAATGACTATATGATGAGTATGTCACCACCCAATTTTTTTTATATTTTTAACATACATTTTTGGGAAGTAGGACATATGGCAAAAATAACAGTTTTTTAGACTAAGATAGACCCTGTGTTGTAGTTGTGTCTCTGTTTATAAGCTGTGAAATTTGGGGCATAACATTTCACCTGTGTTTTATTTGCCTCATTTATAAAGTTGAGATTATAATACTTGTGCTTCCTCTTTCACAGAGATATGTGTGGTAATACATGTAATATTTCTTTGAGAGCTATAAGACTGAATATATACGTAAGGTGTTATTAGTCCTGATTGGTTAGAACATCTTTAAATGTCTTCAGGTTGTAATATTTTAAGTATCTCAAAGGACATAAAGTAAGATTGCTTTTAATCACAGCATCAATACAGCTAACGACAATTTTCCCATAACGCTTGTGTTGAGGTTTGTACGTGAAGCTATCTGCGAGTTCACAGGGCCCTAGAGGTTTAGAACTAGTGAGATAATTTGACTCAAGATTTCTCTGCCTCACTAGATTTACATTAAATCAGGAGATTGGAAGAAAATATACTCTTTGATCATGAAAACCAGATTCTTTCCACCTCTAAAATAGTTTCAAGATATTGGGAATATTTACCTAGTTCTCTCAAGTCTTTATTTACCACTTGCAAGCATCCTGGTAAGGCAAAGACCAACATTTATTAGTATACCAGTTGAATATATATATATATATGTGTATATATATATATATTTCCAATAAATATATTTATTTCCAATAAGAAAGAATTATTTTCATACATTTCAAAATCATAGTATCTGAGTTAATTAATATCCAAAGCACTATTGAAAACATTATTGTGCCTTGTGAGTTTGTTTTTAAAAGATTCAAGCCAAGTTGTTGAAGATATATCTTTATGTGATATTTAAGAATCAGAGATCAAGGCTGTTATGAAAGGAAGGGAGAGGGGAAGGAATGAACAAAAGAAGGAAGGGAGGAAGGAAGGAAAATACTAATATTTTTGAAAACTTCTATGTACCTTGCTTTGCATATAATGAGTAATTTAATCTCCTTGAAAATCCTGTGACATGACTTTTTTTGTTTGCATTTTACAAAAGAAAAAAAAGACTATTGCTCAGAAAAATTAAACATGTTGCTAGGTCATAACGTGTATGCAGTGATTGTAATTAAGGCTTATCAAAGCCTCATGCTTTTTGTACATGCTGTTGGGACAAATACATATGAAAGGTACCATTTGCTGATTAACTGCTATAACTAACTTGTCCACAGAGCTTTCCATGGGTGAGACTTTGATGTAAGTGCCTTATGTATTTCAACTCATTTGATTCTTGCAGTGATACTGTGTGGTAGAGACTATTGCCAATCAAGTTTACAGATGAGGGAACTAAGCAGAGATAGGTTAAACAATTTACACAAGATTACTCAGCTAGAAATTAGGGCTGGAATTCAAATTCTGATATTCTGGCTCTAGAGTTCCTTTCTATATATGATTTTTTTAATCCCTAGAATAACTCTCTAAAGTACGCCTTGTCTCCATTTTACAAATTGTTGTTCAGTCACTAAGTTGTGTTTGACCCTTTGCACCCCCAAGGACTGTAGCATGCCAGGCTCCCCTGTCCTTCACTATCTCCTGGAGTTTGCTCAAACTCATGTCCATTGAGTCTGTGATATCATCCAACCATCTCATTCTCTGTCACCTCCTTCTCCTCCTGCCCTCAATCTTTCCCAGTATCAGGGGTTTTTCCAGTGGTTCAACTTTTCCCATCAGTACTGGAGCTTCAGCTTCAGCATCAGTCCTTCCAGTGAATATTCAGGGTTAATTTCCTTTATGATTGACTGGTTTGATCTCCTTCTCCAGCACCACAATTTGAACACAGACATTCTTTGGCACTCAGCCTTCTTTGCGGTCCAGTTCTCAAATCCATACATGACTACTGGAAAAATCATAGCTTTGACTAGATGGACATTTTTTTGCAAAGTGATGTCTCTCCTTTTTAATATGCTGTCCAGTTTTGTCATAGCTTTTTTCCCAAAGAACAAACATCTTTTAATTTCAAGGCTTCATGCATGAAGTTATTTTGAAGATCAAGGAAATAAAATCTGTCACTGCTTGTACTTTTCCCCCATTTCTTTGCCATGAAGTGATGGGACCAGATGCTATGATCTTAGTTTTTTAAATGTTGAATTTTAAGCCAGCTTTTCATTCTCCTTTTTACTTTCATCAAGAGGCTCTTTAGTTCCTCTTCATTTTCTGCTATTAGAGTGGTATCCTCTGCATATCTGAGGTTATCAATATTTCTTCCGACAATCTTGATTCCAGCTAATGATTCATCCAGCCTGGCATTTCACATGATCTACTCTGTATATAAATTAAATAAGCAGGGTGACAACATACAGCTTTGATGTACTCCTTTCCCAATTTTGGAACAGTTCACTGTTTCATGTGCAGTTCTAACTGTTGCTTCTTGACTTGCATATAGGTCTCAGGAGGTGGGTAAGGTGGTCTGGTATTCCCATCTCTTTAAGAATTGTCCAAGTTTGTTGTGTGACACAATTCCTAATTTTGCAGATTAGGAAACTGAAATTCCAGTAGCTTTCAGCCCTGAGATAGAGTCCAGTTTCCATTCACTCCTCTCCAAAAGTGTTCCCTTATGCCTCTCAACGTCATTGAGCAGGAACTAAGGGAAAGATATCATTTAATCTTTGGTCCTGTTTTTAAGTTTTTGACCTCAATTCCAGAAGGAAAGAAAAACTGGCTTGTTCGTTTTTTTTGTACCTATCAGGGTTTTTCTCAAATGCCAGAACATTATCATGCTGGTTAAAAATGCAGGCTCCAGAGGCAGAAGGAATTGAGTTGTTAGTCTTGCTTTCCACCTGTTGGTTTTGTATCCTTGGACAGTTACTTAAACTTCTAGGCTTCCAGTGTTCATCAACAAAGTGAAAAAATAAATCATAGAAATATCTGTCATAGGGTTTTGATGGGAGTTCAAATGAGTTAATACTGATAAAGCCTATAAATACTTGTATAGTACCCATACAGTCTAATCATTAACTACTTTCATTAAAAAGATGTAAAAGTTAAAAAAAAAAACAAATAGTCACATCTTATCATCATCATGATGACATCAGTTTAATTATATTCACTCAGATATTCAGTCACTTTTCAATATTATCTATCCATCACTATGTTCTAAAACTTAACTTGTCAAAGCAGTCTCTGAACTTCAGTAATTTCTCAACTCCCTAGTAGGACATTCCACAAAATGTATACTACAGAACTTTATGTGCATGCATGCATGTTCACTTGTGTCCAACTCTTTGTGACCCTATGAACTACAGCCCTCCAGACTCCTCTGTCCATAGGGTTTTCCAGGAAGGAATACTAGAGTGGGTTGCCATTTCCTCCTCTAGGGGATCTTCCTAACCCAGGGACTGAAACTATGTCTCCTTCAGAACCTTAATCCTTCCCAACGTTTCACAAGGAAAGTGTTTCACAGAATGTGTCTGTAGAGTATCTGCTTATTAGAGATTCTTACCATGCATTGTATATGAAGAACTCCAAGAAGACCAGCATTAGAGTTATCTACAAATTTGTTTTGATTCAACATTTCTCTAGCTTAATTATTGAGGGGTACTTTTTTCCCCCTGCTACATGAATTAATATCCCATAAAATTATTAGCACGGTAAGGATAATTTTAAGTAAATATAATTCCTTTCCAAGTCTAGGATCATCTGTACCATTTTTCTAGATTCCATGTGTATGTGTTAATCTTACCTACATATTATATCCCCTTGGAAAGAATATGACACAATATACTTACAAACAAGTATGAAAGGAGTTAATAGAAGAATGTGGATCCATTGAGAAATGCATACATGAGATAATGTAAACGTGGAACAAATATGAAGGGTCAATTAGATGGGGTTTTTTTGCTTCAGCATTTTTTAGTAAATAAACTTTTAGATACTATTTAAACAACAGGAAAATGTAATTAGGCTTGCTTGGAAGAGAATGGGTAGAGGAAATTTTTCAGTAGAGTATGATTCCCTGGCACACTGTTAGAATCTTTGCCATTTGTTTAATACTGTCTGCATACCTACTTACTTTATCTCATTATTTAATGAGCACCAAATTTAAAAAGATACTTTTCTAGGGACTGAGAATAATATGGTAAAAATGTTAGACCTGGTTTCTGTTCTCGTGAAACTTAAAAATGGGTGAGACAGAGAAATCAACATACAGTTGCAATATAATTTGATAAGTGATTTGTGGGAGAAATGTGAGCATCTAGGCCTAACTGGATCTGTATACATTTTAGAAACTGTAAAGTCTTTATTTACCACTTGCAAGCATCCTGGTAAGGCAAAGACCAACATTTATTAGTATACCAGTTGAATATATATATATATATGTGTATATATATATATATTTCCAATAAATATATTTATTTCCAATAAGAAAGAATTATTTTCATACATTTCAAAATCATAGTATCTGAGTTAATTAATATCCAAAGCACTATTGAAAACATTATTGTGCCTTGTGAGTTTGTTTTTAAAAGATTCAAGCCAAGTTGTTGAAGATATATCTTTATGTGATATTTAAGAATCAGAGATCAAGGCTGTTATGAAAGGAAGGGAGAGGGGAAGGAATGAACAAAAGAAGGAAGGGAGGAAGGAAGGAAAATACTAATATTTTTGAAAACTTCTATGTACCTTGCTTTGCATATAATGAGTAATTTAATCTCCTTGAAAATCCTGTGACATGACTTTTTTTGTTTGCATTTTACAAAAGAAAAAAAAGACTATTGCTCAGAAAAATTAAACATGTTGCTAGGTCATAACGTGTATGCAGTGATTGTAATTAAGGCTTATCAAAGCCTCATGCTTTTTGTACATGCTGTTGGGACAAATACATATGAAAGGTACCATTTGCTGATTAACTGCTATAACTAACTTGTCCACAGAGCTTTCCATGGGTGAGACTTTGATGTAAGTGCCTTATGTATTTCAACTCATTTGATTCTTGCAGTGATACTGTGTGGTAGAGACTATTGCCAATCAAGTTTACAGATGAGGGAACTAAGCAGAGATAGGTTAAACAATTTACACAAGATTACTCAGCTAGAAATTAGGGCTGGAATTCAAATTCTGATATTCTGGCTCTAGAGTTCCTTTCTATATATGATTTTTTTAATCCCTAGAATAACTCTCTAAAGTACGCCTTGTCTCCATTTTACAAATTGTTGTTCAGTCACTAAGTTGTGTTTGACCCTTTGCACCCCCAAGGACTGTAGCATGCCAGGCTCCCCTGTCCTTCACTATCTCCTGGAGTTTGCTCAAACTCATGTCCATTGAGTCTGTGATATCATCCAACCATCTCATTCTCTGTCACCTCCTTCTCCTCCTGCCCTCAATCTTTCCCAGTATCAGGGGTTTTTCCAGTGGTTCAACTTTTCCCATCAGTACTGGAGCTTCAGCTTCAGCATCAGTCCTTCCAGTGAATATTCAGGGTTAATTTCCTTTATGATTGACTGGTTTGATCTCCTTCTCCAGCACCACAATTTGAACACAGACATTCTTTGGCACTCAGCCTTCTTTGCGGTCCAGTTCTCAAATCCATACATGACTACTGGAAAAATCATAGCTTTGACTAGATGGACATTTTTTTGCAAAGTGATGTCTCTCCTTTTTAATATGCTGTCCAGTTTTGTCATAGCTTTTTTCCCAAAGAACAAACATCTTTTAATTTCAAGGCTTCATGCATGAAGTTATTTTGAAGATCAAGGAAATAAAATCTGTCACTGCTTGTACTTTTCCCCCATTTCTTTGCCATGAAGTGATGGGACCAGATGCTATGATCTTAGTTTTTTAAATGTTGAATTTTAAGCCAGCTTTTCATTCTCCTTTTTACTTTCATCAAGAGGCTCTTTAGTTCCTCTTCATTTTCTGCTATTAGAGTGGTATCCTCTGCATATCTGAGGTTATCAATATTTCTTCCGACAATCTTGATTCCAGCTAATGATTCATCCAGCCTGGCATTTCACATGATCTACTCTGTATATAAATTAAATAAGCAGGGTGACAACATACAGCTTTGATGTACTCCTTTCCCAATTTTGGAACAGTTCACTGTTTCATGTGCAGTTCTAACTGTTGCTTCTTGACTTGCATATAGGTCTCAGGAGGTGGGTAAGGTGGTCTGGTATTCCCATCTCTTTAAGAATTGTCCAAGTTTGTTGTGTGACACAATTCCTAATTTTGCAGATTAGGAAACTGAAATTCCAGTAGCTTTCAGCCCTGAGATAGAGTCCAGTTTCCATTCACTCCTCTCCAAAAGTGTTCCCTTATGCCTCTCAACGTCATTGAGCAGGAACTAAGGGAAAGATATCATTTAATCTTTGGTCCTGTTTTTAAGTTTTTGACCTCAATTCCAGAAGGAAAGAAAAACTGGCTTGTTCGTTTTTTTTGTACCTATCAGGGTTTTTCTCAAATGCCAGAACATTATCATGCTGGTTAAAAATGCAGGCTCCAGAGGCAGAAGGAATTGAGTTGTTAGTCTTGCTTTCCACCTGTTGGTTTTGTATCCTTGGACAGTTACTTAAACTTCTAGGCTTCCAGTGTTCATCAACAAAGTGAAAAAATAAATCATAGAAATATCTGTCATAGGGTTTTGATGGGAGTTCAAATGAGTTAATACTGATAAAGCCTATAAATACTTGTATAGTACCCATACAGTCTAATCATTAACTACTTTCATTAAAAAGATGTAAAAGTTAAAAAAAAAAACAAATAGTCACATCTTATCATCATCATGATGACATCAGTTTAATTATATTCACTCAGATATTCAGTCACTTTTCAATATTATCTATCCATCACTATGTTCTAAAACTTAACTTGTCAAAGCAGTCTCTGAACTTCAGTAATTTCTCAACTCCCTAGTAGGACATTCCACAAAATGTATACTACAGAACTTTATGTGCATGCATGCATGTTCACTTGTGTCCAACTCTTTGTGACCCTATGAACTACAGCCCTCCAGACTCCTCTGTCCATAGGGTTTTCCAGGAAGGAATACTAGAGTGGGTTGCCATTTCCTCCTCTAGGGGATCTTCCTAACCCAGGGACTGAAACTATGTCTCCTTCAGAACCTTAATCCTTCCCAACGTTTCACAAGGAAAGTGTTTCACAGAATGTGTCTGTAGAGTATCTGCTTATTAGAGATTCTTACCATGCATTGTATATGAAGAACTCCAAGAAGACCAGCATTAGAGTTATCTACAAATTTGTTTTGATTCAACATTTCTCTAGCTTAATTATTGAGGGGTACTTTTTTCCCCCTGCTACATGAATTAATATCCCATAAAATTATTAGCACGGTAAGGATAATTTTAAGTAAATATAATTCCTTTCCAAGTCTAGGATCATCTGTACCATTTTTCTAGATTCCATGTGTATGTGTTAATCTTACCTACATATTATATCCCCTTGGAAAGAATATGACACAATATACTTACAAACAAGTATGAAAGGAGTTAATAGAAGAATGTGGATCCATTGAGAAATGCATACATGAGATAATGTAAACGTGGAACAAATATGAAGGGTCAATTAGATGGGGTTTTTTTGCTTCAGCATTTTTTAGTAAATAAACTTTTAGATACTATTTAAACAACAGGAAAATGTAATTAGGCTTGCTTGGAAGAGAATGGGTAGAGGAAATTTTTCAGTAGAGTATGATTCCCTGGCACACTGTTAGAATCTTTGCCATTTGTTTAATACTGTCTGCATACCTACTTACTTTATCTCATTATTTAATGAGCACCAAATTTAAAAAGATACTTTTCTAGGGACTGAGAATAATATGGTAAAAATGTTAGACCTGGTTTCTGTTCTCGTGAAACTTAAAAATGGGTGAGACAGAGAAATCAACATACAGTTGCAATATAATTTGATAAGTGATTTGTGGGAGAAATGTGAGCATCTAGGCCTAACTGGATCTGTATACATTTTAGAAACTGTGAAACAAATGATTGTTATCTTTATATTTTCCGAGTGGTGATTGTTCCCAATTTGCCTTAGCCACAAGACTATCTTGCTTACTTAGTCAGGCTTGAGCTTGACTCTAATAAATCCAAATGAGTTAGGATATAAATTCATACTATAGTAATGTAGTTCCAGTGCCTTATGATTTGTCATGTTCAAAGCCATCCAAAAGTTCAAGGAGAAAGATTTAGCATATATATACATCTTTCTGAAGAGAAAGACTTGACATACTATTTTGTATACCTCATGAGAAAGAAGTAAAAAATTGGAAATCATGAAGAAAAAAAAGGTCAGAGAAGAGAAGAAACTAATACATATATTTTTTATTGTCAATATATGCTAATAAGTATTCAGTTAAGGGCAAAGTGACTGTAGTCACATAGAAAAGAACTAAACAAGAATTTGAGTTACTGTTTGAATAAAAAATGAAGTAGGTCAAATGGCATGTAATTCATTCTGTTTAAATTCGAATAAAAAGATTTTTTTCTGCAGTGAGCTATCAGATCATGAAGTACCTTTCTCGAGGAAAGCCTGGTCTTGACAAGGATTTAAAGATTTCATAGCTTGATGCATTTTAAATAGGTCAATTCACTCATGATGAATGTGTCCTTTTCCACAACTGAAGAGAAAATTTCAGAGAAGAAAAGCAGTGAGATGTCAATTACAAGCTCTGTGCTCAGAAAGAAGTAGCAAGAACACTCCTCTGCCTCCCAACTCTTCTTAACCTTACCCATAACTCAAAATATACAAAAGTTCTGTCTGTTTGTGACCGTGTCAAGAATGATTAAGTACACTGCCAAGCATTCCATGATTAAACTTTTGGTCAGTGGACAATATGCTACGGACAAAAATCTTTGGTGCATAAAATAAAGACACCCAGGGCAGGAAATTTCATGGAGTTACGGTGCTTACTCAAGAAGGCTTAAGGAAAAAGCCATATTGCCAATATATTTCTATTTCAAGAAAAATTCTGCTGTGAAAGCAGTTGTAAAAACACTGAAGATGGGGCCCTCCTTTATTATTACCTTTAAATTACTGGACTTTATTTTTTGGAACAGTATTAGATTTGCAGAAAATTTGAGCACATAATATAGAGTTCCATATACT
Source organism: Cephalophus harveyi (assembly GCA_006410635.1). NCBI lineage: Eukaryota > Metazoa > Chordata > Mammalia > Artiodactyla > Bovidae > Cephalophus > Cephalophus harveyi. The sequence goes on from SJYT01066637.1 coordinate 747,364, forward strand.
TCCTTACCCTACAGTTTTCTTTTTTAACATCTTGCATTAATGTGGCATATGTTTTATATTAATGAACCAACCTTGGTCCATAATTATTAGCTAAAGTCCAGAGTTTACATTAAGATTCACTCTATGTTTTACAGTTTTATGGGTTTTAAGAACTGCATATTGTTATGTATCTATCATTATAGTATCATACAGAATAGTTTAACCACCCAAAAAATTTCCCTGTGCTTCACTTATTTATCTCTTCCTTCCTGGCAGACATTGGTGCTCTTACTGTCTCCATCAATTCAGTTCACTTCAGTCACTCAGTCATGTCTCACTCTTTGCGACCCCATGAATTGCAGCACGGCAGGCCTCCCTGTCCATCACCAACTCCTGAAGTTCACTCAGACTCACGTCCATCGAGTCGGTGATGCCATCCAGCCATCTCATCCTCTGTCATCCCTCTCTCCTTCTACCCCCAATCTCTCCCAGCATCAGAGTCTTTTCCAATGAGTCAACTCTTCACACGAGGTGGCCAAAGTACTGGCGTTTCAGCTTTAGCATCATTCCTTCCAAAGAAATCCCAGGGCTGATCTCCTTTAGAATGGACTGGTTGGATCTCCTTGCAGTCCAAGGGACTCTCAAGAGTCTTCTCCGACACTACAATTCAAAAGCATCAACTCTTTGGCGCTCAGCTTTCTTCACAGTCCAACTCTCACATCCATACATGACCACAGGAAAAACCATAGCCTTGACTAGACAGACCTTTGTTGGCAAAGTGATGTCTCTGCTTTTCAACATGCTATCTAGGTTGGTCATAACTTTCCTTCCAAGTAGTAGGTGTCTTCTAATTTCATGGCTGCAGTCAACATCTGCAGTGATTTTGGAGCCCCCCAAAAATAAAGTCTGACACTGTTTCCACTGTTTCCCCATCTATTTCCCATGAAGTGATGGGACCAGATGCCATGATCTTCGTTTTCTGAATGTTGAGCTTTAAGCCAACNAGCTGAGCGCCGAAAAATTGATGCTTTGAACTGTGGTGTTGGAGAAGACTCTTGAGAGTCCCTTGGACTGCAAGGAGATCCAACCAGTCCATTCTGAAGGAGATTGGCCCTGGAATTTCTTTGGAAGGAATGATGCTAAAGCTGAAACTCCAGTACTCTGGCCACCTCATGCAAAGAGTTGACTCATTGGAAAAGACCCTGATGCTGGGAGGGATTGAGGGCAGGAGGAGAAGGGGATGACAGAGGATTAGATGGCTGGATGGCATCACTGACTCGATGGACGTGAACTCCCGGAGTTGGTGATGGACAGGAAAGCCTGGTGTGCTGCTATTCATGGGGTCGCAAAGAGTCAGGCACAAATGAGCGACTGAACTGAACTGAATTGAATGTCTTACATTGATTTATGCCCGTTTCTCAGAGGCAAATTATTTCTCAGTGAGTGACAAGGACAAAATATATTTAAATTCTCAATGTCCTCCCTTTTCATAAAGGAGTCTTAAGAAAGGCTAATAGATACATTTGCATAAGAAAAGGCAGTCACCAGAGAAGGGTAATGTGAACTCTGAGGACTGAAAACTTGAGCGATGGCAGGATGCTTGGGGCTGGTGCACAGGGATGATCCAGAGAGAGGATATGGGGTGGGATGTGGGAGGGGGATTCAGGATTGGGAGTTCGTATACACCTGTGGTGGATTCGTGTCAATGTATGGCAAAACCAATACAGTATTGTAAAGTAAAATAAAGTAAAAATTAAAAAAAAAAAAAAACTTTTCCCTGAAAATTATAAAACTATACAATTAGATAATAAACTTTGTCAGTCCACTAGAGGCTGTCCCTGAGTGTCCTTTTCAGAGTGCAGTTCTCTGAGCCTTACAGATGGCGCCCAACGTGGGGCTCAAACCCACGACCTGAGATTAAGAGTCTCATGCTCTACCGACTGAGCTAGCCGACTAAGGTCGTCTAGTCAAGGCTATGGTTTTTCCTGTGGTCATGTATGGATGTGAGAGTTGGACTGTGAAGAAGGCTGAGCACTGAAGAATTGATGCTTTTGAACTGTGGTGTTGGAGAAGACTCTTGAGAGTCCCTTGGACTGCAAGGAGATCCAACCAGTCCATTCTGAAGGAGATCAGCCCTGGGATTTCTTTGGAAGGAATGATGCGAAAGCTGAAACTCCAGTACTTTGGCCACCTCATGCGAAGAGTTGACTCATTGGAAAAGACTCTGATGCTGGGAGGGATTGGGGGCGGGAGGAGAAGGGGACGACCGAGGATGAGATGGCTGGATGGCATCACAGACTCGATGGACGTGAGTCTGAGTGCACTCCGGGAGATGGTGATGAACAGGGAGGCCTGGTGTGCTGCGATTCATGGGGTCGCAAAGAGTCAGACACGACTGAGCGACTGAACTGAACTGATATTTCTCCCAGCAGTCTTAATTCCAGCTTGTGCTTCATAGTTTTATCCTTTTCCAGAATGTCATATAGTTGAAACCATATAGTATGTAGCTTGTGGAACTTAGCAATATACGTTTAGGGTTCTTCCTTTCTTTTTGTGGCTCAATGCTTATTTCTTCTTATTGCTAAATAATATTCTATTGCACAGATGCATCCTGGTTGTTTATCCATTTACTTATGGATAGATATTTTGGATGCTTCCAGTTTTTGGCAATTATGAATAGAAGTACTAAAATATCTACATGCACGTTTTCATGTGGACATGTTTTCAACTCAAGTACATACTTAAAAGACTGATTGCTGGATTGTATGATAAATCCACACTTACTTTTGTAAAAAACAGCCAAACTGTTTCCAAAACTGTTTCATTTTTCATTCCCACCTGCAGTGAATGAGGGTTTCTGTTGTTCCACATCCTCACAAGCAGATACTGTCTTTTTTTTTTTTAATTTAAGCTATATTGATAACTGTGTGGTTGCATCTCATTGTTCAGTTTGCATTTCCCTAGTACATGTAATGTTACTTTTTACTTAGCTTGTTTACTTTCTTGAGTGTTAAGACTTCTTTGTATATTTTGGATATGTTCTTTATCAGATATGTGCTGGGTAATTATTTCCTCTCAGTGTGTGCCTTGTCTTTCCATTCTTTCAACAGTATCTTTCACAGAGCAGAAGTTTTCTTTTTTTTAAAATGCATCTTAAGAATATTTTCTTTCATGGATCACATTTTTATTGCTATAACTAAAGTCTCACTGTCAAATAGAGGTTATTTAGAATTTCTCATATGTTTTCTTCTAGAAATTTTACAATTTTGAATTTTACATTTGTCTATGATTCATTGTAAGTTAATTTTTGTAAAAGGTACAAGGCCTATGACTAGATTGAATTTTTTTTTAATATTTACTTGTTCCAGTGCCATTTGTCAAACAAATCATCCTTTCTGCATGTCACTGTTTTTGTTCCTTTGTTAGAGATCAGTTCATGTTAATTGAGATAGATTATCTCTGAGTGTTTTAGTCTGTTCTATTGATCTCTCTTTCTTTTCTTTCACTGATACCACACTGTCCTGATGGCTGTAGCTTTGTAGTGAGTCTTGAAGTTGGATATCATCAGTCCTCCAACTTTATAGTTGCTGTTCTTTTTCTCCTTTTATTCCTTCTATTTCTTCTCCTTCTCCTACCCCTCTTTCTTTTCTTTCTTCTTCTACATTTTATTGTTCATTATGAAATTTTTGCCTTTGCTGTATGAAATTTAGGATCAGTTTGTTGATGGACAGAAAATAACTTACTGTGATTTTTATTTGTATTCCATTGAATTTATAGATCAAGTTGGAAATAATTGATATTTTAACAATACTGAATTTTCCTATTCATAAAAATGGAATATTTTTTCATTTATGTATATCTGCTT
>SJYT01066637.1:751449-782343 GCA_006410635.1 Cephalophus harveyi
CCTGCCTGGAAAATCCCATGGACGGAGGAGCCTGGCAGGCTATAGTCCTGTCTCTTATACACATCTAGATGTGTATAAGAGACAGCCTATAACAACCTTGCTATAATTGCTTATTAAGTCCTATAACAGGCTTGCTGTAATTGCTTATTTGTTAGCATTGTTGTTGATGTTGTTTAAATTCTTTTGGTTTTTCTACTTAGACAATAATGATATTATTTTATCATTATTGAACAAAAGTTATATTATTTTATCTTTTTTCTTAATATGTATAAATTTTATTTCCTTTTCTTGTCTTATTCACTATGAGATGTTTCAGTTTGATATTGAGTAAAAGAACATCATTCCCTTATTCTCAATCACAAAAGGAAAACATTAGTTTGTCACACTAAATATGATAGTAGCTCTATATCTTTTATAGATGTCCTTAATTGAGTTGGAGAATCTCTCCTCTGCTCTTAATGTGCTGGAAGACTACTTTTTGACTTTTGTTTTGTTTTTCATCACAAATTGTTGTTCTACTTATTCATGCTTTTTCTGCCTGGATTTAATTTATTCATGCTTAATTTATTCAATTTATTCAAAAGCTTGTTCAGTTTATTCAATGCTTTTTCTGAATGGATTCAGTTTATTCCATGCTTTTTCTGCATGAATTGATATGATTATATGATTTTTCTTCTTTACTTTGTTGATGTGATGGATTACTTTAATTGAGTTTTTTGAATGTTAAGTGAGACTTGCCTACCTGGAATAAATCCCATATGGTCATATTATATAATTGATTTTACACATTATTAGGTTTGATTTTCTAGTATTTTGGTGAGAATTTTTGTATCTATATTCGTGGGAAATACTGGAGTGTAGTTTCCCTTTCTTGCATGGTCCTTGGTTTTAGTAGTAATGCTGGCCTCGTAGGTTGAGATATATGGTGAATCTTCTGGTTTTCCTGGAATAGATTGTAGGGAATTGATATAATTTCTTCCTTAAATATTTAATAGAATTCACTCTTGGAGCCATATGACCCTTGTGCATCCCTTTCTGCAAGGTTATTAGTTATATAATCAATTTTTAAAATATAGGTCTATTAAGATTATCTATTTCTCCTAGATGAGCAGTGTTTGTGTCTTTCGAGCAATCAGTCCATTTCATTTAAGTTATCACATTGGTAGACACAGATTTATTCATTATATTTCATTGCTATCATTTTAACATATATGAGATTGATAGTGATGATCCTTCTTTCATTTCTGCTGTTAGTAGCTTGTAGTTTCTCCCTTTTTTCCTGGATAATCTTTCTAGGTATTTAACAATTCTATTGATCTTAAAAAAACTTTGTTTTCTTGATTTGGTTATTTTGTGTTTTAAGTTTCATTGATTTCTGTTGTGATTTTTTTTATTTTTTTAGATTATTCTTAAATTGCTTAAATTGTTCTTCTTTCCATATTTTCCTAATGCAGAAACTTAGATTATTAATTTTAGAACTTTTTCAAATATATGCATTCAATGCCATGAATTTCCCTCTAAGCTCTGTTTTTACAACATCCCACAGATTTTGATAAATTACAGTTCCATTGTTTCAGGTATATAGCAAAGTGCCCAAGTTATATATACATATATATATATGTATGTATGTATGTATATATATATACACACACACATCCTTTTTCAGGTTATTTTCCATAATAGGGTATTATAAGATTTTAAATATAATTCCCTGTGCTATAGAAGGTCCTTGTTGCTTATTTTATATATAGCAGTGTATGCCTGTTAATCCTGAATTTCCAATTCATTCCTCCAGCCTTTCACCTTTGGTAATCATGTTTTTTTCTATATCTGTGAGGCTATTTCTGTTTTATAAATAGGTTTCTTTGTATCATTTCTTTTTAGAGTTCACATATAAGTGCTTTCATATGGTATATGTCTTTGTCTGACTTACTTCACTTAGTATGATAATCTCTGATCCATCCATATTGCTGCAAGTAACATTGTTCTACTCTTTTTATGGCTGTGTAGCACAGCACAGTACTCCATTGTGTATATATATCATATCTTCTTTATCATTTCATCTGTCAATGGACATTGTAGTTGCCTTCTTGTCTTGGCTATTGTAAGTAGTGCTGCTATGAACATTGGGGTGCAAGTATCTTTTTGAATTAGTTTTCTTCTTTTCTAAACATATGAAGAGGTGAGATTGCTGGATCATATAGTAATTCTATTTTTAGTTTTTTTTTAAGGCATCTCCATACTATTTTCCATAGTTTCTGTGCCATTTTCATTACTAAGAGTATAGGCAGGTTCCCTTTTTCCTACACCCTTTCTAGCATGTGTTATTTATAATTTTTTTTTTTTAATGATAACCATTCTGATGGGTGTGAGCTGGTACCTCATTGTATTTTGATTTGCATTTTGGGCTCAAAATTGCTGCAGATGGTGATTGCAACCATGAAATGAAAAGACACTTACTCCTTGAAAGGAAAGTTATGACCAACCTAGATAGGATATTCAAAAGCAGAGACATTACTTTGCCAACAAAAGTCCATCTAGTCAAAGCTATGGTTTTTCTAGTGGTCATGTAGGCATGTGAGAGTTGGACTGTGAAGAAGGCTGAGCGCCGAAGAATTGATGCTTTTGAACTGTGGTGTTGGAGAAGACTCTTGAGAGTCCCTTGGACTGCAAGGAGATCCAGCCAGTCCATACTAAAGGATCAGTCCTGGGTGTTCTTTGGAAAACACACACATCCTTTTTCAGGTTATTTTCCATAATAGGGTATTATAAGATTTTAAATATAATTCCCTGTGCTATAGAAGGTCCTTGTTGCTTATTTTATATATAGCAGTGTATGCCTGTTAATCCTGAATTTCCAATTCATTCCTCCAGCCTTTCACCTTTGGTAATCATGTTTTTTTCTATATCTGTGAGGCTATTTCTGTTTTATAAATAGGTTTCTTTGTATCATTTCTTTTTAGAGTTCACATATAAGTGCTTTCATATGGTATATGTCTTTGTCTGACTTACTTCACTTAGTATGATAATCTCTGATCCATCCATATTGCTGCAAGTAACATTGTTCTACTCTTTTTATGGCTGTGTAGCACAGCACAGTACTCCATTGTGTATATATATCATATCTTCTTTATCATTTCATCTGTCAATGGACATTGTAGTTGCCTTCTTGTCTTGGCTATTGTAAGTAGTGCTGCTATGAACATTGGGGTGCAAGTATCTTTTTGAATTAGTTTTCTTCTTTTCTAAACATATGAAGAGGTGAGATTGCTGGATCATATAGTAATTCTATTTTTAGTTTTTTTTTAAGGCATCTCCATACTATTTTCCATAGTTTCTGTGCCATTTTCATTACTAAGAGTATAGGCAGGTTCCCTTTTTCCTACACCCTTTCTAGCATGTGTTATTTATAATTTTTTTTTTTTAATGATAACCATTCTGATGGGTGTGAGCTGGTACCTCATTGTATTTTGATTTGCATTTTGGGCTCAAAATTGCTGCAGATGGTGATTGCAACCATGAAATGAAAAGACACTTACTCCTTGAAAGGAAAGTTATGACCAACCTAGATAGGATATTCAAAAGCAGAGACATTACTTTGCCAACAAAAGTCCATCTAGTCAAAGCTATGGTTTTTCTAGTGGTCATGTAGGCATGTGAGAGTTGGACTGTGAAGAAGGCTGAGCGCCGAAGAATTGATGCTTTTGAACTGTGGTGTTGGAGAAGACTCTTGAGAGTCCCTTGGACTGCAAGGAGATCCAGCCAGTCCATACTAAAGGATCAGTCCTGGGTGTTCTTTGGAAGGACTGATGCTAAAGCTGAAACTCCAATACTTTGGCCACCTCATGCGAAGAGTTGACTCATTGGAAAAGACTCTGATGCTGGGAGGGATTGGGGGCAGCAGGAGAAGGGGACCGCAAAGGATGAGATAGCTGGATGGCATCACTGACTCGATGGACATGAGTTTGAGTGAACTCCGGGAGACGGTGATGGACAGGGAGGCCTGGTGTGCTGCGATTCATGGGGTCGCAAAGAGTCGGACACAACTGTGCAACTGAACTGAACTGAACTGAATAATTAGCATTGTTGGGCATCTTTTTATGTGCCTGTTGGCCATGTGCATGTATTCTTTTGAGAAATGTTTATTTAGGTCTTCTGCCCATTTTTCAATCAAATTTTTGTGTGTTTTATTCTTTTTTTTTTCCAGATTTTATTTTATTTTACTTTACAATACTGTATTGGTTTTGCCATACATCAACATGAACCCACCACAGGTGTACACATGTTCCCCATCCTGAACCCCCCACCCACCTCCCTCCCCATACCATCTCTCTGGGTCATCCCAGTGCACCAGCCCCAAGCATCCTGTATCCTGCATCAAACCTGGACTGGCGATTCGTTTCTTACATTATATTATACACGTTTCAATGCCATTCTCCCAATCATCCCTCCCTCTCCCTCTTCCACAGAGTCCAAAAGACTGTTCTATACATCTGTGTCTCTTTTGCTGTCTCGCATACAGGGTTATCATTACCATCTTTCTAAATTCCATATATATGCATTAGTATCCTGTATTGGTGTTTTTCTTTCTGGCTTACTTCACTCTGTATAATCGGCTCCAGTTTCATCCACCTCATTAGAACTGATTCAAATGTATTCTTTTTAATGGCTGAGTAATACTCCATTGTGTATATGTACCACTGTTTTCTTATCCATTCATCTGCTGATGGACATCTAGGTTGCTTCCATGTCCTGGCTATTGTAAACAGTGCTGCGATGAACGTTGCGGTACACATGTTTCTTTCAATTCTGGTTTCCTTGGTGTGTATGCCCAGCAGTGGGATTGCTGGGTCATAAAGCAGTTCTATTTGTTTTAAGGAATCTCCACACTGTTCTCCATAGTGGCTATACTATTTTGCATTCCCACCAACAGTGTAAAAGCGTTCCCTCTTCTCCACACCCTTTCCAGCATTTATTGCTTGTAGACTTTTGAATCACAGCCATTCTGACTGGTGTGAAATGGTACCTCATTGTGGTTTTGATTTGCATTTCTCTGATAATGAGTGACGTTAAGCATCTTTTCATGTGTTTTTTAGCCATCTGTATGTCTTCTTTAGAGAAATGTCTATTTAGTTCTTTGGCCCATTTTTGTTTAATTTATATCTCTATAAAATGTATATTTTGGAAATTAATCCCTTGTTGATTGCATTATTTGCTTATAGTTTCTTCCATTTTGTAGGTTGTTTTTTCGTGTTGTTTATGATTTATTTTGGTGTGCAAAGCCTCTAAATTTAATTAGGTTCCATTTCTTTATTTTTGCTGTTATTTCTATTACTCTAGAAGATAGAGCCAAAAAAATGTTTCTATGTTTTATGTCAAAGAATGTTCTGTGTATGTTTTTCTTTAGGAGTTTTAGAGTATCCTTTCTTATATTTAGATCTTTAATACATTTTAAGTTTATTTTTGTATATGGTATAGAGAATATTCTAATTTCATTCTTGTAACTGTCCAGTTTTTCCAGCACTACTTATTGAAGAGACTTTCTTTTCTCCATTGTATATTCTTGCCTTCTTTGACATAGATTAATTGACCATCAGTATGTAGGCTTATTTCTGGACTTTCTGTCTTGTTCCATTGATCTATGTGCCTGTTTTTGTGCCAGTACCATACTGTTTTGATTACTGAATACTTGTAGTATAGTCTGAAGTCAAGAAGCATAATTCCTCCAGCTTCATTTTTGTTTCTCAAGATTGTTTTGACTATTCTGGGTCTTTTGTGTTGAAATGGCAACCCACTCCAATATTCTTGCCTGGAGAATCTCATGGACGGAGGAGCCTGGTAGGCTACAGTCCATGGGGTCGCAAAGAGTCGGACACGACTGAGCGACTTCACTCACTCACTCACTCACTCACTCATACAAATTTAAAAATTTTTTGTTTAGTTCTGTGAAAATTACTGTTGGTAATTTAATAGGTATTATACTGAATCTGTTGATTACCTTGAGTTGTATTGTCATTTTGACAATGTTGAATCTTCCAATTCCAAAACACAATATATCTGTCCATCTGTTTATGTGCTCTTAAATGTCTTTCATCATACTCATAGTTTTGAGAGTAATGGTCTTTTGCCTTCTTAGGTAGTTTGTTCCTAGATATTATACCCTTTCTGATGCGATGGTAAATGGGATTATTTCCTTAACTTCCCTTTTGATAGTCTGCTGTTAGTGTATAGAAAGGCAACAGATTTCTGTGTGTTAATTTCGTATATTGCAACTTTACTGAATTCATTAATGAACTCTTGTAGTTTTTTGGTAGTGCCTTTAGGATTTTCTATGAATAGTATCCTGTCATTCCAGTTTCAATTCAATTTATTTGTTTTTCTTCTCTAATTGCTGTATCTAGAACTTCCCAAACTGTGTTGGATAAAAGTGGCAAAAGTAGGCATCCTTATCTTTTTCCTGATCTTGGAAGGAATGCTTTCAGCACTGATATGATGTTAGCTATGTGATTGTCATATCATGCTTATATTATGTTAAGAGATGTTCCCTCTATGCCCACTTTCTGGAGAGTCTTTTTTTTTTTATCATAAGTAGATGTTGAATGTATGTGTATTTAGTGTGCTATTTAGTCTACAAGTTGTTGGTAATTTTCTAGGAATTTTTACTTATTGATATCTGATTAATTCCATTTTGATCTAAGATCATACTTTGTATAGTTTGTGTATTTTTAAATTTGTTAAGGTGTGTACTTCTCAAACATTTTCAAGAAATTGAAGAGAAGACACCCAAACTCAATTTTTGAGACTATCATTATGCTGATACTCAAACCACAGTAGGACAGTACAAGAAAAAAATATATAGACCAAATTATCTAATGAACATAAGAAAAAAATTCCTCAACAAATTAGCAAACCAAATTCAACAGCATACTGAAAGGATCATGCACCGTAAGCAAGAGAGATCTATACCTGAGTTGCAAAAATGACTCGATATATGCAAATTAATACAATCAATCATGGAGCAACACTAATTTGAACTGTATCAGTCCACTTATATGTGGGGGTTTTTCCATAAATATATACTATGATACAACACAATCCATGGTTATTTGAATACACAGATGTGAAACTGCAGATACGGAGGTTGACTAATTCACAAATTCCCTAATTCCCACGCTGTTCAAGGGTGAACTGTATATGTGACATATCACATTAATAGAATGTAGAACAAAACTCATACAATCATCTTAAGAGATGTGGGGAAAACACCTGACAAAAAATAACATTCTTTCATAATAAAAGCTGTCAACAAATTAAGTATATAAAAAATCTTCTTAAGAGCATAATAAAGCTATTTTACTCAATGGTAAAAATCTGAAAGTTTTTTTCTGAGATCAGAAATAATAGAAGGATGGCCACTCTCACCTGTTTTATTCAACATGGTACTGGAAGGCTTCGCCAGAGCAATTAGGTAATAAAAAATCAAAATAAAAGGCCTCCAAAATGGAAAGGAAGAAATATTTTTTTTTCTGTTTGCAAGTGACTTGATCTTATATATAAAAAACCTAAAAATCTCCATGAAAAAAACTGTTGAACTAATAAATGAATATCCATTATACTTGTAGGATACAAAATCAATATTTAACAATCTATTATATTTTTATAAACTAACAATGAACTGTCTGAAAAAGAAAAAAATCCCATTTATAATGTCATTGAAAAGAATAAAATACTTAAGAATAAATTTAATGAAGAAGGTGAAAGATTGTATACTGATGACTATAAAACATTAATGAAAGAAACTGAAGAAGATACAGATAAATGAAAAAAAAAAATCCTGTGCTCATGAATTGGAAAAATTAACTTGTTAAAATTTTGATACTACCCAAGTGATCACAGAATCAGTGTAATTCCTATCAATATTCCAAAAACATTTTCACAGAAATAGAAAAAAAATCCTAAAATTCATATGGAACTATAAACAACTCCCAACAGTTAAAGCACTATGGAGCAAAATGAAAAGTCAGAGGCATCACACATCCTGACTTCAAACTATATTACAATACTACATGAATCAGAACAGTTTTGTGCTGACATAAAAACTTACATGCATACCAGTGGAACAAAATAGAGAATTTGAAAATAAAACATCAAATTTACCATCATCCTATCTTAACGAAGGTGGTTCAGACAGTAAAGCATCTGACTACAACGTGGGAGACCTGGATTAGATCCTGGGTTGGGAAGATCCTCTGGAGAAGGAAATGGCAACCCACTCCAGTACTCCTGCCTGGAAAATCCCATGGACGGAGGAGCCTGGCAGGCTATAGTCCATGGGGTCACAAAGTCAGACACAGCTAAGCAACTAACACTTTCACTTACCTTCAACAAATGTGTCAAGAACAAAATAAAAAATAGGGAAAGGATAGTCTTTTCAATAAATGCGGCTAGGAAAATTGGATATTTATATGCATAAGAAGAAAACTGAGCCCTTAAACCACAAATCAAAACTTAAGCATAATGAATTAAAGAATGTAAGACCTGAAACAGTACCTAACAATTAGTAGGAAACAGGGAAAAGATTTTGGCACTCTTCTAGGCAGTAATCTTTTGGATATGACACCAAGATCACTGGCATCAAAAGCAAAAATAAGAAATGGTACTACATCAAACTAACAGCTTCCATATAGCTAAGGCAGCAAATCAGCAAATTGAAAAGGCAACCTACGGGACAGAAGAAAATATTTACAAATTATGTGTCTGATAAGGGATTTTTATCCAAAATATATGGAACTCATACAACTCAATGGCAAAAAAGCAAATAACCCACTTAAAAAGTGTACAAAGAACCTGAATAGACATTTCTCTAGGGAAAAAAAAAAAAGGCACATAAATGGCCAACAGGTGTACAAAAATGTACTCAACATAACTAGTCATCAGAGAAATGCGAATCAAAATCATAATGAACTATCATCTCTGTGTTATAAAAGGCATAACAAAAATAGTAAAATATAACAGATATGTCTTTGCAAGAATATGGAGAAATGGGAATCCTGTAACATTCCTGGTAGGAATTTAAATTGGTACAGCTGCTATGGAAAACAGTATAAAATTTCTTCCAAAAAAAGTTGAAGATGAAAACTACCATTTGATCCATTAACTAGTTCTGGATTCATATCCAAATAAAATAGAATCAGTTTCTCTAAGAGCTATCTTCACTTCTAGGTTCATTGCAGCATTCTTCACAGTAGCCAAGCTATAGAAATCATCTAAATGTGCATTGATCAGTGAATGAATGTAGATATGCTTTATGTACATAAAGATTATGAAGTGTTGTTTAACCATAAAATTTAAGAAAATCTTGCCATTTGTGACAACTATCTTGTCCCTTATAACCTTGGTGCCATTCCTTTTACTGATCAATATGCTATATGACCTAATGCATTGTTGATATCACTAGTATTAATTCAATTAAGAATTTGAAAAATAAAATGTTTTATTTTACATTCACTTATTCCTTCTCTGATCTTCACAACCTGGATAATCACGATGGTGTGATCACTCATCTAGAACCAGACATCCTGGAATGTGAAGTCAAGTGAGCCTTAGAAAGCATCACTACGAACCAAGCTAGTAGAGGTGATGGAATTCCAGTTGAGCTATTTCAAATCCTGAAAGATGATGCTATGAAAGTGCTGCACTCAATATGCCAACAAATTTGGAAAACTCAGCAGTGGCCACAGGACTGAAAAAGGTCAGTTTTCATTCCAATCCCAAAGAAAGGCAATGCAAAAGAATGCTCAAAGTACCACACAATTGCACTCATCTCACATGCTAGTAAAGTAATGCTCAAAATTCTCCAAGCCAGGCTTAAGCAATACGTGAACCATGAACTTCTTGATGTTCAAGCTGGTTTTAGAAAAGGCAGAGGAACCAGAGATCAAATTACCAACATCCGCTGGATCATGAAAAAAGCAAGAGAGTTCCAGAAAAATGATAGCATATTCAAAAACAGAGACATTACTTTGCTGACTAAGGGCCGTCTAGTCAAGGCTATGGTTTTTGGGGCTTCCCTGGTGGCTCAGAGGTTAAAGCGTCTGCCTCCAATGCGGGAGACCCGGGTTCGATCCCTGGGTCGGGAAGATCCCCTGGAGAAGGAAATGGCAATCCACTCCAGTATTCCTGCCTGGAAAATCCCATGGACGGAGAAGCCTAGTAGGTTACAGTCCACGGGGTCGCAAAGAGTCGGACACGACTGAGTGACTTCACCTCATGTATGGATGTGAGAGTTGGACTGTGAAGAAAGCTGAGCGCCAAAGAATTGATGCTTTTGAACTGTGGTGTTAGAGAAGACTCTTGAGAGTACCTTGGACTGCAAGGAGAGCCAACCAGTCCATTCTGAAGGAGATCAGCCCTGGGATATCTTTGAAATGACTGATGCTAAAGCTGAAACTCCCGTACTTTGGCCACCTCATGCAAAGAGTTGACTCATTGGAAAAGACTCTGATGCTGGGAGGGATTGTGGGTAGGAGGAGAAGGGGATGACAGAGGATGAGATGGCTGGATGGCATCACTGACTAGATAGACGCGAGTCTGAGTGAACTCCGGGAGTTGGTGATGGACAGGGAGGCCTGGCCTGCTGCGCTTCATGGGGTCGCAAAGAATCAGAGACGACTGAGCAACTGAACTGAAATGATGCTCCTTTATACATCTAAGTTTCTGATCTACATATTTCCCTTCTAATTGAAGAATTTCCTTTAACATATTTTGCAAGGCAGAGTTGTAAATTCACTCTATTTTTGTTTGAGAAAGTCTTTATTTCTCATTCACTTTTAATGGATAATTTTGCAGGATATAGAATTCTAGGTTGGTGTTCTTCCTTTTAATAGATTATGTATCTCACTTCACTGTCTTGCTTGCATGGTATTTTATGAGTCCAGTGTAATTCTTATCCTTATTTCTCTCTAGGGAAGGTGTTTTCTTCACTCGCTTCCTTTACGATTTCATCTTTGACTTTGTTTTTTGTAATTTGGATACTATGTGCTGAGGTGTAGATATTTTGGTACATATCCAATTTTATATCCTCTAAGCTTCCTGGATCTGTGGTTTGTATCTGTTATTAATTTTAGAAAATACTAAGCCATATCACTCAAAATATTTCTCTTCTTTTTCTCTTTCTTTTCCTTCTGATTTGCCATATGTGTACCTTTTGTAATTGCCCCATAGTCTTGGGGCTTATTCTACTTATAAAAAATAACTTTCTGGTTGCCAGAGGGAAAAGTCAGAGGAGATATAGTTAGGAAGCTTGGGATGGGCATGTACAAACTGCTATATTAAAAACGGGTAATCAACAAGGACATACTGTGTAACATATGGAATTCTGCTCAATGTTATATGGCAGCCTGGATAGGGGGTGGCAGTGGGTGGAGAATGGATACATATAGCATGACTGAATCCATTTGCTGATCACCTGAAACTATCCCAACATTGTTTGTTAATCAGCTATACTGCAATACAAAATAAAAAGTTTTTTTTAATTAAATATATTGTTTCTATTTTTATTTTGGTTTAAAAAATTTGCATTGACATATCTTAAAAGTCATTATTTACTAGACTGTGTGCAATGTATTGATACTTCCTTTTAAGACATTCTTCATTTCTTTTATGGTTTTTGAGTTTTAGAATTTCCTTTTGATCCTTTTTTAGGTTTTTTTTTTTTTAATTTATTTTTAACATCAAAAACATTTTGTATTAGGGTATGAGGTGAGGTGAGGTGAGGTGAAGTCGCTTAGTCGTGTCCGACTCTTTGCGACCCCGTGGACTGTAACCTACTAGGCTTCTCCGTCCATGGGATTCTCCAGGCAAGAATACTGGAGTGGATTGCCATTTCCTTCTCCAGGAGATCTTCCCAACCCAGGGATCGAACCCGGGTCTTCCGCATTGGAGGCAGATGCTTTAACCTCTGAGCCACCAGGGAACA
This sequence comes from Cephalophus harveyi, assembly GCA_006410635.1. Taxonomy (NCBI): domain Eukaryota; kingdom Metazoa; phylum Chordata; class Mammalia; order Artiodactyla; family Bovidae; genus Cephalophus; species Cephalophus harveyi. The sequence continues at coordinate 763,427 of SJYT01066637.1, forward strand.
TTTCAGGTGAACAGCAAAGGGACTCAGCCATACATACACATGTATCCATTCTCATTCTCCCCCAAATCCTCCTCCCATCCAGGCTGGCACTTAGCATTGAGCAGAGTTCCATGTGCTATACACTAGGTCTTTGTTGGTTATCCATTTTAAAAAACAGCAGTGTGTTAATGACCTTCCCAAACTCCACAACTATCCCTTCCACTGGGCAACCATAAGTTTCTTTTCTAAGTCTGCAAGTCTCTTTCTGCTTTGTAGGTTCATTTTTATCATTTCTTTTTAGATTTCACATATAAGGGATGTGATATCATATTTTTCCTTCTATGTCTGACTTACTTCACTCAGTTTGAGTTTCTCTAAGTCCATGCATGTTGCTGCAAAAGGCATTATTTCATTCTTTTTAATGGTTGAGTAATGTTCCATTGAATGTATGTACTACATCTTCTTTATCCATTCCTCTATTGATGTACATTTATGTTGTTTCCATCTCTAGGCTATTGTAAACAGTGCTGCAAAGAACATTATGTGCATGTATCCTTTGGGGCCATTCTTCTCTGGATATATGCCCAGGAGTGGGATTTCAGAGTCATATGGTAGCTCCATTTTTGGTTTTTTAAGGAATCACCATACTGTTCTCCATAGAACCTGTACCAATTCACATTCCCACCAACAGGGAAAGAGGAGTCCCTTCTTTCCAGACACTCTCCATCATTTGTTGTTTTAGAATTTTTAATGACAGACATTCTGACCAGTGTGAGGTGATATCTCATTGTAGTTTTTGTTTTTAAACTTTATTTATTTCTATTTATTTAAATTTTGGCTGCACTGGGTCTTTGTTTCTTTGCAAGGATTCTCTCTAGTTGTGGAGAGTAAGGGCTACTTCTTGTTGTGGGTGTGTTGTGTGGTGATTGCTCTTGTTGCAGAGCACAGGCTCTAGGTGAATGAGCTTCAGTAGTTGTAGCATGTGGGCTTTAGTAGTTGTAACTCATGGACCTAATTGCTCCATGGCATGTGAGATCTTCCCCAGTCAGGGACTGAATTCATGTTCCATGCATTATCCACTGCACCACCTGGGAAGTCCTCTCACTGTAGTTTTGATTTGTGTTTCTCAAATAGCTAGTGATGTTGAACATATCTGCACATGCCTATTGGCCATCTGAATGCCCTCTTTGGAGAAATGTCTATTCAGGTCTTCTGTCCATTTTCTGAGTGGGTTTATTTGGATGCTATTAAGCTTCATAAGCTGTTTATAAATTTTGGAGACTAATCCCTTATCAATCACACCATTTGCAAATATTTTCTCCCAATCTGTGGGTTGTCCTTCGTTGAAGAGACTGTCTTTCCAGCATTGTGTAGTCTTGACTTCTTTGTCATAGATTAATTGACCATAGGTGCATGGGCTTATTTCTGTGTTTTCTATCCTGTTCCATTGCCTGTATTTCTATTTTTGTGACAATACCACACTGGTTTAACGACTGTAGCTCTGAGTATAGTCTGATGTCAAGGAGCCTGAATCCTCCAGCTCTGTTTTTCTTTTTCAAGATTGCCTTGGTTGTTTGGGGTCTTTTGTGTCTCCATACAAATTCATGGTACATGAACCGTGAACTTCCAAATAAGAAAAGGCAGAGGAACCAGAGATCAAATTGCCAACATCCACTGGATCATCCAAAAAAAAGATCTTCATGACCCAGATAATCATGATAGTGTGATCACTAACCTAGAGCCAGACATCCTGGAATGTGAAGTCAGGTGGGCCTTAGGAAGCATCACTATGAACAAAGCTAGTGGAGGTGATGGAATTCCAGTTGAGCTATTTCAAATCCTGAAAGATGATGCTGTGAAAGTGCTGCACTCAATCTGCCAGCAAATTTGGAAAACTCAGCAGTGGCCACAGGACTGGAAAAGGTCAGTTTCCATTCCAATCCCAAAGAAAGGCAATGCCAAAGAATGTTCAAACTACCACACAATTGCACTCATTTCACATGCTAGCGAAGTAATGCTCAAATTCCCCAAGCTAGGCTTCAACAGTACATGAACCATGAACGTCCAGATGTTCAAGCTGGATTTAGAAAAGGCAGAGGAACCAAGATCAAACTGCCAACATCCGCTGGATCATAGAAAAAGCAAAGAGTTCCAGAAAAACATCTACTTCTGCTTTATTGACTATGCCAAATCCTTTGACTAGGTGGATCACAACAGACTGTGGAAAATTCTTCAAGAGATGGGAACACTAGACCACCTGACCTGCCTCCTGAGAAATCTGTATGCAAGTCAAGAAGCAACCGTTAGAACTGGACATGGAACAACAGACTAGTTCCAAATAGGAAAAGGAGCATGGCAAGGCTGTATGTTGTCACCCTGTTTATTTAATTTATATTCAGAGTACATCAGGTGAAATACTGGGCTGGATGAAGCACAAGCAGCAATCAAGATTGCTGGGAGAAATATCAGTAACCTCAGATATGCAGATAACACCACCCTTATGGCAGAAAGCAAATAAGAACTAATAAACCTCTTGATGAAAGTGAAAGATGAGAGTGAAAAAGTTGACTTAAAACTCAACAGTCAGAAAACTAAGACCACTGCATCTGGTCCCATCACTTCATGGCAAATAGATGGGGAAACAATGGAAACAGTGACAGGCTTTATTGAGCTCAGACAGTCTTGAGATCCAAAATCACTGCAGATGGTGACTTCATCCATGAAATTAAAAGACACTTGCTCCTGGGAAGAAAAGCTATGACCAATCTAGACAGCATATTAAAAACCAGAGATATTACTTTGCCAACAAAGGTCTGTCTAGTCAAAGTTATAGTTTTTGCAGTAGTCATGTACAGATGTGAAAGTTGGACTAATAAAGCAAGCTGAGAACTGAAGATTGGATACTTCTGAACTGTGGTGTTGGAGAAGACTCTCAAGAGTCCTTTGGACTGCAAGGAAATCCAACCAGTCCATTCTGAAGGAGATCAGCCCTGGGATTTCTTTGGAAGGAATGATGCTAAAGCTGAAACTCCAGTACTTTGGCCACCTCATGCGAAGAGTTGACTCACTGGAAAAGACTCTGATGCTGGGAGGGATTGGGGGCAGGAGGAGAAGGGGACGACAGAGGATGAGATGGCTGGATGGCATCACTAACTCAATGGACGTGAGTCTGAGTAAACTCCGGGAGTTGGTGATGGACAGGGAGGCCTGGCGTGCTGTGATTCATGGGGTCGCAAAGAGTCGGACTCGACTGAGCCACTGAACTGAACCGAAGCTCCTTTACCTACAGCATCTAACAGTTCATCAAATTAGTGTTTAAATGTTACTACTAGTTACTTGTTCTATCAGCTTTTGCCTCAGTTAAGCTAATTCTCCATATCCTGCCTGTCTCCAAACCTTATGGGACTGTTTACTCTGTGACCTCAATTATCTGACGGATTTAAGAAAAGTCATTGATTTTCAGATTGTTCAACTTTCTCTTTGCTGTGGAGATAGGAATGATGATTTTTCAACTCTGTCCTGTTGGAGTTGAAACTATATGCCCACCCCTTGTTTTTTAAAACAAAATATGTATTTTTTTTTTTTCTGCACTGGGTTTTTGTTGCACATGAGCTTCTCTAGGGCTCTAGATTCTGCATGCTCAGTAGTTGTGGTGTCTGGGCTTAGTTGCAGTATGTGGGATCTTAGTTCCCTGTCCAGAGAGAGATCAAACCTGAGGCCCCCCACACTGGGGCCACAGAGCCTTATCCACTGGACCACCAGGGAAGTCCTTCCTTAGCTTTTTATTTGGAAGTCATCCTTGTCCTAAAGGCTTGGACCTTCATCTCTCTTCATTTCATTGATTTTAATTGTAATAATTTGTCATTATTATTACAAATGGGCATAAATTTACTGGAGTTTACGATTGTTTCTTAACATATTGCCCTACCTCTGGATTTAGATTGTCAGTGAATCTAAACTACATGGTGATGTGTTAAGCTTTTCCATTACCATAGAAAATAACATCATTGTATATTTCTCAAACAATATAAGTGAGTAAATGTTAGAAGTAAGTTTTATACCTAATACTCTTTTACTTATAGAAATACATCCATAAATTATATATGTGGAATTTTATATATACAACAGTGATTTAATATATTGATTGTGCTTTACTAATTTTGATTTTAAGTACATTAAAGGTTATGCCATTTAAAAATTATGACTTTATTATAGCTGTTGGCATATTCTGGGAATGATGTTTTTGATAAACAGTCATACATACAAAAATTCTGCTGTGACCAAAAGCCCATGTAGAACCACAGTAAAAAGAAAGGATGCGTTGTAAAGAATCCTCAGTCAGTGAAATGTTGGTCGCCATTCATAAAAAAAAAAAAAAAAAGGATTTACAGAAAAATATCTTTGACAAATTCTTAATCTATTTCTACAGACTTATTTACCACAAAACTTTGATCCTTATTAAGCATATATGCAGTTTGAATTTCTGCAAAGAATTCCTTTTTCAATGGAATTGTTATTATTAAAGAGTGTTTTAGGAAATGTAGATTGGCAAATTCTGCACCAGATCATTCTTTTTAGATAGACTATGTTAAGATTAATTAATTGCATTTATTTGGCAGAAAGTCTTCTCAGTGTGTGACTGGATTCCTGCAAATGATGGACAACCACATTGCTATGGCAACAAAGGAAGTAAGGTACTTCCAACCAGGGATGCTTCTTTCCATATAGACAATCTGTCACCAGGTTTCTCAAACTAAATTTTCTAAAGTAGATACATGCTTACAAAATATCTTTTTTTAAAAAAATAATTTTATTGAACAAAAGTATACTAGTTTCAAAATTTTACATTTTTGGCAGAATATATTATTAAAATATTACAGGCTATTTATTACCATAGTTTCATACAATAATGCAAAGTTTTAGGTATACTGTTTGGCTTCCCAGGTAGCACTATTGGTAAGGATTCTGCCTGCCAATGCAGGAGATGTAAGAGATGCCAGTTTGATCCCTGGTTGAAAAGATCCCATGGAGTAGGAAATGGCAACCCACTGCAGTATCTTACTTGGAAAATTCTGTGGACAGAGGAGCCTGGCAGACTACAGTCCATGGGGTTGCAAAGAGTCAGACACTCAAGGAACACACACACAGCAGCAGATATAATGTTTGCAAATAATTTAGAAAGGTTCTTTTAATGAAATTTCTCCAAGTTTTAACTATAAATCTGAAATGTTTTTAAGGTGCAAGAAAGTATTTATATCAATTTCTTAATAAGAATGAAAGAAGGAAAGTCAGCTGACTGAAGTGGAAAATTTCAAGGCATCCACATATTTACAGTCTCTAAACACCACTAGTTAGGAAGGCATAAAGCAGCAAAACAAAGAAGTATCACAATAACAAGCTGTTTCTGTTGTTCAGTCACTAAGCCGTGTCCTACTCTGTGACCCCATGGACTGCAGCACACCAGGCTTCCCTGTCCTTCCACTATTACCTGGAGATTACTCAAACTCATGCCCATTGAGTTAGTGATGCATCTAACCATCTCATTCTCTGTTGCCCCTTTCTCCTGCCCTCAGTCTCTCTCAGCATCATTTTTTTCTCAATGAATTGGCTTTTCACCTCACATGGCCAAAGTATTGGAACTTCAGTTTCAGCATCAGTCCTTCTAATGAATATTCAGGGTTGATGCCCTTTAGTATTGATTGGTTTGATCTTGCTATTCAAGGGACTCTCAAGAGTCTTCAGCACCACAGTTGAAAACCATCAATCCTTTGGCACTCAGCCTTCTTTATGGTCTAACTCTCACGTCCACATATGACTACAGGAAAAACAATGGCTTGACTATAAATAAGAAATTGAGTTAAATGCTAGTGATTTATTTCTTTTAATCCATCTTCAAAGATGTATATGTGTGTACAAAGAAGCTGAAAATTTTTCCCCATTTGTGTTTTAAAATTCTCATTAGGAATAGCTTTGCATATAGATAAATAGCTTATCTTTGGCAATGCTCCTACCCTCCCCCTCCCAAAACAATATCTATATAATAGCATTGGACTATATTTGTGTGACATACAAAATATTCCTCATTAATTTGGGAGAGTATCATGTACTTTAACCATTATCTCAAGGAATATTTATTGCATAGTTACTCTTTTCCAAGACCATAGCCTATGTATAGGAGAAGGAAGAAATGCAAAAAAGTAAATATAATTTGAATAGCTAAAAGTGTAGTTACTTCTTGAGATTAAGGAGACAACTGGGGCTCAAATTGGAGTGTGTCAAATTTCCCTGTGAAGTAGGAAGTATGATAAATGAATATAAAGAAAGCAAGATGGAATCAATCAAAGCTTTGTAGTTAATGAGAAATTTTCCAGTTTCTTATGGAGTGTTGAGTGCCTCAAAATAATATATGGACTTGTGAGTGTCATTGAGTTTACAATGATAGTTGAGGAACATTTGTCACAGAGCAAGTCAATGAAACAAAGTGATTTCTCTGTCTGTCTTGGAGATTTGAAGAGGAAATGAAGAGTGATTCATGTAGATTGGAAATTGGCAAGAAGGTTGAAGAGGGAGAAACATCCAACGTGCTCTTTAACTTGACAATCACTCATTTGACACCTATTATATTCCAGAAACTATGGGTGGAAGGTAAAAAGATGCCACCTTGGTTTCCCATAAATTCAAGGACTAGTAAGCATAAAAACATGTAAGCAGATGATTACAATACAGAAAGTGTGTATAGAGTTTCAGGGCTTCATAGGCACTGGGAGAATATCTCAGGAAGAGAGCATCAGTATTTCTTAAATTTAAAAATTCTGAGGCTTCAGCAAATGTGTGGCCTTCATTTGAGAGTGTTATGGAAAGCACTATACTGTTGAAGTTCTGTTTGTCATGACCTTACTTTCAGTGTTGAATGAAAACCATGTCATGCTCTGCATGGGGCTTTCATTACACAGACTATTGTCACACTTCTCCAGTGAAAAAGAGAGACAAAACTCATTCTGACTAATTTAAGGCTTGCTCCTAAATATATGTATTGTATGCATGACAGGTGAGAGTTATATTGGTATTAGTATGACACAGGCAGAAAACTATTTCATATTCTTGTATTATAGAAGCAATCTTTCTAAGACATAAAGTTGTTGTTCGGTCACTAAGTCATGTCCAGCTCTTAGTGACCCCATGAGCTGCAGCGTGCAGTTCATGCATGCTGTCCCTCACTATCCTTGAGTTTGCTCAAACTCATGTCCACTGAGTCAGTGATGCCATCCAACCTCTCATCCTCTGTCACGCCCTTCTCCTCTTGCCCCCAATCTTTCCCCAAATCAGGGTCTTTTCCAATGAGTCAGCTCTTTGCATCAGGTGGCCAAATTTTTGGAGCATCACCAACATCGCTCCTTACAATGAGTATTCAGGGTTGATTTCCTTTAGGACTGACTGGTTTGATCTCCTTGTAGTCCAAGGGACTCTCAAGAATCTTCTCCAGCACGACAGTTCAAAAGCATGAATTTTTCAGCACTCAGCTTTTTTTATGGTCCAACTCTCACATCAAGACATGACTACTGGGAAAAAACATAGCTTTGACTATATGGACATTTGTCAGCAGAGTGATGTTTCTGCTTTTTTAATACACTGTTGAGGTTTGTCATAGCTTTTCTTCCATGGAGCAAGCATCTTTTAATTTCATGGCTGCAGTCACAATCTGGAGTGATTTTGGAGCCCAAGAAAATGAAATCTGACACTTGTTTCCACTTTTTCCCTATCTATTTGCCATGAAGTGATAGGACCAGATGCCATTTCTTCAGTTTTTGAATGTTGAATTTTAAGCCAGCTTTTTTACTCTCCTCTTTCACCTTCATTAAGTGGCTTTTGAAGATATAAAGTAATTGGACCAATAACAATTAGGTCAGTTTACATGGCACTGAGACTTCAAGGGAACTAAGCGAATCAGTGACTAAGTTCAATAGAACCCATCTTTTTTTTTCATTTTTTTTTTTTTTTTTTTTACTTTACAACATTGTATTGGTTTTGCCACACATCAACATGAATCCACCATGGGTGTACACATGTTCCCAATCCCAAACCCCCCTCCCACCCACCTCCACACCATCCCTCCGGGTCATCCCATTACACCAGCCCCAAGCATCCTGCACCCTGCATCGAATCTAGACTGGCGATTGATTTCTTATATGATATTATACATGTTTCAATGCCATCCCACACCCTCCCTCTCCCACAGAGTCCAAAAGACTGTTCTATACATCTATGTCTCTTTTTCTGTCTCGCATACAGGGTTATTGTTACCATCTTTCTAGATTCCATATTACTGTATTGGTGTTTTCCTTTCTGTCTTACTTCACTCTGTATAATAGGCTCCAGTTTCATCCACCTCATTAGACCTGATTCAAATGTATTCTTTTTAATGGCTGACTAATACTCCATTGTGTATACGTACGTATACATACCAGCTTTCTTATCCATTCATCTGCTGATGGACATCTAGGTTGCTTCCATGTCCTAGCTATTATAAACAGTGCTGCAGTGAACATTTGGGATACACACCGAGGAAACCAGAATTGAAAGAGACACGTGTACCCCAATGTTCATAGAACCCATATTGCTGTTTGTTTAAAAAAAACAAAAAACACTTTTAAAATATGTTATTTATTTAAGCTATGTTCTGCCACAAGGAACAGTCATAATTTAATACGAATAAAGGGAACTTAGGTCCTGTATACTTTTCTGGTTCAATGTGCAGAGTAATGTTTAGTCATTTGGAAGCTAATTCACAAGAAGGTTGTATCATAGAAAGATTATCATCTCCCCAGGGAAGGGGCTCTGTCTTAATGTAGAGGTGGGAGTGAGCAGTGAGCTTGCATCTCTCATGCTTTCTTCAATGCAGCTTCATTTAACATTCTCATTGCCATCAGGGGAAGCCTGACAAGTAGGTGAGAACCTTCCAATCACAAGCTGAACCCACCTCATCCTGGGTCAGTCAGTGTAGGCCAGCTCACCAGTGACTGGGACTAAGCTTGCCCAGAAACTCAGGCTTGCTGCTACCATTTTTCGACATGGATGATCATATCACTGCTTAAGGCATTTTTGAAATTAATAAACTATTTTTAGAGTAGTTTTAGATTCATACAAAAACTGATCAGAAAATGCATAGAGCTCCTATAAACACCATCTTCCCCTGACCAACCCCCAGAAACCTTTCTGCTATTCATACCCTTCATCAGTTCAGTTCAGTTCAGTCACTCAGTCATGTCCGACTCTGCAACCCCATGAATCGCAGCACGCCAGGCCTCTCTGTTCATCACCATCTCCCAGAGTTCACTCAGACTCACGTCCTTCGAGTCCGTGATACCATCCAGCCATCTCATCCTCGGTTGTCCCCTTCTCCTCCTGCCCCCAATCCCGCCCAGCATCAGAGTTTTTTCCAATGAGTCAACTCTTCGCATGAGGTGGCCAAAGTACTGAGGTTTCAGCTTTAGCATCAGTCCTTCCAAAGAAATCCCAGGGCTGATCTCCTTCAGAATGGACTGGTTGGATCTCCTTGCAGTCCAAGGGACTCTCAAGTATCTTCTCCAACACCACAGTTCAAAAGCATCAATTCTTCAGCGCTTAGCCTTCTTCACAGTCCAACTCTCACATCCATACATGACTACTGGAAAAACCATAACCTTGACTAGACGGACCTTAGTCGGCAAAGTAATGTCTCTGCTTTTGAAAATGCTATCTAGGTTGGACATAACTTTTCTTCCAAGGAGTAAGCGTCTTCTAATTTCATGGCTGCAGTCACCATCTGCAGTGATTCTGGAGCCCAAAAAAATAAAGTCTGACACTGTTTCCACTGTTTCCCCATCTATTTGCCATGAAGTGAGGGGACCAGATGCCATGATCTTCGTTTTCTGAATGCTGAGCTTTAGGCCAACTTTTTCACTCTCCTCTTTCACTTTCATCAAGAGGCTTTTGAGTTCGTTTTTACTTTCTGCCATAAGGATGGTGTCATCTNATTCTGGAGCCCAAAAAAATAAAGTCTGACACTGTTTCCACTGTTTCCCCATCTATTTCCCATGAAGTGATGGGACCTGGTCAAACAGGAGATGGCAAGAGTGTACATTGACATTTTAGGAATCAGTGAACTAAAATGGACTAGAATGGGCAAATTTAATTCAGATGACCATTATATCTACTAATGTGGGCAAGAATCCCTTAGAAGAAATGGAGTAGCCCTCATAGTCAACAAAAGAGTCCAAAATGCAGTACTTGGGTACAGCTCAAAAATGACATAATCTCTTTTCATTTCCAAGGCAAACCATACAATATAACAGTAATCGAAGTCTATGCCCTGACCAGTAATGCTGAAGAAGCTGAAGTTGAATGGTTTTATGAAGACCTACGTTATAGAATTAACACCCAAAAAAGATGTCCTTTTCTTCATAGGGAACTGTAATGCAAAAGTAGGAAGTTGAGACCTGGAAAAACAGGCAAATTTGGCCTTGGAGTACAAAATGAAGCCGGGTAAACGCTAACACAGTTTTGTCAAGAGAACGCACTGGTCACAGCAAACACCCTCTTCCAACAACACAAGATATGGACATCACTGGATGGTCAATACTGAAATCAGATTGATTATATTCTTTGCAGCCAAAGATGGAGACAGTCAGCAAAAACAAGACCGGAAGCTGACTGTGGCTCAGATCGTGAACTCCTTATTGCCAAATTCACACATAAATTGAAGAAAGTAGGAAAAACCACTAGACCATTCAGGTATGACCTAAATCAAATCTCTTATGATTAAACAGTAGAAGTGACAAACAGATTCAAGGGATTAGATCTGATAGACAGACTGCCTGAAGAACTATGGACAGAAGATCATGACATTGTACAGGAGGCAGTGATCAACACCACCCCCAAGAAAAAGAAATGCATAAAGGCAAAATGGTTTTCTGAGGAGGTTTTACANTCTTATGATTAAACAGTAGAAGTGACAAACAGATTCAAGGGATTAGATCTGATAGACAGACTGCCTGAAGAACTATGGACAGAAGATCATGACATTGTACAGGAGGCAGTGATCAACACCACCCCCAAGAAAAAGAAATGCATAAAGGCAAAATGGTTTTCTGAGGAGGTTTTACAGATAGCTGAGAAAAGAAAAGAAGCTAAAGGCAAAGGAGAAAAGGAAAGATACACCCATTTATATGCAGAGTTCCAAAGAATAGCAAGGAGAGATAAGAAAGCCTTCCTCAGTGATCAATTCAAAGAAATAGAGGAAAACAAAGTATAATCATAAGGGATTTGATTTAGGTCATACCTGAATGGTCTAGTGGTTTTCCCTACTTTCTTCAATTTGAGTCTGAATTTGTTAATAAGGAGTTCATGATCTGAGCCACAGTCAGCTCCTGGTCTTGTTTTTGTTGACTGTATAGAGCTTCTCCATCTTTGGCTGCATAGAATATAATCAATCTGATTTCAGTGTTGACCATCTGGTGATGTCCATGTGTAGAGTCTTCTCTTGTGTTGATGGAAGAGGGTGTTTGCTATGACCAGTGCATTTTCTTGGCAAAACTCTATTAGTCTTTGCCCTACTTCATTCTGCATTCCAAGGCCAAATTTGCCTGTTACTCCAGGTGTTTCTTGACCTCCTACTTCCAGTCCCCTATAATGAAAAGGACATCTTTTTTGGGTGTTAGTTCTAAAAGGTCTTATAGGTTTTCATAAAACCGTTCAACTTCAGCTTCTTCAGCATTACTGGTTGGGGCATAGACTTGGATAACTGTGATATTTAATGGTTTGCCTTGGAGACGAACAGAGATCATTCTGTCATTTTTGAGATTGCATCCAAGTACTGCATTTCAGACTCTTTTGTTGACCATGATGGCTATTCCATTTCTTCTGAGGGATTCCTGCCTGCAGTAGTAGATCTAATGGTCATCTGAGTTAAATTCACCCATTCCAGTCCATTTTAGTTCGCTGATTCCTAGAATGTCAACGTTCACCCTTGCCATCTCTTGTTTGACTACTTCCAATTTGCCTTGATTCATGGACCTGACATTCCAGGTTCCTATGCAATCACAGTGGTACATATATTACAATAACTGAACCTACATTGACACATCATTATCAACAACGTCCATAGTTTAATGTTCATTTTTTATGTTGTACATCCTGTGGATTTGGACAAGTGTATAATGACCTGTATCCACTATGTAGTATCATATAGGATAGTTTCACTGCCTTAAAGATTCTCTGTGCTTCAATAATTAATCCATCCCTCTTCCCTAACCTTTGGCAACCACCAATCCTCTTATTATCTTCATAGCTTTGCCTTTTCCAGGATGTCACATAGTTAGCATCATATCATATAGCTTTTCCAGGCTGGCTTCTTTTGCTTAATAATATGCATTACGTTTCCTCCATATCATCTTACTTTGATGTTAACTTGACTTCCCTAGAGTTCCACCATGAAAACATACTAGTCAACCCAAAATGGATCCCATCCCTTTAATGTCATATCTCAACCACATCTGTTGTAACTCTGAGTAACTAACAGATCACACTCATCTGAAAGACAGTCTTTCTTTTGGAATTCTGAGCATATTTTCTGAGAGTCATTCTAATTATGCTGACTTAGCTGAAATGACTAACCTTGACTTGATCACCCAGATTCTGTGATGGATTGTGCTCATGGCTTATTCTAAATCATATGACCTTTCCACTGAGATCTCATATCTCACCTTTCCACTGAGATCTAGACTCATTTCAGGAATTCAGGAATTCAACAGTTGGAGTTGATTGGAAAAGAAGAAATGGATGTATGGATGTAGGGGAGGTGACTAGTATTCTGTCATGAACTTTAAATAGACTTTGTCATTTAGTAAATTTCTGGCAACAAATTTTTCTCCTGGTTTTGTTGCTGCTGCTAAGTCTCTTCAGTCATGTCTGGCTCTGTGCAACTCCATAGATGGCAGCCCACCAGCCTCCTCTGTCCCTGGGATTCTCCAGGCAAGAATACTGGTTTTGTAAAAGGTGAGAAAAAACAAAGATGCTTTTCTAAAGCAACTTTGTTCCTTGCTTGAACTAGATATTAGGAATGATTTTATTTGAAAATTGAGAGTTTTTTCCTTCTGATCTAAACCTTGGTTTAATAAATACCTCTTTTATAGTATCACCTGTAATTATTTAGAGGCTGAACTTCACATTTTGCCAAATAAAATAGATTTGGCTTCAGACAGAGCCTTTCATTAAATGCTTTCTTTTCCCATGGCAGGAGATAAATGTAAGAGTGAGGGGAGACACAGGGAGACATAGGCATGGGATAAATTGTTCTCAAAACAAATTCCTGAAAAACAAAGGGACTATTTCGAACTCACACTTATCTAGACTTCATGAGTTTCACAATTGTGTGTTGATTTTCTTCCAGATGAATTTGGCAAAATCAAAAAAAAGATCTTTCCAAAATTCTGCCGGCTTAGGTAAAAATATCATTTTTATGTAACAACAGTATTCATTTTTTCTATTTAGTGTTTAGTCAAATATTGGTAAGGATTTTATTGAATAAGAAGTTATAGAAATTTAAAAACATGGGTTAATTTTATTACTCATTTCAAAATCATATGACTTGCAAAACATAGTTAGAAAATATATTTGTGGGTGTCAAAGAACCATTAAACATTTGCATGTTGTTTAGGAAGAAATGATTACTTTTTATGTGGAACAATGGCACCATAAAATTCTGATGTAAAGTTTAGAGTTTTCAAATTAAAGAGGCAATATTAGCATACTTATTAAAGATGAGGTAGTTAAATTTAGAAAAACATTTACTTCATAACTTCCCAAACAGAATATAATGAGGCAAAATATCTATAATATGTTGATAATGCTAGTTAGTTGGGTTTCAATAGACTTGCCAACCCAATATAATTTACTTTGGGGAGAATTTATCAAGGAACATGTGATCTAGATGTGTTCAGTCCTACAATATAAGATTTTACTTAAAGAAACTGGTTACAGAAAGCTAAAACATGAGATATTCCATCTCTATTTCAATATTCTTTCTCTATTTCAAATATTTTGTCTAATTCTTTCCTGGTTTCATTCCTTGGTATTCTAGCAATATCTGGTTGATATTGAGAAAAGCCACCTAGTTTTTTTCATTGTAGTCTAGAACCACAAAGTAGATTTAACAGTCATGAAATATCTTTGGCATAAGCAATTCAACTTACTAATAGGAAGAGACGTTCCTTACCTTTCACAAATTCAGACAAAACTGACAATTCAAAGATTATTTCACTTACAATAAACCTAAAGAAGTAAAACATGTATCTGAAAGACTCTATGCCAAAATACAAGTCATTTTATATCTATCTAGGTGATGAAAATATTAGCAGTTTTCATCTTCTCTTTTTATATCTATATATATTTTTTATATTCAAGTTGGTAGTTTAGTTGCTAAGTTGTGTCATGTCTGGCTCTTACAATCCCATGGACTGTAGCTCACCAGGCTCATCTGTTCATGGGATTTTCTAGGCAAGAATACTGGAATGGGTTGCAATTTCCTTCTCCAGGGTATCTTCCCTACCCAGGGATCAAACCAGAGTCTCCTGAATTGCAGATGTTCTTCTGCATTGCAAGCAGATTCTTTACCTTAGCCACCAGGGAAGCCCTTTATATTCCTACACTTGGACAATAAAAATTAAATTTAAAAAATAGAACAAAACCAGAAAGTCCACTTACCATTAAAACATAATTCATAGAATTTCCTTACATGATTTATTTTGTAATTCAAGTGAATATTTATATATATATATATAATTTGGGCAGGGAGATGACTAGAGAAAGGGATTACCTGGTTTGCAAGGAGTATTATTTTAAATACACTCTAGACTAGCAGGATAGAGACGTAATAGGAAAGGCAGAAGCTAGCATACTTCCTTTGGCAAATCTCTTAGCTGCTCTAGGTTAGATATTTTAGATGGTACCAGCATTTGTAAGAGCTAATACTTTATCTCTTACAAGCATCAAATTGTTTATTATTGGCCTTTAAAATGTTATTGTGAGAAAGCAGATTCATTAGTTGAGTTCACTCAAATGTTCACTGTAATGCATCTATAGTAAATTTAAATTTTCTAAATATCTTGAACTCAGTGACTTTTACAGTTCTCCTTTATGCATGTCTCCAACTTGAGACTCAAATTTCAGGTTGAATAATAAGCTGGTTTTGGCAATTAACAATGCTTATGAATTGCATGTGTCTTTGCAGTTTTGCAATACAACACACAAAATTTATTAAATTCTGAATTAAGAACATTCCCAGGACACTCTCCACAAGGTGGCATTAACTGAGTGAATTCATCACTCTGCAAATATGTAGTCTTGGTCATTTCTTCTAATGAGTGGCTCAAAATGGATTGTACTTAGAATTCAACATTTAAAACATTGTCCAAACTACACTGATTTGCTGACTATTAAATAGTGTGACTTTGTATAGAGGGTACACAAGACATGGTCATTTATTTCCATCCTTGTAATTACTTTTGTTTTCCCACATTTGACAGAAATATAAGTAAAAAACATTTTAAAAAATTTAATTGGAAAATATTGGAAGGGCAAGGATAGTTACTGCTGTCAAAATGGATTTAGTGTGAGGAATAAAAGGAAAGTGGTAGAAACTTCATGAACCAAAGATGAAATGTTCTGTCTATAGAGAGTAGCCAATAGCCAACTATTGAGTAGCCAACTAAGAGTAGCCAACTCTTTCTCATTTCCAGTCATTTCTTTCCAAGAAAGGACATAGACCCACTGCTAACCAACAATCTAATTTTATAAGAGAAGTAATAAACATAAAATTTTATAAAACCTCTACTTTTTATATCTAGAAATGCACACTTAAAATATTTTTGTTTTTTTGTTTTGCTTTGATTTGTTGATATTGTGAGAACCAGAAACACAGAGAATTTAGAATAAAACAGGAAACATATCTCACCTTTGGGTCATCAGTGACCTCTAATGCTGTATTATCTCCATTAGTTCCAATCTAGATTTCTTGCCCAGGTACCTTCTTACATGTGCCTGGCTAGGATGAAAACCAATATTTGCTTCCATCTCTTTCACTTCCTATATTTTTATGGAAGACATCTGCCACACTTCTGATAAACAGTCTTTCTTAGATGACTTAATATATTTAAAAGTTTTAGCCAAGTCTTGAGAAGGAGGAAGCTGTTCTGTCTAAGCTCTCATAGGTAGACTCAAGTTCATTCCTTCAATGTATGATAATTTTATAGTTTCATTCTTGTTTTAAAGCATTTAACATAATAATTTAAGGTACTTTGATATGACATTATTACCACGATCAAGTTTGCCAACACATCCATCACTTTACATAGTTACTATACTTTAGTTCTTCGACTTATTTTTCAGTTTTTGGAGAATACATAATTATTCCTTCTTGAACTTACATGTATGTGGGAAATAAGAGACACAAGTGCTAACACTTATTTTTACATATAGATCTATAGGTTTATGTCCTAGTGATTGAAGTAGCTTATCTATGCCACTCATATTTTTCATTTCCAACATTTCTCCTATGATAAAATTTAGGGAATGGATATATGAGTAACTTTGAAAAACACATTTATTGGGCTGCCTGATGATATTTGAAGTCATTCCATCTATATCTGTCTAGAATATTTTGGTGCTCAAGCCAAATTCCTTGCACATCTCCCACATGAATGGTCAATCTGTTAAGCTTGTACAAGGAGTGTATTTAATTCATCTTTTTTGACTTGAAAATTTTTCCCTCATAAAAATTCCAGTTTAGCCTATGAGTTTCTCACTATGAAGCTGGTGTAGGAATAAGTTTCCCAATAAAATAATTAAAAGTTAGAACAACCCTTTGTGTTTTCCCTTGGATTTCAAAGCTCAGCAGCAATTCTTCTAGTGTCTGCTAGTCACAGCTATAGCTTCAACTGTGTCAGAAGCTGCCATGCAACAGCCCGATTCATGAATGTAAAAGGAAATGGCCAAGGCTAGCGCCCCACACCTAAAGAACCAGTTTGAAATTCAGAGAATCTGTAAAGAATAGAATTGCACACTATCATCAAGAGAATCCTTTTGAAGCACTTTGCTAGTTTAAATAATGGTCAACAAATGTATTCTGTGGTTCCACACTTAAAATTTGCATCATTAGTAGATATATATCCATCTTGTTCTGGGTTGAAGTCCACAAAACGTATTGATTTCAGATCCAATATTCACGAGCTGTTAATTTGGGTAGTTTCTTCTTCTTCTTCTTCTTCTTTAATCTATCTTTGCACTGTTAGTCATTCAGTCGTGTCAGACTCTTTGAGACCCCATGGACTGTAGCCTGCCAGCCTCCTCTGTCCATGGGATTTCCTGGGCAAGAATACTGGAGTGGGTTTTTATTTTCTCACAAATTAGACCTTTGATACATATATATATATATATATATACACTTTTTTTTTTTTTTTTTTTACTGGCGAGATGCCAACAGCTGAAATTTGAGCTAGTTGGACTTAGTGATGATTTATGTGGGGTTGATTAAACCATTCCTGTGAATTGCTTCTTTTTCTGGAGAGTGTTTACAGTTTTCAAACATTTAAAGTAATCCTGTTTCACAAGATGCATTATTTTAAGGAGGGCTATTGTCTGTGTGCTTTTTTATAGTTACCTTTTAGATCTGTTCCTACTCCATCTATTCACTTGTATGGAATTTTTTGACTCACTGCTGGTGCTTAGCATTAGATAAGGGCTAGGGAGATTGATCTGAAATGGTATCAGTGTTAAGATGTAGAAAAACTGATGAAAAGTGAAAAGGGAAGGTTGCTCAGTCATGTCTGCCTCTTTGTGACCCCATGGACTTTTGCATGTCAGGCTCTTCTGTCCATGGAATTCTCCAGGCCAGAATACTGGAGTGGGTAGTCATTCCCTTCTCTAGGGCATCTTCCCAACCCAGAGATCGAACCCAGGTCTCCCACATTGCAGGTGGATTATTTACCAACTGAGCTACCAAAAAACTGACGAGAATTTTATAAAACACTGGCTTGCTCACAAATGATATTCTCCACCACTGCCTGCCCCCACCCCAGCCCCAGGAAATAGCAATTTTCATTTCTTTGTTCTATTGTGGTTTCTTATCTTATCCTGGCAGAAAAAGGAGACAAAGTTCTTTTGAATGAAGGCCTCAGACTGAAGTTTTCAGTATTCAGAATCTTAGGCTTGCTTGCAGTCATAGTAAACTCGAGGTGGTCAAGAAAGTTATTGCTGGGTTTAAAGCACAGGCCTAGGTCAGGGATTACATCACAAGAAATGTATGATTCAGAATAATATGATAGGCATGAATATCTTCAGTCATTTTATTTACGTGTCATTTATTGAATAAAAATTTTAGCAACCTCTGCTGCTTCACAAAAAGTATGCCTACTCACAAAAAATAAATGAAAACCTCCACAGGTTCAACTGAGAAGTAAATTGTGGACCTTTGAAAGAAAGTAGCCACTGCTACATATTTGCTAAATCAGACTCCAAAATAATCAATTGCAACAAGAGGGATTTAACTTAATAAGAGTTTTATGTGTGAAAAATAAATCACTGAGAAAAACTGTGGAAACTGCATTTTAGGAAATATTTAAATTTAGGTTGCATTCAAAGTTTTAAAGATGATCTGACCTTTACCAATGTGTGACCTTGCAAATACTCTGATAAGTTATATTTTGAAATGTTCTTCATAAAATGTACTTAGTGTCTAGATGAATCATCTGTTTCTTAAATTTTTAAATAATTTTTGTTCCTGCTTTGGTTTCATACATTTTAAAAGGGCATCTATTTTTTTTTTTTTTTTTGCAGTACCATTTTTCTCCTCCTGAGTTGTTATAAATTTATAGAAATGTCTCTGTAAAGGAAGAAAGGCTAAAAAG
>SJYT01066637.1:785255-800602 GCA_006410635.1 Cephalophus harveyi
GGTTATTGATATTTCTCCCGGCAATCTTGATTCCAGCTTGTGTTTCTTCCAGTCCAGCGTTTCTCATGATGTACTCTGCATAGAAGTTAAATAAGCAGGGTGACAATATACAGCCTTGATGGACTCCTTTTCTTATTTGGAACCAGTCTGTTGTTCCATGTCCAGTTCTAACTGTTGCTTCCTGACCTGCATACAGGTTTCTCAAGGGGCAGGTCAGGTGGTCTGGTATTCCCATCTCTTTCAGAATTTTCCACAGTTTATTGTGACCTGCACAGTCAAAGGCTTTGGCATAGTCAATAAAGCAGAAATAGATGTTTTTCTGGAACTCTCTTGCTTTTTCCATGATCCAGCAGATGTTGGCAATTTGATCTCTGGTTCCTCTGCCTTTTCTAAAACCAGCTTGAACATCAGGGACAAGGAAATGACAACCTGCTCCAGTATTCTTGCCAGGAAAATTCCATAGACAGAGGAGCCTGGTGGGACTGCAAGTCCATGGGGTGGCAAAGGGTCAGACACAATTGAATGACTGAGAACTTATGTAACTTAATATGGCTGTGGTTAATTATTAAATAATTTTCAAAGGGGAAAGATCTGATGTGAATCCTTACTTGAAAGCCCCTTTCATCTAGAAGATATCAGATACTAATTAACTAGGTAAAATTACATCAAAGTTAATGTTTTAAAATACTGATATTACGGCCAATAACACTACACTGCCTTTGTGTAATATCAGGAAAGCAACATCAGGACTCTAAAAAGTAGAAACATAAACTTGATGGCTAGGGCTTTGACAAACCTCTAGAGATTTTCCATACACCATCTAAGGTCTGAAATATGTATAGCATTTTATTCATATAAATTTAACTTAGAGAAGACTAACCAACTTTTCTGTTTTGGCAAGATTTCCTATGCAACTCACCAGTAGTAATACATCAAGTTGACCTGTTTATCTAGCATCTTTCTTTTTGGAAGGTAAAAGAACAAATCTTTGTGACTTTTTCCAGGGGACCTCTGAGAAATCTCAAAGTCAATTCTAGGTACAAAAGATATAATTCAGAATTCAATTTTGAGAAGATAGGTGAACAAATTTAGACTCAAATGTACATAGTTATAATGTTGTAATTAAGTTACTAAGTCATGTCCGACTCTGTGACCCATGAACTATAGCACACCAGAGTCCTCTGTCCTCCAGTATCTCCCGGAGTTTGCTCAAATTCATGTCCATTGAATCAGTGATGCTATCCAATCATCTCATCCTCTGGCTCCTTCATTTCCTCTTGCTCTCAGTCATTCCTAGCATCAGGGTCTTTGCCAATGAGTCGGTTCTTTGCATCAGGTGGCCAAAATATTGGAGCTTCAGCATCAGTCCTTCCAATGAATATTCAAGGTTGATTTCCTTAGGATTGGTTGGTTTAATCTCCTTGCTGTCCAAGGAACTGTCAAGAGTCTTCCCCAGCATCACAATTTATTTCTCCTTTTCTACCTCTCTCTCACATTTAAAGATGCTATATATTGCACCCACCCTGTTAATCCATGTTAATCTCACTATTTTAAGGTGATTTTATTAGCAACTAAAATTGTGTCTTCAACTATAATTCACCTCTGCATGTAACCTACAGAGTCATGGGTTTTGGGAATTAGGATATGGATATCTTTAGAGGTCATTATTTTGCCTACCAGAGCTAGTTTTCAGTTCAGTTCAGTCTCTCAACCATGCCTGACTCTCTGCGACCCCATGAACCACAGCATGCCAGACCTCCCTGTCCATCACCAACTCCCAGAGTCTACCCAAACCCATGTCCACTGAGTCGGTGATGCCATCCAACCATCTCATCCTCTGTCATCCCTTTCTCCTCCTGCCTTCAATCTTTTCCAGCATCAGGGTCTTTTCAAATGAATCAGCTCTTCACATCAGGTGGCCAAAGTATTGGAGTTTCAGCTTCAACATCAGTCCTTCCAATGAACAGCCAGGCCTGATCTCCTTTAGGATGGACTTGGTGGATGTCCTTGCAGTCGAAGGGAGTCTCAAGAGTCTTCTCCAACACCACAGTTCAAAAGCATCAATTCTTCAGGGTTCAGCTTTCTTCACAGTCCAACTGTTATATCCATACATGACCACGAGAAAAACTATAGCCTTGACTAGATGACCTTTGTTGACAAAGTAATGTCTCTGCTTTCTAATATGCTCTCTAGTTTGGTCATAACTTTCCTTCCAAGGAGTAAGTGTCTTTTAATTTCATGGCTGCAATCACCATCTGCAGTGATTTTGGAGCCCAGAAAGATATAGTCAGCCACTGTTTCCACTATTTGCCATGAAGTGATGGGGCCAGATGCCATGATCTTCATTTTCTGAATGTTGAGCTTTAAGCCAACTTTTTCACTATCCTCTTTCACTTCCATCAAGAGGCTCTTTAGTTCCTCTTCACTTTCTGCCATAAAGATGGTGTCATCTGCATATCTGAGGTATTGATATTTCTCCCTGAAATCTTGATTCCAGCCTGTGCTTCCTCCAGCATTTCTCATGATGTACTCTGCATATAAGTTAAATAAGCAGGGTGACAATATACAGCCTTGACGTACTCCTTTTCCTATTTGGAACCAGTCTGTTGTCCCATGTCCAGTTCTAACTGTTGCTTCCAGACCTGTGTACAGGTTTCTCAAGAAATTCCTTCAGAACTTTCCACAGTTTATTGTGATCCACACAGTCAAAGGCTTTGGCATAGTCAATAAAGCAGAAATAGATATTTTTCTGGAACTTTCTTGCTTTTTCTACGATCCAACAGATGTTGGCAATTTGATCTCTGGTTCCTCTGCCTTTTCTAAAACCAGCTTGAACATCTGGAAGTCCATGGTTCACGTATTAGAGGGGGCAAATAATTCTTATGTCAGTCATAGAAGGGCAAATTGGAAGGTCAGTATCTGGCTTTCAGTTCAGTTCAGTTCAGTCGCTCAGTCGTGTCTGACTCCTTGTGATCCCATGAATTGCAGCACACCAGGCCTCCCTGTCCATCACCAACTCCTGAAGATCACTCAAACTCATGTCCATCGAATCAGTGATGCCATCCAGCCATTTCATCCTTTGTCGTCCCCTTTTCCTCATGCTCCCAACCCCTCCCAGCATCAGAGTCTTTTCCAATGAGTCCACTCTCCGCATGAGGTGGCCAAAGTATTGGAGTTTCAGCTTTAGCATCAGTCCTTCCAAGGAACACCCAGGACTGATCTCCTTTAGAATGGACTGGTTGGACCTCTTTGCAGTCCAAGGGACTCTCAAGATTCTTCTCCAGCACCACAGTTAAAAAGCATCAATTCTTCGGTGCTCAGCTTTCTTCACAGTCCAACTCTCACATCCATACATGACCACAGGAAAAACCATAGCCTTGACTAGACAGACCTTGTTGGCTAATGTCTCTGCTTATCAGCAGCTTAAAGCAAAAGGGAAAAGTTCTGTGTTTGATCTTGTCAGAGGTAAATAAATCTACAAGTCTTATAAGAGTATGAGAAAGAGGACAGTGAGTGAGTTTATGGTGAAGTATAGTTCTTTACAGTAAACCATTTCTTGAAACACAAAGCAGTAGGGGATATCTAAAATTTTTGTTGTTTTCTGGCACCCCACTCCAGTACCCTTGCTTGGAAAATCCCATAGATAGAGGAGCCTGGTAGGCTGCGGTCCATGGGGTCGCTAAGAGTCAGACACGATTGAGCGACTTCACTTTCACGTTTCATTTTCATGCATTGGAGAAGGAAATGGCAACCCACTCCAGTGTTCTTGCCTGGAGAATCCCAGGGGCGAGGGAGTCTGGTGGGCTGATACCTATGGGGTCTCACAGAGTTGGACATGACTGCAGTGACTTAGCAGCAGCAGCAGGGCCCAGGTAAAGCTCAACACTGCCACTCTCATAAAATAGAAAAAAGAGTAAAGCAGAAAAAGTAAAGAAGAGAGGCAGGAACAAAAAACAGAATTTCTAGGGCTAAAGCTTTAGCTCTAAATAGCTGAAGTTTGATTTCCAGCTCTCCAACTTAAAAGGATTTTGTGGTGGTGGGGCAGGGCCCTTAAATGTAGTAAACCTTAATGTCCTTATCTTTAAAACGATTATGATACAGTATCTACTTCAAACTGTTGTTGAGAGATTATATGTGAAAGTGCTCATTAAAGTGCCAGAAGATAGTTAAATGCTCAATTAATGTTGATAACTGATTAATGAATCACTCCAGTGAAATCTCAGTTGGCTAAGAAGAGATATGATATATGTTATGTCAAGTGATCTTTCAGTTCTTTATGAAGTTTTCATAAGCCCTGGATATACAATGGAAGAAATAATTTTTTGCTTTCTTATTCTCTTCCCTTTACTTACAGTGAAGCTCCTCATAATAAAAAGCTCAGTCACTGAGATTAAACTCAATCTGTTTTTGGCACTTGAAACCTAGAAAATTCCATAGATACACTTGAATTACTAGCCAAATTGCCAAAACCAAATGCACAGGGGACTTGATGCTGCATTTCTTGTTAGTGTTCCTTGTGTGAGGTCTCAATATCTTCTGCCAAAGAGGATGATTAGACTGATAGCATATAACTTTTCAAAAAAAAGTTAAAAACATGACTCCCATGCAAATATAAGATAATCATGTCAAAGGCTTACCAACCCATTAATTTATGAGGGAACTCTCAAATTAAAACTGCTGAGAATTTGGCTTTACAGAGATTTGTATTCTAGAAAAAAAATGTATTTTATTGCTGTGAACAGGAATCATCTGCATGGCCATCAGTTTTCTGTCACTTAGCTTCTATGAGGAGCTGTAAAAATAGCCTAATCAACAGCAAGTCATCAAAGATTCCCAACCTCTTTGCCCCATAAGATCAGACATAGAGGGTCTACTAGGCAATCTTGAATCTTCTCTTGCTGATTTTCAAGTCTTGGACCATTTGCCTGATGATTCAGGACATTAAGTCAGAAGAACTGCGCCATGAGGTGAAGGTCTTGCGAGTGATTCTGAAGAGTTGATTGTGAATGGTTCCAAAACAGCATCAAGAAGGGACTGTGCGCCAGAGATAAACCCACACATGATGACTTGAAACTTTTGATGATTTGGCTTCTAAAGGCAGTTGATTACTTTAGCTCATGGCCTTTATGAATTTTGGAATGTGTTTGTGTGTGTGCGTACACATGCTTGTGTGTGTTTAACAATTTCCTTGACTTGTATTTAAGAATCAAAATGCACTGTTTACATGCATCCTGAAAGATCCTTGGGGAACAAAGTTTTTGCTAGTTGCCCAAGTCCACATTAACAACTGTTAAAACTGATTGATTTACTGTCTCTTATTTGTCTAACCAAAATGTTCCAGCTTCTTACTTAACTTCATTGTTTCAGACAACTCAACAGAAGGAGAAGACACAATACTTTGAAAAAGAGCTGTAATTTTTGTTATTAGGGAGAAGAGTTAGTACAAGAAGGGTCATCTATAATTTCATCAGATTGAAATGTTTAAGCAGAAACATTAGAAATTAAATTAAATTGAATATATATATAATAGGTAAAATACTAAGTTGTCTGCAAATATACAAGCTCATCTAAATATAAAGACGGTAAGGCAAGTCTGATTTTCAAAAGTCAGAAAAATTATGTGGTAGTTTGTCTGTTTTAAAGAAAGGCAGCTTTGGGTCTAGAAACTGCAAAGCAAAGATAAGGAACTCCATAAATTTTGAAAAAAGCATCTCAAGCATCTCTCTTGGGAGGACAGTGGTAAAGTCTGTATTTACTGTATGCTCAAGTACACATCATGAAATTCATTGCTTAGTCTCTTTTTATTTATTTTTTCAGTAACACTTTTCATAGAGAAGCAATAGGGAAAACAATTGGAACATGGAAAACAGAAGAGAATGAAGAAAGCCAGCACATTAATCATTATCAGACCAGTTTATATTTTTTCCTCTTTTTTAGGGAATTATTTTGGTTTTGTCCAGCTTTGTTAAGATATAATTAGCATATTACATTGTGTAAGTTGAAGGCGTACAATGTGATGATTTATACACTTAGATATTACAAAATGATTACCACAAAGTGTTACTTAGAACACTTCCATTACCTTGCATAATTATCATTTCTTTTATGGTGAGAAAATTTAAGATATATGCTGTTAGCAAGGTTTAAGTATATAATACAGTGTCATTAACCACAGCCTTCATGCTAAACATTAGATCCCCAGACTGTTTTCATCTGATGAGAAGTCTGTACTCTTTGACTGATCTCTCCACATTTTCCTCACTCCCAGGTATTGGCAGCCACCATTCTGCTTTCTGTTTCTGTGAGTCCAGCTTTTTTAGATTACAAATATAAGTGATGTAAAGCATTTGTCTACCTCTAGCTGCCTTGAATGGAGAAGGTAATGGCAACCCACTCCAGTACTCTTGCCTGGAAAATCCCATGGACAGAGGAGCCTGGTAGGCTGCAGTCCGTGGGGTCGCTTGGAGTCAGACACAACTGAGTGACTTCACTTTCACTTTTCACTTTCATGCATTGGAGAAGGAAATGGCAACCCACCCCAGTGTTCTTGCCTGGAGAATCCCAGGGATGGGGAAGCCTGGTGGGCTGCCGTCTCTGGGGTCGCACAGAGTCGGACACGACTGAAGCGACTTAGCAACAGCAGCAGCAGCAGCTGTCTTGTATAGGTTGGTACCCATCCTCTATTCTGGTTTGCATCTTCATCCTTGTTGTTTTTGTCCTTAGTATTTCACTTACTTTCTTCTGAACTCATTGTATATTGTATTTATGCAGCGTTTCTAGGTGATCTTTGGGGTTAGGACTTTCAGGATTTTCTATTCTGTTAAAACTCTAAATGATTATCTTTTAATCCTTATCTCACTCTACTCAGCAGCACTGGATACAGTCGACTTCCTTCTATAAAGAAAAGAAAAAAAGAAAGAAAAAAATGTCCTCTTCTCTCTTCATTTCTGAGATGGAATGCTATCCTAATTTTTTCCACTTACTTGACTTTTCAATTTCTGTTTTCTTTACTGGCTGTTTTCCTCTACCAAATCTTAATGGTAGCCTCCTCACTCCTTAATCTAGACACGTTTCCTAGTTTATTGCTTTTGCTAGCAGGGTTTTAATACCATCTAGATGTGACTGCTCTCACATTTATTTCTATTTCTGATCTCTCTTCTCATCCCCAGACACACAGATTAAACTATGTTCCTGACATTTTCACTGGGAGGTCTCAAAGACATCTTAACCCCTTAACTTCTCTCTTACTGTTACATCCCCAGTATTTCCCTTCTCAATAAATAGCAATTCTATCCACCCTGTTTTTTGTGTTATAAATTGAGGAGTAAACTTTGACTTTTCTCTTGACACTACTGTGTCATACCTCTCAATTCATCCCCATGTCCCATCAGCTTTACCTCTAAGATATAGATCTCAGATCTATCCACTTCTTTATCTTCAATGCCACAGTTTGAAATCAATCCTCAGTGAACTGCTGGGCTACTCGAACAGTCTTCAATTCTGTCGCACACTTTTCACTCTTTTTGAGGGAGTGTTAATGTTGAAGGTATTTATATGTATATATTTATATACATATACATAATATGTAAGTACATGTTATAATATTAATATGTATATAAATTATATGTATATATAACTATGGGCTTCCCTGGTGGCTCAGAGGTTAAAGCGTCTGCCTGGAATGCAGGAGACCCAGGTTCGATCCCTGGATTGGGAAGATTCCCTGGAGAAGGAAATGGCAACCCACTGCAGGACTCTTGCCTGGAGAATCCCATGGAGGGAGGAGCCTGGTAGGCTATAGTCCATGGGATCGCAAAGAGTCGGACTACATACACATATATATAAATTTTCCTGGAGAAGGGAATGGCTACCCACTCCAGTATTCTTGCCTGGAGAATTCCACGAACAGAGGAGCCTGGCAAGCTACAATCCATGGGGCTGCAGAGAGTCAGACTTGACTGAGCGACTCACACACACACACACACACACACACAATTTGTTCTGTGTCAAGTGTTTTTTACATCTAAACTCCCTTATGTCTAACCCTGTTGTTTTCTAAATATTATATAATTGGTGATTTTAATTTCATGTTAAACAAGGAGCTATTTAATAGGAATTTTAACCTCTAAATCAGTTTTTATTTTTTATATGAGATTAATGTTTTTAAATATAATGGAATTCAAACATTACACATACATGTATGTGTAGAAATATATATATATATACACACAAACACACATACATATTAGACAATAAAAGTGTTGGCTTATCCCTTCCACTGAAAGGCAAACACTTCAAATTAGACTTTTAAAAATATTTTTTTCATCATATACATACACATGAAAATATTTTATAACATGATTTTCATTTAAAAATATATAATTGCCTTTTATATTATTCTCCTAAGTTCTATTAGGACACTTGGTAAGATAATATGGTCATGGTATTTCTATTTTTTGTACGCCTGAAATGGGAAGAACAAGAGGGAACATAATCCATGTTTTTCATGAGCTATTTGGAACTGAGCTTTTAAAAAGTTGATCCAAGAGTGGTTTAAATTGGCGTGGGAGGAAGACTGGGCAGAAAACCCTCTTAGAACACTATTGCAAGAAGGGACAGAGTCCAGATGATACAGAAAGTAGTAATAAGATTAGAATGAAGTGGTTGAGGTGATTATTGTAATGATTAGTAAGAGTGGGAATGAATGATGGTGTGAGAGGGAGAGGGTGAAGATGAGTTCTGAAGTAGGAAGACATTTCCTCTAACAACACTGAAGGGCTCTCAAGAGAAGGAGCTGGGCTGGCAGGAGACGATACACTGAAAAGACATACTGTGGTCTTCCTGACTTCTTTTCCCCTGTTGAAAAAAGTAAGAATTTGAGTGAACTTATAATTTTCCAGTAGAGCCCACCATGTGTTTAAGGGGTGGAAACTTTCAGTCCCTTGGCCATCCCCAAGGAAGGGAGAGGAGCTGGAGATTGAGTTCAGTCACCAGTGGCCTGTGATTTAACCAATCATGCCCATGTAACGTGGAGAAGGAAATGGCAACCCACTCCAGTATTCTTGCCTGGAGAATCCAGTGGACAGAGGAGCCTGGTGGGCTGCTGTCCATGGGGTCGCACAGAGTCAGACACGACTGAAACGACTTTGCATGCATGCATGCATTGGGGAAGGAAATGGCAACCCACTCCAGTGTTCTTGCCTGGAAAATCCCAGGGTCAGAAGAGCCCGGTGGGCTGCTGTCTACGGGGTCGCACACAGTCGGACACAACTGAAGCGACTTAGCAGCAGCACCATAATTTGTAGTACAATGTTTAAGTGCATGAATTGTATGAAAATTAGGGTTGTGCTAAGTAAGATGCAGTCTGTAAAAGAGATATTGGAAATAGAGGAGTATATCAAAGTCATGTCACTTTTCCAATTCAAAATTATTTTGAGCACCCCCCTTGAAATGTATTTTATAAAAAATATTGACTTCATTCACTGTGTTTCTCAGTATAATTGCTCTCTAAATCCTCAATATTGAAAATCATTGTGGTTAACTTAGGCACTATCTATTTTGAGTAATAATGTGGATTATTACTCAATAGTAATATGAGGTCACTTAGAATTACACTCAGGGTAAATAATTTTACTAAGTAGTATGTATACTGAAGACATTTAATAATAAACCTATTTAGACATATTTATGGACATGAGCAACTTCCAGGAGACTGGAGGACAGAGGAGCGTTGCAAGCTGTCCATGGGGTCACAAAGAGTCAGACATGACTTAGCAACTAAACAACAACAACAATTCATAATTATTTATGATAACAAATGTTGAGAAAGAAAATATAAAAATTCTTTTTTACGAAATCAGCTACCTTATGAGATTTAATAATACTTATATATGTACATGTAGCAAAATATGAGGCTTTATTAATAAGTGGATATATGTTATTCTATCTTTCTATTATTTTGCAAGAAGCAAAATTTCTGCTGTTGTTGAAATGGAATATATGGTATGGAATTATATTTTAAATAGACATACATATACATATATATCATGTAGAAAGTTGAAAATACAATTACATCAATTTTATAAAAATGATTTATGCCAACAATTACTCCACATGGGAGAGAATGGCACATTGCAATAATCACTGATCTTGAGCTCATAAATATTGAAGCAATGTCCTGAGGCTTTATGAACAAGAAAGACCTTCAGTGTTTCACAAACCCTGTGATATATAATTTTAGACTCCCATTTAGACATTTGAAGTGATTACAGTGGTTACATTATTTCATCCTTTCTACAGTCTGTATTGTTCTCCACATATTTATTTAATGTACTATATAGTTTACAAACTTTAT
This sequence comes from Cephalophus harveyi, assembly GCA_006410635.1. NCBI lineage: Eukaryota > Metazoa > Chordata > Mammalia > Artiodactyla > Bovidae > Cephalophus > Cephalophus harveyi. The sequence goes on from SJYT01066637.1 coordinate 795,610, forward strand.
AAGCTAATTATGACATGCAGATGCTCATTACAAGTTAATTTTGAAATGACAACCATATTATTTAAGTCACAAAATGTAAGTATCAAGGTAAGAGAAACAAACAAAAATGAGAGGAGGACATCCTTTAGTCGAGCAGAAATGTTTTGAATTTTCCACCTATTTCTAATTTTTTGCTAGACCTTTGGTAGTTACCTGAAAGAGCAGTTTAAATGCTCAAGACTCTGCACTTAGACCTGCCTTTATTTGGCTCTCAGAAGTTTATTCATATAGTAATTACTTACAAGATTGGGCTCATAATATCACTTGCACTATACCTGTGCACAATTTAAGTGACATCTTTTAAGAGTAGCCTTACCCTGTGTGCTGAGTTTAGAGTCCAGCCTCCATATAAGATGAATTCCACTGTACTTCATAGAAACACTTTCACCATTTTTTCTCAAAAAGTGAAGATCAAAGGATTGTCCATATTCACCCACACTCTCTACCCTATAGGGTCAGTTCATTTTCAAACGTGTCCCTTCTGCCTACAAGACAGGTTCTGTTGTCATTAGCTGCTTATTCAGCTCTTGACCTTAAAAAAGTGGGATGAAGGTGTCCTATTCAATCATCTGCCCTTTCTTGCTTTGGGACTTCTCTTTACTTTCATTTGCTACTGACCCAACTGACATGTTGCTAGAGGCGTGAGTGGTAATTGGCTCTTTATTGCTTAGGGTTGATAATAGTATGTTTTAAAGTCATATTTAGGTAATTAAATATAAAATAATTTTCAAACAAAGCCCTGAAATGTGTTTTGTTCTGTCAGTTTTAGCCTAAGAATTTCCTCTTTATCTCTGATCCCAAATAGGTGAAAAATTTACCTGAAACGGGTTTCTCCAGCTTCCTTCCTGTGCATCCCTACCTTTCTTTCTTAGCAGGACTTAAAGAGTAAGTGAGCGGTTTCTGTTATGTCAAAATAAAGCAGCCTTGCAAAGGTTCTAAAGTCAGAGCAGTTGGCTTCCATACTCACCTGTAGCTGACTGACAGCTTGAACTCAAGTACCTTCCTTAATCTCTCTGTGCCTTAATACCCGTAAATCCGCTAAATGGGGATAGTGGCAAGATTCTTAGACGTTTTTGTTGGAGCAGTTTTATTGAGACTATAATTAACTGCACCTATTTAAAAGTAGGATTTGATAATTTGGGCATATAGTTATATGTACCTAAAGCCATCACCTCCTTAGGGCTCTCCACTCTACAGAGTTAATGTAATAATGTATGTAAAGCAGAGAAGAGTCTTACAAAATGCTAAAAATGTTACTTATTTCTGTGTTCATTTTTTTCCTCAAACCTCTAATTTTCTCATCAATTTTTACTGGAACTGGTTGGTGAAGTGTTATCAATGACCACCACGATTGCCAGAGCACCATTTCTTTGTTCTTATTATCCTGGAAATTTCTACTGTGTGTGATATTGCTATGGAAAATTCATCATAGAATTGATATTATGAAGAAGTAACATTTTTAAAGACTGAGCAATCACTGTGACTATTAAAATGACAAAATATTAAGCAAACAAATTCATCAATTACTGTGAAATGTAAGCATCTACCTTGTGCTGGATTCTTGGAATAAAAAGGCAAGTAGACCTCATACCTGCCTGCCAGGAATCCTTAAAAACAAATGAGAAAAAATGAAGCAACTCAACGTGTTAAGAGTGATAGTAGGTATATGTAAAGAAGAGTGAAGAATTCAGATTTTTATACACTGGAGAATCAGAGAAACTTTACAGAAGAGTCAATATTTAAGCCAGTTCATTAAGGATGATTAAACATTCATCAGGTGAATAAGAAAAACTACCAAATTCAATTAGTAGAAAAATAATTAGCAAAAATATGAGTGATTTAGAGTAGGGCAAAGAATTCAGTGCACGTTAGGGATAGGCCATATAAAGAAAAGAGCGTGGATGTGAAGTTAGAAGGCTTGGTCATGGCCATAATTTGATGGTCATTCAAAGGATTTTGAATTTCAGCATGTGAGTAAAAGGATGTTATTGAAGGTTCTGACACAGAGACATAACATAGACAACTTTGTATTTGAAAAATACATTACTGATGCCAAGTGGAGGATGAACTAAAAGCTAGGGAAAATAGGGTGGAGGGAGTGAAATCCATTTGGCCACTTTTTTAGTTAATTGTTCAATCTTTGGATGAAATGAAGTTGAGGTGAAGCCTAGGCGATGAGCAGACAAGTGGGACAAACATGTATCAAAGGTATAATCAGTAAGATTTAAAGAAAGATTGAGAATTGAGGGCATGAGAGATGAAGATGATTTAATATTCTCACTTGGGAACTTGAGTTGATGGTGGTGTTCTTCACCAAGATATGAAATCCAGCACTTTATTTACTGCACAGAAATACATAATTTTATTATGAAATGTGTTCATATTGCTCATAACTTATGGGCTATACATTTTAAGAAATATCTGTAAAGATAAAATTTCACTGTTTTTACTGCAAAATTTAAGAACAATGTTGAAATGGATTTGCTATGCAATATAGCCTTTCCTACTTTTCATAATGTAAGTAATTTTAATAAATTATACTTTGGAAATATCTTCTTGACTTCCTTTCAAGATGGAGCATCATTAATCCTGAAACACTCTCCTAATGGTTCATACTCTGCTGTCATCTGTTGGTGAGGCCCATCTTATAAGAATTCTGCAGTGTGCCAACTTCCCTTGGACTTGTCATATATTAAATTCAAGACAAACTTTACTCCTGGCTTTCATGCTTCAATTCTCTATCACTTTCTCAAGGCCATGTAACTTCACTCCTGTGTTTTGTGATAACAAATGTCCCTGATATCTTTCATCTTATATTGTGTCAAGAAGAAAGGAAAGGTATTGCATGGACTCAGCTTCCCTTTTGGCTGTGTTGACTCTGAAAATATATCTTAAGTGGTAACAGTAAAAACTCAGGGAGAAGCAATGCTAAAGAGAAGAATGTTTTCCTGTACTAAGGGAGAATCTGGGTCCTTGTCTTGATTCTGCCACTAGCTTAATATTTGATCTTGAGAAAACCATTTTACTTGCTTGACGCTCCATCTCATTCATATATATATATATATATATATATATAAAGACTTCTATTCTCTCTAAAACTGACTTTTTGGCAGTCTGGGTGAACGTAATTCCTATTTGCTTTGTTTCCAACTGCTTCTGAGTAGTGGGTTTTAACAGTTTTCAGTGAAAAGACAATAAGATGGGGTGGGAAAGGGGAGGGAGGTTCAAGAGGAAGGGAACAAGCCTATACCTATAGTTGATTCGTGTTGATATATGGGAGAAATCAACACAATATTGTAAAGCAACTATCTCCAATTAAAAATAATTTTTAAAAACGTCAGATTAAAAAAAAGAGAATAAGAAATTTATTAAGAACTAATTATTTGAGAGTGAAGATATTTGAACAAGTTGCAGATATATACGGCTTTTATTTAGAATTACTGATAAAGGCAAGGCTCTTGCATGTGAGGATTCATCAGCCGCCCAGGCTGTTGCATAAAGGGCAACTAGAAGCTCAGCAATAACAGCCATATCATTCTGATAGTGTCCAATTAGGCAGGAGCTGTAGAGCTCATCGGAGGGTAATTTGAAGCAGATGCCAGCATTAAGACACAGATGTAGGACATTTTTCAATGGCAATGAAATGTGTGTGGTATAGGATCGCTGATGGCTTCATCGTCGCTTTTCTTGCCATGGTTACAGTGGTAAAATGCACTAGCATTCCACTGCTTTTAAGCTCGTGGATTACTCCCAGGAGCAGGCTGTCCTCCAGGTAGACATACTTTCAGAACTGAGGGTCATTACATTTTAATTTATTCTGTCTTCATGCCCTTTTCACAATCTGATATCTCACATTCCAGATGTTGGAGTCAAAATAAATTTCAGAGTATAACACCCAGAGCTTTACCCCACAGAACCAGAAACAGATGGGCAACTTTGATAACCCAGGACTCTAGTCTGGCAGGACAGTGCTCTCTCACCACTATCACTGAGAGTTTAAGTGGATAATTTCTGAGCATCAAACGTCAGTGCATTTTCTTAAAGATGGCCTATATCTAATTCTTCTCTCTTCATGAAAAATTAGTCTTCACTCAGTTTGAACAGACAAGATAAACGTCACAGTTTCTTCCTTTGAATAATACCATACTCTCTGGATGACAAAACCTTGGAGGTTATTCATAAATCTTCCCTATCTCTCTTACTGTCTCCTTTATGAACAACCAAACAGAACTTATGAATGCCACCTCTTTATCTGATTCATAGCCCAGCACCTTTTTAGGCAAAGACAGTGAAGGTTAATATTGGTGATAGTGAAACAAGTGTGAATGTGTGTGTGGAACAATCGAAGATAACTTCAAAACCAGAATGTAATCTATGAAAAGTTTCCTGAGAGGGTTGGCCCCTGATAAAGAGGAGAGGAAGCACTGGCTGAGTGGAGAGAGATTTTCCAGACTGGGTCATAGTGGTGGTGGTGGGTTAGTTGCTAAGTCGTGTCCAACTCTTTACACCATAGGAAATGTGTACAGAGAGGACTGAACATAATTTGTCAGAAGTTCTGAATTCAAGGGAGAGTAATGTTTAAGGAGCTGAAAGAGATGAGCATAAAAGAGAAAGAAAATGATCTCCTTTCCAATGGAGGATCTTGGAAATCAGGCAGAGGACCAGGGCCTTCAGTTCAGTTCAGTCACTCAGTCGTGTCCGACTCTTTACGACCCCATGAATCGCAGCACGCCAGGCCTCCCTGTTCATCACCATCTCTCGGAGTTCACTCAGACTCACATCCATCGAGTCAGTGATGCCATCCAGCCATCTCATCCTCGGTCGTCCCCTTCTTCTCCTGCCCCCAATCCCTCCCAGCATCAGAGTCTTTTCCAATGAGTCAACTCTTCGCATGAGGTGGCCAAAGTACTGGAGTTTCAGCTTTAGCATCATTCCTTCCAAAGAAATCCCAGGG